>CAXKVI010000003.1:96180759-96661441 GCA_964058755.1 Campiglossa producta | reverse complement strand
CAGGAAATGTGCACAGGCTTTTTGTCGACAATATGTCCCACACCCTGCGCAAGACAGGGCTAGACGTGGAATCTTCAGGCGTGCGCATAAACACAAAAACTATGCCCCCGTTCCCATCACCGCTACAGAGGTTCAAGAGGCCATCCGGAAGGCCAAAAACTCCAAAGCCATCGGCCCTGATGACATAGCCATGGTGCATCTAAAACACATCGGCCCAGCGGGAGTCAAATATTTAACGGCCGTCTTCAATTTGTCTCTGATCACAGCTGTCATACCCGACAAATGGAAGCAGGCAACTGTGATCCCACTACTAAAGCCTGGCAAGCCAGCTAACGTTGGGGAGTCATATCGCCCGATATCACTCCTCTCGCCAGTAGTAAAGACACTTGAGGCGGTCCTACTCCCGCTCTACACATCACACTTGATGTTAGCCGAGCACCAACATGGCTTCAGGAAAGGTAGGAGCACAACATCTGCTCTAAATGTCATAAACACTCAGATAACTGACGGTCTTAATCAAAATAGGCCTAATGACAGGACGGTTCTAGTTGCACTTGATTTGAGTCAAGCTTTTGACACAGTAAATCATGGGCAACTTGTAGCTGATTTGGAAGACTCGTCACTCCCCCCTGTCTAAAGCGTTGGACCGCCAATTATCTCAGTGGTCGTCGGTCGTCTGTTGTATTTAGAAACAAAAAATCTAAAGCCAGGAAGATAAAACAAGGGGTACCACAGGGTGGTGTCCTCTCCCCGTTATTGTTTAACTTCTATATTTCGAAGCTTCCTCCTCCACCAGAAGAAGTTACGATTGTTTCTTACGCAGACGATTGCACGATATTGGCAACTGGTACTTCCGTTGATGAGCTGTGCTCCAAAATAAATGGTTATCTCCCCTCTCTAGTCGAGTTCTTCACTGCCCGAACCTTGACATTGTCGCCTACAAAGTCTTCGGCGACCTTATTCACGACGTGGACGGCGCAGGTTGGCATGGAATTAGAAATCTATGTAGGTGATCATAAAATACCTACGGTCGCTCACCCAAAAATTTTAGGAGTGACTTTTGACACCATGCACACTTTCGCTGCCCATTCAGCTGCAATTGTCTCAAAATTACAGAGCCGCAACAAAATCCTCAAGTCACTAGCCGGCAGTACTTGGGGTAAAGACAAAGAAACGTTGTTGGTAACGTACAAGGCAATTGGTCGGCCGATCCTGAACTATGCGTCGCCGATATGGTCGCCGGGGCTTGCAGACGTTCACTGGAGTCAGCTTCAGGCCTGTCAAAACACCGCGCTCAGAACCGCTACGGGGTGCGTCCTTATGTCACCTATATCTCATATACATAATGAGGTGGAAATGCTTCCAGTTAGGGAGCATAATGAAATGCTAAACAAGCAGTACCTACTGAACTGCTGTAAACCACAGCATCCCGGTAGACAACTGCTTGAACTCATTCCGCCTCCTAGGACCATAAGGTCGCATCTACGTAAACATTTTGATGAGATCCGTCACTATATAACAACGCCGTTTGATCTACAGGTGCACAAACAGGCTTTGGGGCATATCCATACAACGTCTGTTGGCCATTACTCTGCGCTCTGTCCGCTAAACAATGTCTTACATGCCGCAACACCTGGCATTTCTGAAGAGGAGCGTCATCTTCCTCGAGAGACAAGGGTCACTCTGGCTCAATTACGCTCTGGATATTGTAGTAGGTTAAATTCCTACATATCTAGACTGAACCCTGATGTGCCGAATGTATGTCCGGCATGCGGCTCGTCCCCCCACAATACCAATCACTTATTTTCTTGCTCATTTGAGCCCACTCTTCTAATACCCATCTCTCTTTGGTCCAATCCTATTGAAACTGCTAGTTTCCTTGGACTCCCGTTAGAAGATATTGATGACAATTAGGCAGGGACTTGTAACGCGTTTCGGTTTCGGTTTCTGTTACACAGCTTGTAACGAAACTGAAACAGAAACAAAACCCCAGAAACAAAACCTGTAACGAAACTAAATTAATTTTGTTCCTTGTAACAGAAACCGAAACAGAAACAAAATTAATTTTGTTTCTCAGTAGCAAAACTATATTTGCAGTACATTAGGATGGATTTATTATTTTCTGGTATATAATATACATGTATATGTCTGTTGCAACCAACTAAAGTAACTTCAGTCGACCTCTGAAACCTCGTGTGGTACATTTAACTTCTTGGTGTCACTGGACAGCTACATACTGGCGGGTAAGTAGCACAATGGAACTTCGGTAGGAAAATCCGGGTCCTTGGCACAAACAAATGGAGTATCACACTTTAAGATCCGACAATAAATGCTGAGGATATGAAGAAAAATATTACTGCGCGACTATAGGGTTGTCTTTTTTTATTTTTTATTTTTAAAGGATATATAAAAACGCTTCATACATATGCATAGGGCAACGGATTGTGAAAAATTAACATTAATAGTTATCAACAAATATTTCATTTTCTAATAATAATTCATTCAAACTACTTTGTAGTGCATCATCATCATTTTTATAAGATGTCGAAGGAGGATGCTTTTGCGGGTGTAACATAGTTTTGTATGAATAATGGGATATTGGGCAGATATATATATCGTCGTTCGGCGCGCAATACCGCGTATATGATGGAAGCCAAATTGTGTAGGAGGATATAAGAATTTACAAAAGCACTCAAACTGCAAAACATAGCTTTTTTTAAAATACGCGGTATTGAACAGCTCTATTTTAAAGAAAATAGGTTCCATAAAAGGTTTTTTATTTATTTATTTGTGTTTTTGTAGCTAAAAACAGTCTATCCTAGTGTAGTGCAAATGTTTAGAGTTCTGCTACTGAGAAACAAAATTAATTTAGTTTCGTTACAGATTTTGTTTCTGCTGAAACCGTTACAATCATTTTGTTTCGAATTTAGTTTCTATCCTTTAAAGTTTCTTGGAACAGAAACGCCAGAAACGCGAGTTTCGTTTCGGTACGAGTTTTGTTACAAGTCTCTGCAATTAGGTTAAGAAAAAATACGCGTTGGGCAGGACTACACATCGTTACAACAACAACAACAATCTCTCCTTCTGCTCCACTAAGAGTAATATGGGAGCATACACTGGAAAAAATCGCCCCTTTAACTCTAAAATAATGCTAAAGGGAGGAATCTTTTATTCCTCGTTTGGGGAGATCTCGCTTCAAGTTCTTTTGGGTAAGTCCAAAAAAACCGTTCAATGAAATATCGGAAGCCTAAATACTTGTACGGCCGAAATCGCCCAGCCGCCTAGGAAGTAAGTAAGTATACATACTCGAAAATATGGTTAATTTAATCATTTTCAAACGAAATATAAAACTGCATTTTTTTTTTTTTTTCAAAAATATTGGCACAAAAAATATTTAGGTTTTTTGTCTCCTGAAAAATTCCAGAAATGTTAACTTAGCTTATTTGCACGTTTAGGTAACGATTTATTTAAATACTCTAATTTCATCTAACTAAATAAATTGGTTTACTTACATCTCCTATCATTACACATTCCTCTGGCCTTACTCCTTCGGGAATCGCGCTTCGAAAGAAAAATTCATTGGGTTTCCCGATGAGCACCGACCTTGTGCCAGCTGCATACTCTAATCCTTTAATAAAAGCACCAGGACCCAGCGCAAGGCCATTATTCCTCTTGTAGTATTTACCTTGATGGATTGCTACAAGACGATTATTCTTGTTGGCTATTAGCAAACTATAGAAATGTTATTAGTTCTTTAAACCGTAATAAACTTTAATACTTACATACAAACATATAAGCTACTTACTTAAAAGCTTTGTTTAAATTTTCATAATGAAATTCGCCGGGCGCTAAGCCAACTACTACAGAATCTAGTTCACGAGCCTCATTTACGCAATCAAATTCGGTGCGCGCATCTTCGCTCAACAAAAAAAACGGATTTAAATTTTCCTTTTTAACATAGTTAGCTGCAGCGCTTAATGAACTAAAAATTTCATCTGGTTCCAATTCAAAACCAATCTTCTTTAAACGCCCATGTAATGTTGTCCTGGATTCCTTTGTTGTATTAGTTACGAATTTGATAATGATATTTGTTGCACGCAGGCTGCGAGTAATTGTAATTATTTGAATATAGCTTTATAGTTTATCCTTTGAATTTATTTACCGTTTTAAGGCTTGGACTGCATTCGGCGTTGGCGCATCCTCTATATGCAATGTGCCACTTAAATCTATGAGTACAGCCTTTATAATCATTTTATGACTTTGTTGTGATAACAAACGTTTGCAAAAAGACAAATCTACATATTTGATAAGCATTCTGACCGTTGTCAATGTTTCCCGCAACACAGTGACCATCATTTGATCCATCATTTGAGGATAAAAATTGGGGTAACATTCATCACGATCCTCTATCATGTTTTTAAGGGCAATGTAAAAACTTGAGGGACTCCTTTCCACTTACGTATTTCTGCTTTCAACAACTAATATAGCTGTACTCTTCTTTTTCCTTCATCATACTTGATGTTTGCATAGATTTGTTTCTTGAAATCTCCAGCAAAGAACTGTCAGCAGAAGAGAGTCTTGTAAAAAGCTGTCAAAATCTCATTTTTGCTAGTTTCATCTCTCTTCTGCTAGTTTTTCGCCGAACAGGAGCCAGCAGAAATTCTCCACCAGAACAGCTGTTCTGACAATTGACAAATGAAAATAAATTTTTTTCGCAGCACATTAATTGCGAATTTTGCAGCCTTTGGACAATTACTGCGTATATATCGGATTAAACCTTACAAAATATTAAGAAAATTGAATGCCTTATATACCTTCAGTATTTCCCATTCCTGTAACTGCGCCTGCAGGATTATATTGGTCTCCTAAACGAGCCACATTACGTTGGTCCAATGGACATTGGGCTTCGGCGCTTTGCTATTCAAATATACGGAATTATTGAAGATTTGGTATTTATTGTATGTACTTACTTCATTTGCTGGTAAATAACTCATAGTTTTCAAAATATTCGTAATAAATTTTAAATTTCATAAAAATATGCAATCAATTTTTATTTTGCCATATGTCACAATCAGCTGTTTGTTACTTGCTAGTTTTTGCTGGACGAAAAATCTCCAGCAGCAACTTGCAGCGAACTTGCAGCGAATTGGCGCTCTTTCTCTCAATTAAATGTCAAAAAGCTGCTGGATTCGCTGCTAATTTTTTCACAAAACACTTTTCTAGGAATAATTATTCATAATTATTCATAATTAGCAGAAAAGAAACAAAGCTCATGTCTCAAACTTGATGTGGTAATTGTCTAGTTTAGCTGTCAACTGCTAATAAATTATCTAAAATATGGAAGAGTGCTCAAAAGACGGGGTTTGCCCTCAGGATCACGAATCCGGAAGCGATTTTTTAATTTTTTGTTTCAGTGAAAAGTTATGGTCAAAAAACCAAAAATTGACCCGGGTTTGATACCAAAATTGGGGCGCAATCCATGGTATTTATGTGCAGAACACCTTTCTGAGTAGGCGGCCTTCGGCCCCGCTTATAAAAAATAACCCTGGGCTACGCCATGCAAGTCCGGACGTGTGACATAACCGTGGCTACCGCCACGGCGCGACTTTTTTGTACGTTTTTAGGGACAGCCTAATTTAATTACAACAACCACATGAAAACTTGCAACTTTGATTGCAAATATCTCTTCATAGAAGCAAAGTATTATAAAACCGCTTCCGGATTCGTGATTCTCAGGCCAAACCCTGTCTTTTGAGCCTCCTCCCATAATTGTAGCTAATTTATTAGCAGTTGACAGCTAAACTAGACAATTACCCTTGATGTTGTTGTTGTTGTTGGTGTTGTTGTTGTTGTAACGAGGTGTAGCCCAGCCAACTATTTGGTCGGGTCGCTAGGTGTGCCCGTACTTTAAATGAGCCGGGTGAAATCGGATAAAACTTGTTTCCATCGGGTGAGCTCATATAACGACGACAGAAGTCGGTCACAGTGTGAGCGTAGCCCTAGGCTAGCTAGCCGGGTGAAATCGGATGAAAATGCGCTGGCACTGCGAACGACTTTTGCCGTCCGACAGCAAACACACATCTGCACACATGTTTTTTAAATGAGCTCACCCGATGTAAAAAAGTTTTATCCGACTTCACCCGGCTCATTTGATGTCGGACGGCAGAAGTCGGTCACAGTGTGAGCGCAGCCTATGTCATTTAAGCTGGGCATACACGACCAACATGCGCGGCGCGCAAGGTGAGGCTCAACTTAAAATTTCTCGTGTGTGGCGTGATTGGCGAGCCGTTGGCGGGAGTGACGAGTCTTCCAAATCGGACACCAGCTGCCCATGATTAACTGTGTCAAAAGCTTGACTCAGATCAAGTGCAACTAGAACCGTCCTGTCATTAGGCCTATTTTGATTTAATCCGTCAGTTATATGAGTGTTTATGACATTTAGAGCAGATGTTGTGCTCCTACTTTTCCTGAAGCCATGTTGGTGCTCGGCTAACATCAAGTTTGATGTGTAGAGCGGGAGTAGTACCGCCTCAAGTGTCTTTACTACTGGCGAGAGGAGTGATATCGGACGATATGACTCCCCAACGTTGGCTGGCTTGCCAGGCTTTAGTAGTGGGATCGTGTGTGGCGTGATTGGCGAGCCGTTGGCGGGAGTGACGAGTCTTCCAAATCGGACACCAGCTGCCCATGATTAACTGTGTCAAAAGCTTGACTCAGATCAAGTGCAACTAGAACCGTCCTGTCATTAGGCCTATTTTGATTTAATCCGTCAGTTATATGAGTGTTTATGACATTTAGAGCAGATGTTGTGCTCCTACTTTTCCTGAAGCCATGTTGGTGCTCGGCTAACATCAAGTTTGATGTGTAGAGCGGGAGTAGTACCGCCTCAAGTGTCTTTACTACTGGCGAGAGGAGTGATATCGGACGATATGACTCCCCAACGTTGGCTGGCTTGCCAGGCTTTAGTAGTGGGATCACAGTTGCCTGCTTCCATTTATCGGTTATGACAGCTGTGGTCAAGGACAGATTGAAGACGGCAGTGAGGTACTTAACTCCTACGGCGCCGATGTGTTAAAAGTGCACTATGGCTATACCATCTGGACCGATGGCTTTGGAGTTCTTGGCCTTCCTAATGGCCTCTTGAACCTCTGTAGCGGTGATGGGAACTGGGCATAGTTTTTGTGTGTATGCGCACGCCTAAATATTCCACGTCTTGTCTTGTCCTGTGCTCATTTCTTAATTGCCCAACACCGGTAGAGAGGTCACAAGACCTAAGGTGCTCCTCACATTTGGCTTGTTTGTGTTCGTTGACAAGCCGTCTGATATCCACGTTGAGATTACCGATCTGTGGGTCTGAGGGATCGATGTTGCGTATGAGGTCACGTTCGTTGGCCAAGACTGCGGCCTCAGCTGGGAAGTTTGGCCTTATGTTTGTATTCTACCAGCTGGTATAGAATTCCATAAAGCCGACCCAGGTAGCCTTTTTGAAGTTCACGTGTGATCTTTTCTCAGAGGTTATGAAATACGAGGCACGGTCGGCGGACAGGATGATGGGCAGATGGTCAGATGACAGAGCCACCATCGGGTGCCAGTTAATGCTGTTAATTAAGCCCGGGCTAACAATAGTTAGGTCCGGGGTGCTACTGCAATTAACTGCCATCCGTGCCGGAGAACGTGGTAGCCCCACTCGCTCGGAGATCCGAGTGAGGGCCAAGTTTCGTCTCCTGGATTGCAGCAATTTTTATTTTATGCAGCTGCATGAATTTGGTTATCTCCGCTATCTTGCCGGTTAAACCATTGCAATTGAATTGCATTACTTTGAAATGAGTTGGAGAGGCAATGACCACTCTGGGAGTCAAAGACTGGTGCGCTTGCCTAGATGGTGGTAGGCTATGTCTCAATCTCCGTCGCAGTCCTGAAGCCGACGGATTTAGTTCGTTTTGAGATGAGCGTGAATCGGTCGGCGTTGTGGGCTGCGCAGCTTGACAGCATGGCGCGACGAACGCATCAGTCCAGAGATTTCTGTTTGCGAGCCTAGAACATATGCGTAGGTGACATTGGCCAAAGCAGGAGTTGCACTTAACCACTTGCGTCACTTGCGTGCCTACGTCAATTTTAAAGCCAAATCTGTTTTGACGTATCTGTCATATCTGGCGTTACGCATACAAACACCCGCAGCCTATTTTGCTGTCAGTTGTTTCAACTTACTCACGGACTGATTCTGCTAAACGCTTCAGCCAGTGCCTTCCCTGCAAAAATCATCGGAGGCTATATAGCGCTCGTTACATGTTGTTTTTGTTGTTGTTAACAGCAAAAACACTCCCCGAAGGTTTTGGGGAGTGATGCCGAAATTAACAGTCCTTGGCCGGATGTGAACCCAGAACGCTGCGGTGCTCCCTTGCGGTACTGCCCGACTTTCGTGGTAGCGATTTGGTATGACCAGTGGAACCTTCTACGACGTGTCATCCCTCTATCCGTTAGGAAGGAGAAGATTGGTAATGAGAGGTGATAGGCATCATATTCGTAGATCAACCATCGAGTTAGCACGTCATTACCTATGTGCATATTAGTCGCTTCTTTCGACCGGTATGCCTACCTCGGACATATTCTAAACCCCTAACCCGCAGCGCTCGTTACATAGCGGCATTGTTTATCCCCACTAGTTTGGCAACTTATTTTCTTCTTCTTACGAATTTGAGTGGAAGTCACTGGCCATGGTTTAATAATTGTATATGGTTGTAGCAAGAAAGTAGCTGCGTGTACGTGGCTTCATAACTGTAAATTCAACACTGTCAAGTCATCACATTTTTCTTTTTTTGTTTACATTCTTTGCACAGGAAAAGCTACGGAAATTCGCTTGCGTGTTTTATGCCCTGATTTTCTAACTGTCTGATTTTATAAAAGGAAATGCGACGCGAATAGTCACGTTCTCCCAAGTGAAACCCAAGTCGTACATAGCGATTCTAAACAGAATTTTTTTGGGAGATTTCTCCCATTTCCCATTCTTGCAATCATGAATGCACATTTTTTGGGAATTTGTACCCTTTTCCCATCTCTCAGTATCACAAACCAACTTCGAAAGTTCGAATATGCATTTGGGAAGAAAAGTAGGTATTCTAAATGACAAAAAAATGGGAGAACTGACAAGTTATTTTGGGAGATGTTTCCTCAAATGTTTACAGGGGAATTTATGGAAAAATATTAATAATTTGAATTGTTGAAAAATATATATATTTTGTGTTCTTGAGTGAGAGTTCAGGTTTTTTTGGGGAGTGATGCCGAAATTGACAGTCCTTTTCCGGATATGGACCCGGGACACACCGGTACTCCGCCGCGGTACTGACCGAATGGTGGCAGCGATTAGGTATGACCAGTGGAACCTTCTAGGTTATGTTCTCCATCCGTAAAGGCTCATTTACACGGGTCGATTTTTATCGAACCACTTGTGTTCAACCCTTAAATACAAGGTGAACATCGATCGAATTGCTGTTTACACGGTCGATTGAAGAAAAAAGTTTAGAAAATTGACCCGTGTAAATCAAATTTGACTTGATCCGAAACTCTTTCTCTCTACTACTCCGGAACTCTTTCTCGCTACTTGGCAGCACTGCATAATCGAGAAACATCTGCCAACAGAAGCAGCGAAAAATCTGGTTACCAGACAAAATATCTGTGGACATTTGGAAAACCCAAATTTTACAGGAGAGTAAAAAACACATTTAGGGCCACTTGCATAAAAGCCGATTAAGCCTAATCGTTGATTAACTTGACAGCTAACCATACAAAATACGTCAATTAAACTCCGGTTAGTCGTTATCAGCTTTTATGCAAGCGGCCCTTAACTGTTAACAAAACTTTTGTTGATACATATTAAAAAGAAATAGGACCATTACATAAAAGGGTCATGATTTCTCATAATTTTTCAGTTAACTATCTTCGACTAACTGCGGCTGTGTGCTAATTGAAAACATTTTTCGTCAGAGTAAAATGAGGTGAACAAATTTCCTATGGTGAACGAATATTTGCCATTTTGCTGTACCAAACGAAACGTTAAATTATGACAGTAGTAAATTTTGACCTATGGAAAAAGCACGTGCAAAAGCAGATGCTTTGTGAATCAATTCTCATTTTACGTGTTTTTCATGCATTTATATTGCGTATTATTCGCATTATATTATATTTTAGTTTTAAATAACGCATGTGAACATAAATTTATGTGAAATAATATAAATGTTAACAGCACATGCATCCCTGTGCTCACATTATTGATTGTAACGATAACTGTCAGAATTTAACATCGCTCTGTCAAAATTTGCTTTTTTAAACCGTTTGGCACACAGCTTGCAACAGTTTTATTTTACACCGAGTTTAAAGGAAATAAGGGCTTCTTTCAAATTGATTTTAGAAAAAAAACCGCCTATGTCAGGTAAGAGCATTTACAAAAATCACCTGAGACAAAAAATTTCACCTAACTTTAATCTATTTAGACTTAGTTCAAGTTAATTTCAAGTTCTGCCCGAGGAAAAAGCACTTACACCGAGTTATGTTGTTTGTCCAAAAGCAAAATAAAAAAAAATCAACAGATCAAGTTGACTTAAGATGGTTTTCTAAAGTCCCGTTTACTTTACTCGATTTTTCGTTCAATTTCATGTTGATTCTGAAAATTGACTCGTGTCAACGGGTCTTGCAAAATTGCATGCAAGAAGGTTGGTAGCCAGCCGACTTTTGTTCAACTTATCATTCAACTTCTTTACAACCCTGGGTTTGTTTACGAATTGGGGGATGTAAATATTTGTCAGACTTTTATAAACAAAATTTGTAAAAAAAATTTAAAATAAATTGTTTCCCTTTTAATTGGCTTTTCATTTTCGTGTTCAACACTAAAACATACAGCAAAACCTGTGCATTCCCGTTAGGACTCCCGGCGTAGCGTATCCGACGTGGAAGCGCCTTTTAAAAATGTATGCAGAAAATTTTCTTATAGGACTCCTTGAGGATGCGTTTATGGCGTTCCAAAACACTCCCGCAGATACCCAGATAATGGAAAAAGTGTTTTGTTGTAGTTCGGAAGGACTCCGTGCGAGCTCACCTTCAAATGGGCTTTCGCTTCATTTAGAAACGCTTCGTATTTTGTTGGCTTGGGAGTTGTTAAGCATATAGTGAAATAGTTTTCAAAAAAATTGATTGATGTAAACGGGTAGTCAATTTAATGTGGAATCAGTACATGAATTCCAGATTTCGCTAATGCTTAATTTCCATCTCCTAAAATCTCTAAATTCATTTTGCCAAATTTTAGCGACTTTTGCGATTCCAGTGAAAGAAAATCTCTATCAATCTCCATCTTTGCTTCATTTTTTGGCATATTTAAGCGATGAACGCCAAATGAATCAGATAACGTAGCTCAGCTGGTTTTGACAGATACAAAGCTAAATTTGCGATTCTGCAATTTCAACCATCTCGTAAAATCTCCAATTTTCTCCAAAAGCTGGCAAATTTTGGCAACGAAAAAAAGTTGTTGCTAAAACGCAAAAAATAGGAAAAAGGGTAGAACTTTGTTGTTTTAGGCCCTAAAATTACTCAAAACAATAAATATTTTTTTTTTTTTTTGGTTTATTTGCCCATAATTTTGGAAATTTTTTTTTTTCCTTCCTACTAAAACTGCAAAAAACACGTCGCAAAAAGTCGGGAGAGGAATATAGTCGAGTTTCAGTCCCAGAAATCATAATCCGGAGTCACAAAAGTAATATTATTTATCATTTAAAAGTTATAACTAAAAAACATGTTTGGTTTCCGTATAACAATTTTATAGAGAAAAACTCAATAAATAATTAAATTAAGGTATATATAACAATTTAAATCTCTTTTTAACCGACTTTATTAAACAAACACAAATCTTTTTACCGAAAATGGAATTTATTTTGTAATTAAAAAAGTAGAGTAACGCTGAAAAGTAAGGGATTAGTAGCTAGTAACTTCGGGCGTTTCGGTTTACTTCTGGCTTTTTCTGAGTTGTAAAGGATCACAACTAAATTTACATCTTGCAGTGATGCCTGCGCGCCAACTATAGTGCAGATAACGCACTATTATCATAGCTAGGCGGCTTGTGGATCAGAATCGCAAATAAGCGTCACCTCCTAAAATTCTGAGAGTTCATTTGCTTAAGCATTTTAGCATATTTTAGCATTTACGAGATGGAGATGGATGGAGATTCCTGGAATTCGCCTGCAGCTATACCTGCAACGAAAATTGATTCCGATATTGAACAATGTAAACAGCCCTTAAACGATAGTTAGAGGTTTATTTAGAAGGTTTTTTCTTTTTCTATCTTTTTTTCGTTAAATTTCATGTTGATTCTGAAAATTGACCCGTGTCAACGGGTCTTGCAAAGTTGCATGCGACAAAGTTGGTAGCCAGCCGACTTTTGTTCAACTCATCATTCAACTTTTGTACAACCTTGCATTTGTTTACGAATGTCAGATGTTGAGGTCAAATTTTGGAAATTTTTTCATCAATAAAATTGTAGCAATTTTAATTGGCATGAATTCGCCTAGACATTTTTTTCTTGATCATTACCAACACCTAGAGCAAAACCTGTGCGTTCCATCCCATCCAACTAGGAGAGTCCACAAGGCGCTCAATTCTGACTCGCTGCGCTACCTATTTAGGACTCTTTAAAGGTGCGTTTATCAGATAAAGAAAAAAGTGTTCCTTCAAGAAACACTCCCTGGAAGGACTCTGCTGACTCCTCTTTTCAAATCCGTAGACGCTTCAATTAGGATTCCTTCAAGAGAGTTTTGACGGAGTCCCTTTTCGCTCCTTTTGAGCGCTCCGTACTTTTATTGGATTTGATTCGTAAAGCATTTCCTAGCTACGATGTCAGATAATTTTATACTCGCTAGACTAGATATCTATTTCCGTTGTTGTTGCCCTACCTAGAAGTAACTTTTATTGCCCCTAAGTTGCCACCTTTTAATAGGATTCCAAGGAAACAAACAGTTTCAATATCGTTAGGCCAGAGTGAGAATGGTGTTAAAAGAGTATGCTTCGAGGAGCAAGTGAATAAATGGTTAGTGTCGTGAGGAGAAGAACCACATACAGCACAAACATTTTGGCGCTTCGGGATTCAGTCTGGATAAGTTTCACATATTACATTACCCAGATCCGAGCTGAACGAGAGTGTCTCCGGTCTCTCTGCAGCAGCGGTGATACTTGTTGTAGCAGGACGACATTCGCCAGACGGGAGCTGGCAAAGGTGTTCCCTGTCTTTGTGTGGATACTACTGAGAACCTGTCTATGAAACCATGAATCAAAAGGGGTGGTTTTGAAATGCCGTTGTTGTGAAAAAAATCAATAAATAAAGATAGAATTTTTTCTATTTTCATTTAATTTTTTTCAATGACATAAACAACCGTCAAATAGTTTTCAAACAAATTGATTAATGTAAACGGGTAGTCAACTCAATTTAGAATCAACGGCATATGCGACGAAAATTGATTCCAAAATTGAACAATGTTTTCCCAAATGCACTAGGAAAAAATATCGACTTAAGATGCCTTTTCAAAACTCATATCTCGGTAGCTAGTCATGCTATCAGTACGCCGATAAGACAGAAATGAACTTTATGAAAATGTGCTTTTATGATAAAGAAATTGGAAAATTTATTTATCTCGACTTAAGCGGGTTTTCCAAAAGTCCACAGATATATTGGCAGAAACCAGTGGCTGTTTTAGCTATGATTTGGGATTTTAGTTAAAAAGGTGCTAAAGGGTCGAATACATAAAGCTTTGTTAACCTCGCCTGACATTTGCTACCTCAAAACTTTGCGTCCAACTTCAGAGGTATGCTACAATGAACGCCTTGACGCTTCTCTTTTATACATTTGTTTTCGTTATTTATTTCTTTGCATTCAGAGTGTTTTGGTTAATTTATTAATTTAATAGAGAAAAAATGAATTAAATATTATTTCCTCCAACTTTTTATTCTTTAATTAAAGCAAAGTCATCAACATCTGATTGTCAAAGCAAGCAAAATTTGAGAGTTTGCCAAATTTTAACCTTGCTTTAACTTTGAGTTCTCCAATTTGCCATGCTTCGTTTAAATACGTATACTGAACTTTTCTGTCAAAGTCAAAGTTTGAGGTAAAGTCAAAATAAAGCTTTATGTAACTGACCCTTTAGAACTCCATAAATAAAGAATGATTTACACGGCTCGATTTTCGGGTCGATTTGCCGAACCACTTGTGTTCAACCCTTAAATACAAGGTGGAGATCGATCTAATTGCTGCTTAGGCTGTGTGCTAATTGAAAACATTTTTCGTCAGAGTAAAATGAGGTGAACAAATTTCCTATGGTGAACGAATATTTGCCATTTTGCTGTGCCAAACGAAACGTTAAATTATGACAGTAGTAAATTTTGACGTATGGAAAAAGCACGTGCAAAAACAGATGCTTTGTGAATCAATTCTCATTTTACGTGTTTTTCATGCATTTATATTGGGTATTATTCGCATTATATTATATTTTAGTGTTAAATAACGCATGTGAACATAAATTTATGTGAAATAATATGAATGTTAACAGCACATGCATCCCTGTGCTCACATTATTGATTGTCAAAATTTGACCTAGCCCCAAGGCTAGGGCAAATTCTAACGTTCATATTCACCACGATAACTGTCAGAATTTAACATCGCTCTGTCAAAATTTGCTTTTTTAAACCGTTTGGCACACAGCCTTACACGGTTCGATTCTGTGGCGAATGTTCTCTAGAATCGCTCATCTCCCAACTCTAGCGTATTTCCACCACTAGCGTATTCCGTCACTACGACAACATGGTTCAATTCATAGCATCGTATACCTTATATAGTAGCGCAACTCGCAAAAAACCATTGTGTATCAGTGCAAGTGTGGAATCTTCTGCATAGACGTCAAAATTTCAAAGTGAGTTTAACACCTGATGATCAGAGTTGCTTTTTGGGAAAAAAGTATCATTTAGCGCCGAGTTGCATTCGATTGCGTAAAAAAATAAGTAGTAAATAAATGGGTAATAGTTCTCTAAATTTATAAAATAAGGTGAAAAATAATGGTTGAAAACTTCTTAAGTCTGGTTTTCATTAGGTCAAATTTTGATAATTTCTATCGACTTTATCGAAATAAGCGATAATTGTCTACTTTAGCTGTCAACTGCTAATAAATTAGCTAAATTAAAGGGGCTCGAAAGACGGGGTTTGGCCTCAGGATCACGAATCAGGTAGCGATATTTTAATTTTTGGTGTCAGTGAAAAGTTATGGTCAAAAAATCGAAAATTTACCCGGGGTCGATACCAAAACTGGGGCGGAATCCATGGTATTTATGTGCAGAACTTAATGAGCTGGCGACCTTCGGCGGCGCTTATAAAAAAATAACCTAGGCTACGCCATCCCAAGTCCGGGGTGTTGCCTGAACCGTGCCGCGGTACGCACTTTTTTGGACGTTTTAGGCGCAGTCTAATGTAAATACAACAACAACATGAAAACTTGAAACTTGGATTGCAAATATCTCCTCAGAGAAGCAAAATATTAAAAAAGCGCTTCCGGATTCGTGATTCGGAGGCCAAACTCCGCATTTTGAACCCCCTCCCATAATTTTAGCTAATTTATTAGCAGTTGACAGCTAAAGTAGACAGTTACCAAATAAGCCACCGAATCTCGATAAAGTCGATGAAATTTGACACCTTTTGACCTAATGAAAACCAACACTTAGAGTTGTAATTTATAAAAAAATTGTTTGCTACTTCTTAGAATTTGTAAAGATTTAAAAACGTACTGCAAACGCAACAAAAAAATGAAAACTGCTAACAACTTTTCACGACAGGCCAATTGCATTATGCTGGCGAAATTCCACGGCTTTGATGTTGGTACCTGGCTTAATAAATTAAATACAATCTATCTAAAAAAAATTGTGTTCTCATTTTTTGGTTTCTTATTTCGAACATTAAAATTTTTCCTGTAAAATAAATAAAATTTAATCGTTTTAAGTTTTGTATTTGTTTGTAAGATTTTTCATCCATGTCATGTGTTTTGATTGACGTTGAAGTGTGTTTAAACATTTCTGTCAAAGCTACATTTCACACTTTATGTTATACACAATGCAAAAAACACACTAATACACACGCACATCATATTCTTCATAAGCACAGAAAAATATTTTCTCAAACGTTTGGTAAATAATGAGGGTCAATAATGTACCATGATTTGGACAAAATTTATTTTAGGGAACGGTAGAGGGGGTCGTATGTATAAAAACTGTGAAGGTAGAAACTGCTGGACATTTATAGCATAGTGTATCAATACAAGTGTGAACTGTAGCTTTGACAGAAATGTCAAAACACACTTCCACGTCAAATCACAAATGTCAAAACACACATCCATGTCAAAAATCTGGGTTGCTATTGTTGTTTTCGTTGCGATCGGGTTGTGTGCAGCACCGAATATCAATGAAACAGGGTTCTTGTTTGCACAAAAGTGTTGCTGTGTTGCACAACTTTTTCACTCCAGTTTCTAGAGCAACTTTTAAGCGAATCTTTCAGTTTATACTTTATATCAAAGAAAAAAAAAAGACACAAAATAAAAAACTTAAAAAACTAGTAAATTTTATTTATTTTACAGAAAAATTTTGAGCTAAGCATCTTCGAAATGAGAAATTAGACAGAAAATGAAAACAAACGTTTTTTTTGGAAACATGTATATACGATGTTTTTAGATAGATTTACTATCGAATACATATCTTAGCACAAAGAAGGCTTCAAACCTCAAAATTTGGTATTTGTTTCCTTTAGGGGTCAACTCCTAATAAATTAGCTAGAATTATGGAAGATAGCTCAAAATACGGGGTTTGGCCTCAGGATCACGAATCCGGAAGCGCTTTTTTAATATTTTGCTTCTCTGAAGAGAACCCGCCCCAATTTTGGTACCGGATCCGGGTCAATTTTCGGTTTTTTGACCATAACTTTCCACAGACACAAAAAAATTAAAAAGCGCTTCCGGATTCGTGATCCTCAGGCCAAAACCCGTATTTTGAGCTATCTTCCATTATTCTAGCTAATTTATTAGGAGTTGACCCCTAAAGGAAACAAATACCAAATTTTGGGGTTTGAAGCTAATTATTAGCAGTTGGTTGTTATTTGTTTAATAGAAATAGTGAGCAGACTCGAAAGAGTTATTCTAACTAATAATTTTATATAATTCGCAGTTATTTATGTTAAAAAATCAAATTTCTAAGTTTTAGCGAACTACTTTTTTATGCAACCTACTACTAATTTTTTATACCAAATCGAATGCAACTCGGCGCAAAATGATGCTCTTTTGCCAAAAAAACAACTCTGATGAACAGGTGTTAAACTCATTTTGGAATTTTGACGTCTATGCAGAAGAGTTTACACTTGTATTGCTACACTATGATTTATAGTATAATTTTTATATTTAATTCATGGGTCGGCAGATTTGTAAAAGCAGGTGTATAAGTGAGAACGCTTATACACGCGCCGTGATCGTCCGAACTATATTTTTAACATTCGCTGACCAAACAAGCGAGACACCCACGCGATGTGTTTTCGACCCTTGCCCAGCGACGACTAAATCATTTGGTAAACAAGAGCGCAACGTGTCTGTGTGATGAAACCAACTTGTTTGACTGATCTTAAGATCTATGGGGCGCCGATGCTTGATTTAATTATACCTCAAGTTAATATTCATTTAGCAAAAAAGTTTACCTGCTACTGGTAGTTTATCACTAAATCGAAAATTAATTGATTGATTAATTGATATTAAGTTTTCAAAAAGTGAGAACTGACATTGAAGGTTTCATCTCAAATGCTTCTCAGATTGATATCAAACAAAATGGCTTATTGGGCTTCATACTATTCCTTCATTCCATTTCATTTGGAGTCACTCAGCCAGTGCCTTCCACTCAAATTCGTAAGAAGAAGAAAAGAAGTTGCCAAACTATAGAGGGATAAACAATGATTCATAGTACAGGTCTACAAGTAAGTTATCCTTATTTCTCTCTCTTTCTAATACACCCAATTTTGACACTGTAGACAGTGTCAAACTAGCTTAACTAACACAGCAACCCGAGGCCCAGGGTTGAAATTTCCAAGAAGAAATGGAGTGAAATCTCCATACAGGGTTGCTGTGTAGATATATTTTTAAAGCAATTTAGTATGGAAATGTAGAACAAAATGTATGCCTATGAACTAAACAAATTTTGTGATTTGGATAAAATTTATTGTTTTTTTATGAAAAATAATGTCATTTCAATTATATGAACTATAACTATTTAAATATCAAATATATTTTGCAGTTTTTATACATTTCAATATTTATTTTGATGATAAATGAAATGATTTAAATATATTTACATATTTTATGAATAAGAATATTTTGAAATACATTGCAGACGTGAAATGCAACCCTGCGCGTAAATATGTACGTACATATGTGTGTGTATACACAACTGTTAGTTCAAACGAAGCAGTTGATAAAGTGAGTCGTTTCAAAAAAAGTTTATTTTAATATTTAATTTTATAATACAATTTCGGCTAATAATTTAATTTATTTACAAAGAACAACATTTTTCCGTCTTTCAGATATTTTTGCCGAGTTAAAGTGGAAAAAAATAGTGTGTGGTAATAAGAATTTTAGCAAATAAGACATGCATACATGTATCTAATAAAGTTGTTCGTTTCCAGAAATGCCCGACCATCGCTGTATTTTCGGATGCGGATTAGGAGTCCCGCTATACCCTTTTCCTGCAGAAACAGAAATGCCAAGGTGAGTGTATAAAGTGACTAAGTTTTAAATATGAGAAAATATTCTTTCAATAATTCTTGTTAAGTTCTTTATGGGCAATTATTGTGCATAAATTCAGATATTAGATATTATGCCATTCATAATTTTCTAAGCTTTATACAGTTTGAGTTTAGTAAAAAAATATATATGTATACATAAAACCCCATTTATTTTTAAGTATTGTTATTTAACCATTTAAGTTTATATGGTGTAAATTAAAGCAAAAAGCTATTTAAGAAATGTTCTACATGTATACTTAATATTTTTTAAATATTTGTTTTTAGAAAAAATTGTATCCCTAACGGACCAAAACGGGTATTATAAAAAATGTGTGTTTATTGGTAAAGATTCCTGCTTTTTATTTTTGATCTTATATACATTTTATTTTACAACGCAATGTTTTTTTGTTAAATTTAAAACGCCGTTTTCCTTTTATTTTAAAATGCTTTTTTACTATATAAAAAAAAATTCTTTTTAATTTACCAAACACTTGGTTTTTTTTTTTACATTTTTATAATTTATATTTTTGTTTTCTATTATGTTTCATGCCAACAACACTTTAACGCTACCTAAAAAACCAAAACTGTCATTACAGCAATAACGAGTTATGCGGTAATCGCTTGTTTCAACAGATATTTTCGTTATTTTCCTACAAGAACGCGAGCAGGTAGTTAGCATAGCTGCTTGACCTGCTCCAACCATCAATGACAGTTTTACAGGGTTATGTCCATTTTAGCTGTTGTTGCATATTGTTATATTCCCACACAAAGAATGTATGTATATATCAGTGAACTAAACAAGCTGCTTTGATTTTTAAAGAAACCCTTTGTGAAAAAGTATTGTATTTTTATAACATACATACATACGTATGAAGAAATGCGCTTGAACTAGCGCAAGTATAAGTAGATTTTTTCCAAGAAATGCGTCACATGCTTACTTTTGATGGTTCAAGTAGAGCGAATACATTTCCAAGCAGCTTGACATATTTATCTTGTATATATGTAGTAACTTTTTTATGTTTGAGTTATGGGACTCACTTATTTTCTTTATTTATTTATTTAAATAAACAATGATTTTTTATACAAATATGTCTGTTTATTCATTATTTAATGGAAAATGTGGTGATAAATCTCAATATTAACAGCAAGGGTGCAATACGTCGCCTTTGTTGTCGCTTTTCCTCGAGTTTAATGCAAGGTAAAAATAATAATTATTTAATTGCTATGATTATTCATAACAAAGCTACGCGATCTATCACGCCCGAGCAACGAGGAGCCTCCTCCTCGGAGGAGGAACACGCATCAGAAACAGTTGACAATTATTCCAAACCCAAAGGATGCTGTGTGTGTTTGGTGGAAACGCCATATAAGCAACTTTGTAGCAGTATGTGAACACTCCCTTATATGCACGCCACGCACACACAAAGTACAAAAAGAAAATAAGCACAGGCATCTATGAAAAAACACATTTAAATGGTGGGGCACTTTACTAATATATGCTGTAAGTAAGAAAAATGCTTGTTTATTAAAAATATTCAAAGAAATTTATACAATAAGCAAGTTGCGTTTTATGTAAACAAAGAAGAACAAGAGAGTTGTCATGGAAATATCAACCACAGGATTGCTTTTCTGCGTAGTGCTAAAAGTTTTAGAAAGTTTTAGAAAATATGAAAAAATTTTCGCTAAACAAGTAAAATCTTTGTACAAACATTTCCAGATCAAATTAGTTGCTATAATAAATAATTTTCGGCAAATAGTTTCTATTATTTATGAAGTTATTAAACATTTGTCACAAGCTACTACTACTTTTATTTCGGTCCTAACGAATGACACCCTTCGTTGAGTGGCTTCCAATAAGGGGAACCCGATCAGGTGAGCACAGCTGTAAGTCGAACAGCTGATTCATATCTTATTTGTACAGTTGTACTATGGTTCAATTATACAGGTTGAGTTATCAACAAGACGAACAAAAACTTTTTTTATTTACAAAAATGGGCATATTGTCAAACTCAAGGCGTATTCTAATTAAGTTGTGTTCGTTGAAACAAATCAGTAATAACTTTGGCCCACTTTTTTTCTGAGCAGTGTTCGTTGAAACGAAGTAGTAGTTATCAGCAGGGGGAAACTTTCTGAGAGTGCACCACGCTTTGGGAAAAACTACTTTGGGAGAATGGTAGAGGAGGTCCTACACATCTCAACTGTGAAAGTAGAAACTAAAGGAAATTTTTATTTTAGTGTGTACATATGTATATGTATTTGGGTACCTACCGAAAATCGGATAAAATATATCAAATGAAGTACCCAGCGACGCGCATTTACGTCTTTATTAAGAATCTGAAAACATAAATAAAATATCTCAATTCTATCAAAAGTTATGCGAGAAAAACCGCGCGAAACCCCAAAAAATTACACTTTCCTATAAGAGACCGGGGGCTTAATCCACAATTTGTTTATGTAAACAACTTCGACGCACTTTTTAATCATGACATGTTTTCTTTTTTCCAAAGCATAGTGCACTGTGCGAAAGTCAACCCATTTATTCTAATGAGATAACTTTTATTTTAAATTTTTACGGGAAAAATGCAGAAAACAAAAATGATTCACATAATATTAACTTAAGATACACATGCAATTCACCAAACGAACCGAAGGCGAATTTGGATTTTGTCCTGGGCGAATATTTATTTTGACAATCTGCCCACAAATTTACAAAAACAAAACACATGGGAATTCCCCTTTGCCTCAACCTGTATTATGGAACCATGCTACGACAACTACAGCTGTTTAGGTACTTGACGCGAGAGCGAGAGGGTCCGAATGTGACACAAAGAGGAGATGACGATGGATAAACGTTTCGAGAACACTCTTGCACGAATAACCCAGAATGTGTAGGCATTTCTAGGTTATGAAGGTGCTGTCTGCTAGGGTATATAAACCGCGCAAAGACAACGCACTTCAATCAATTTATTTTGAAGTGTTGTACAGTGAAGTACTGAACAGTGAATTAACCCGCGATGTTGTACTGCGGTTTTTAGTGGTGAATAAAGCAGCGGTCACCAAAACTCTAACTGCAGCAATGTTAGTAACTGCAGCAGTGTTAGTGAAAACCGACTAGTTGAATGCCCATCTGTTAACGTCGCATCGTTCAGTAGCTTGCGGGCAAGCAAAAACACAAGAACGTATTCACGTACATTTTTCGAAACTAAAAGGGAAGAATTATTTATAGAAAAAAATATTTTAGTTTGTTTTTACATTGATTTTCCCCACCGGCCTTTTCCTTTTCTAGCCAACCAACTTTTAATTTGGCTAAATAATTCTTCATTATTAGTTTGGGTTAATTCATTTATGTTTTGATGGGAAAACTCAAAATGTCTTTTAGAGAAATAGCTTAGCATTGAAGTGACTCGAAAGCATTGGGCATCATATATCTTTTAAAATGACATTATGCGACGTGGTATAAAAGCGCATGAAAACAAATTATACGCGTACGTTTTGTCTTTTGCCTGCCCGCAAGCTACTGAACGATGCGACGCTAGCAGATGGTCAGTTGACTTTTGCGCTCTTACTGCGACAAAACGAGAGAGTATAGCAATCTGTGTGAGTTGAGCATTGCACCTCAGTGCCATGAAATGACGATACCTGGAATAAAGCGTACTACTTATTAAGCAGAATCTGAGTGTTTTATTTAACGTACAGTGATCGAACTCAGGGAAAATAATCGAGGAATCATCGAATTCGTCACAATTGGCGTCAGAAGCGGTATTGTTAAATAAATTCAAGGACATTGGAAAGGATAAGAAGGACATTGAAAAGGATAACAGGAACATTGAAAAGGATAACAAGGACATTGAAAAGGATAACAAGGACATTGTAAATATAACAAGGATATGACAAAGTTGAATCCGTTGAAGATCCAGCAACTCAAAAACGAGTTGGGACGACGTGGATTGGCAACAACGGGTAATAAAGCAGAGAGGCTATGGAAGCAGAGGAAATCAACGTTGACGACCACGTCTTTCAGCTTATGGATTAGGTAGCGAAAATAGAAAAGCAAAACGATTCTCCGGATTCAGTGGCAAATGTGGACACAAACTCTTTATTGGCTGCCTTGGCTCAGATGTCAAACAACATAACATCAAGCATGTCATCTCAGTTGGAAGAACAGAAGACACACAGGGCATCTCAGTTGGAAGAACAGAAGACCTACATCACAGATCAATGAAGAGTTGATTGAACGGGAGACACGCATAACGTTTAAACTAGAGGCACAAGAGCAAAGAGTCTCATCGCAGCTAGAAGTTGTCAGTGGACGACAGGATAATATCGAGGTGGATGCGTTAAGAAGTTGTATCCAGGAGCTACAACTAATTCGCCCAACCGCCGCATCGAGCTCTCCCAAGGTAAAACCCCCATCCTTTGACGGTTCTGTTCCTTTCCAGGTATTTAAGCTACAATTTGAGAAGACAGCAGCTGTGAACAACTGGGGCGCAATTGGACGCTCTGAGAGAATCCATTGTCAAAGAGTTGCGTGAGTCCATCGTCAAAGAGTTGACTGCTGAATTGCGGAAAACAGAGGAGCGCTTAATGTAGAGATTTGGTGAGTTGGCTGCTGAGACGGCAAATTTGAAGTTGCAGATTGCAACCATAGAGAAGAGAGTGTATGCTGTAGAGAATGCGTGCGCTGATGTTATCATGCTCCGAAATGAGCTCATTGCAGCACAGGGCCATATCAATGCTCTTGAAGCTAATGCGGTCGCAACTGACTTGATCATCACTGGCGTCCCACAGAGAGCAGGCGAGTGTTTACCAGAGCTGCTCTTGAAAATATGTAGCATAATTGAGCACAAAGCACCACCATTACGCGATGCGTTCCGACTACAGAACAGTGGGATTAATAACAACACTCATAAAAAGCCAAATAATTCCCCTCCCATTGTTATTAAAGTCTGCCAAGGAGATTGCCAGGGGTGATGACACATGCATCTGTGCTTAGGCGTCAAAAAAAGTTAGCGTCAGTATTCACTTTTAGAGGCAGAGTCTTTGTACGGCTCAAGGTGGATGATGAGCCTAAATTGGTCAGCAGCATAGCCGAGGTTGACGCTGTTGTTGGAGCTTGAGCGCGCTTATTTTTATTATTTATATTTAGTATGTCGATTTATATGAATATGTTCACGTTAGATACTTTATGCCTTAAATCTTTTTCTCAATGTTCAGTTCAAATATCTTTCTCAATGTTCAGTTCAAATATCTTTTGTTATGACTTTGTTTCTATACCATTTATTTGCTATTTTCTTTTCATTCTTTTTTCTCTTCTTCTCTATTTTTTCTGATTGTTGGATCTTGTTGCTGTTGCGTTCATTTGTATCTCTGCTCATTGTGTATCAATAACAAGTGTGAACTCTTCTTTTGACAACACACATTAAAATGTCGGTTTGTTTACATCCTGCACATATTAAAATGTCGCCAGCACCGAATAACAGAAAAGCAATGGCGTTGTTTAACATCCTGCACACATCAACATGGCGGTCTCCTATCTTTTACCTAATGGTAGAAAGAGATGGGAAGATGGAAAGAAGTGAGACAAAAAAGGAAATTAAAAACAGGTGACTAAACTCACTTCGAAGTTTTCACGACTATGTCTATGATATCACACTTGTTATTAACCACAATCTCAAACAGGTGTTAAACTCATTTTGGAATTTTGACGTCTATGCAGAAGAGTTTACACTTGGTATTGATACACAATGATCCTTTCATTTACTGAAAAAATTAAAAATCTTGGTTTTATGATTAACTCCAAGTTAAGCTGTGTCGACCACGTAAATAAAGTTATAAGCAGATTAAGAATCTCTGCCTCGTTTACTCCCCTAGAAACTAGGAAAAAACTTGCTGTGCAGTTGATAGTTCCACACTTTACGTACACGGAACTTGTATACAGTTACCTTGACCTGTGTCGCGTCAAAAAATTGAAGTTGCTTTTAACAACGTTATGTATTTGCGTTACCAAAGTATGATCACATTTCTTTATGGAAGCGTGAAGTTCTTGGATGCACTATTCTTGAGTACCTTGCGGCACGTAATTGTATATATATCTACAAACTTATTGAATTTAAACCCCCCCAATATCTTTTTGAGAAACTAAAATTCTCCAAGTCCCTCCGGAACCTCAATTTGATAATTCCCCGACATGTATATCTATCTTCTTCGAGGCTATTTTTTATTCATGCTGTAAGGCTCTGGAACTCTATTCCTGATTTTCTAAAGGGTGCCTGGAGTAGGACCAACTACAGAGGGATGATCCATGAGTACTTGAGTACAGCGAACTTAACGTGATTGCAACAGAGCTACGTCTTTCTCTATTTCCATTTCTTATTTCTATTTTTATTTCTTTATTTTCTCTCTTCTTACAAAAATTATTGTTACTATAGGTTTATCTTTGTTGATTATTATTATAATTTATTTCATTATAGAACTTAGTGTTAATTTTAAATAATTTGTATTTTAAGTTTGTTGGTGTGCTATAAAAGACTCTGTCTTACTGTCACAACCACTTGGTTAAATAAATAAATAAATTTGATAAAAAATAAATTTGATAAATTTGATTGATGGGTGCTGTGGAGAGACGTTATGGTAGCGAGCATCGGAAGCAGATTTACCAAATAGAGCTACAAAATCGATGCCAGAAGCCCAATGAGACCTTACAAGAATTTGCATCGGACATCGAGAGGTTAGCGCACCTAGCAAACGCGGATGCACCTGTAGAGTACACGGAGAGGGTAAAGATACAAGCTTTATAAATGGAATACGAGATGTGGAGACGAAGCGGGCCACCTATGCAAATCCAAAGAGATAATTTGCGGAAACGGTATCACATGCTCTAACTCAAGAAACAGCATCACTTTTGTGCAAACCAGTGTAGAAAGCTCATCGTGTGGAAGTAGACCAGAATCCGACAAGAATGGGTGAACCCACTCCTAGAAGCATTAAACGGAAAGCAACAGAAAAATGAAGCGGCCATTAAATGCTTCAAGTGCGGAAAATCTGGTCACATTGTACGTTATTGCGGATCGGGCTCCAATAATTCCAGTAATGCAGGTGGGCGTAAGCGCAAAGCTGAAGCAGATGAGCAAGTCTCCCAATCCAGCCAACCGTTAAACTAAAGAGAGTCAGCAAGGGGCGTGGGCTGAATCCTGCAATTGGATGCCCCATAATCTCTGTCTCACAGATCGGAAGGAAGTCGAGTAATGTTACGGTTGGAGGGCTCGTGGACGGAAAGGAGCGTTTACTGACTATTGATACGGGCGCATCTCATTCCATCATTCGATCTGATTTAGTCAACAAAGAAGTGAGGCCATTACATGGAGCAAAGCTGCGTACGGCGACTGGTGAGGACACCCAAGTCCAAGGAGAAGTAACATGTGACATCGCAATTGGGAATGTCCCCGTACTGCACAATTTTATAGTGGCAGATATTGTTGATGAGATCATAGTTGGTGTGGATTTCTTAAGCAACCAAGGCATCAAGATCGACATGCAAAAACAGGACTATGAGCTATAAGAACATGGATGTGCCACTAAACTTTGGTTACGAGAACAAGTACATCAGAAAGCGGGTCCTCGTGGAAGAAAGCCAACAAATTCCACCGAAGTCGGAGGCGATCGTTTGGGCAAGGATTGATGGAGATTACGGGACAAACCAATTGTGGGTGGTAGAGGCAGCAAACAACTCAAAGACGGATATACTAGTAGGAAAAACACTGGCTATAACAAAACTAGATGGACGTTTACCGGTAAGAGTACTAAATGATTTCAGATCGCCGATACAGCTTTCCAAGGGAGCTATATTGGGACAATGTCAGGAGGTGGAGGTGGTTATAAATTGTGAAAAGCTCCAGGAAAATGTTTCTACCAGCAACATTATTCTTTTAGATATCACGGCGTGGACGCAAGAGTACTCTAGCATATTTGACAAGGATGGCTCCAAACCAGGTCGGACCAATGTAGTGAAGCATCACATTGATACCGGTGACGCGAGACCAATCCGCCAAGCTCCTCGAAGTGTTCCATTGGCCAAACGCCAAGTGGTAAGAGAAATTATACAAGAAATGAGTGACAGCGGCGTGATCGAACCATCAGGTAGTCCATGGAGCTCACCGGTAGTGCTAGTGAAGAAAAAGGATGGAAAAATGCGGTTCTGTGTGGATTACCGGAAGCTGAACGACGTAGCGAAAAAGGACAGCTATCCACTACCAAGAATTGAGGATACTCTGGACTCACTATCTGGTACGAAATGGTTCTCAACACTGGACTTGAAAAGCGGCTATTGGCAAGTGGAGGTTAAAGATGAGGATAAGGAAAGACAGCCTTCAGCGTTGGAGAGGGGCTGTGGCATTTTACGGTAATGCCCTTTGGACTATGTAACGATCCAGCTACTTTTGAGAGACTCATGGATCAAGTATTGAAACGACTGCATTGGAAAACATGTTTGGTGTACCTGGACGAAATCATCGTGTTGGAAAAAAGCTTTGAGGAACACCTTAAGAGGAAGTTTTCCAAAGGATAGCTGGCGCCGGTCTGAAATTAAGTCCCAAAAAGTGTGCATTTTTCAAGAAGGAAGTAAGTTACTTGGGTCACAAGGTTACTACGGAGGGAATTTGCACGGCTAAAGAGAAGATCGAAGCAGTAAAGGATTGGCCAAGACCCAACGATTTGCATGAGTTACGAAGTTTCCTTGGACTGTGCACGTATTGTCGTCGATTTGTACCGAATTTCGCCAGCGTAGCCAGTAGCCTTCATGAGTTGACCAGAAAGAATATGTCATTTGATTGGAAGAAGGAACATGAAGTGGCTTTCCAAACCTTGAAGGAACGGCTGTGCACTGCCCCAATGTTAGCGTATCCAATCCCAGGTTCAACGCTTATTCTGGATACAGATGCAAGTGGTTATGCGATTGGAGGAGTTTTGTCACAGATTGTCGATGGGCAGGAGAAGGTAGTGGCATACTATAGCCGCACAATTGGAAAGCCCGAAAGGAACTATTCTGTAACATGAAGAGAACTACTGGCATTCGTGGAGTGCATCAAACATTTCCACAAGTATCTCTACGGACAGCGATTCCACGTCAGGATAGACCATCAGCGTTGAAATGGCTTTTGCAGTTCCGTAATCCGAAAGGTCAACTGGCACGGTGGATAGAGCGACTACAAAGTTATGACTTTTCCATAGAACATCGAAAAGGCAGCAACCACGGTAATGCTGATGCAATGTCCCGACGACCATGTAACCTGGAATGCAAGCATTGTTCGAAAGCTTAGGCCAAGGAAGATGTTATAGATGTACGGCTGATGACTATACCATCTACGGACGAATGGAACATGGATAAACTAAGAAAGTATCAGCTAGAGGATCCAGATCTGGTACTTGTGATGCAGGGGATCGAGCAAAATGAACGACCAACAAGAGAGGAGATGTCAGCAGAGGGTCCTGTTGCCAAGTCATATTGGGCACAGTGGAACAGTTTGAAATTGGTATCCGATTGTTTACATAGAGTATGGTAAAGCGAAGATGGTCAAAACGCTCGGAAGCCGGTCGTTGTCCCTAGGAAGAAAATCTCTGATGTTTTGAATGGGCTACATAATGGTCCAAGTGGAGGTCATCTAGGAGTCACAAAAACATTGGAGAAAGTCAAGCAGAGATTCTACTGGGTTGTTTGCCGGCAGTCGATCGCGGAGTGGATTACCAACTGTGAGGTGTGCATCAAAGCAAAGGGTCCGAAGTCGAGAAGTCATGGACAGATGAAGCAGTACAACACAGGTGCACCGTTTGAGAGCTGGTCCATTTCCTACTAGGGCACTCGGAAACAAATACGTACTAGTTGTTATGGACTCTTTCAGCAAATGGCCAGAAGTTTACCGGATTCCAAATCAAGAGGCACAAACCATTACAGAGGTGTTCATTAACAATTGGGTAGCGAGGTTTGGTGTACCGATGGAGTTACATTGCGACCAAGGCAGGAATTTCGAATCAATTGTATTCCAAGAAATGTGCAAGATATTGGGTATTCGGAAAACTCGAACAACTGCATTGCATCCTCAGTCAAATGGCATGGTGGAACGTTTCAATCGAACCTTGGAAGAGCACATGAGGAAAGTAGTGTATAAGTTCCACAAAGATTGGGACACGCACATCTCCTTGTTCCTGATGGCATATCGCTCGGCAATATATGAAACAACGGGTCAGATTCCGGCAAAAGTAATTTTTGGCAATGATCTTCGGTTGCCAGCTTACTTGAAGTTTGAGATAAATGCAGATGAAGGATTAAATGCCAGGAAATCCACTAGCATCTTGGAAAAAGAAATGAGAGAAATACACGACCCTGTAAGACAACGGACGGGGATCATGAGTGATAAGATGAAAGCCAGATACGACAAAGCCATCAACTCCGAAGGTTTTAAAGAAGGAGATCTAGTGCTGTTATACAACCCACAACGAAAGAAAAGTTTATTCTCAAAACTGCAGTGTAACTGGGAAGGCCCATATAAAGTAATAAAGCGGATTAATGATGTTGTCTACCGCATACAAACTGTTGGAGGACCACGAAACAAAATGAAGGTGGTTCACCTGGAGAGGCTAGCAACGATTGGATCGGGAAATGTGTCTTATCGGGACGACTTAGGTGGAGGGCAGTCTCCCAACTCTAGCGTATTTCCACCACTAGCGTCACTACGACAACTACAGCTGTCTGCTAGGGTATATAAACCATTGTATACCTTATATAGTAGCGCAACTCGCAAAAAACACACTAATACACACGCACAGCATATTCCCCATAAGCACAGAAAAATATATTTTGAAACGTTTGGTAAATAATTAGGGTCAAACTTTAGAATAATGTACCACGATTTGGACAAAATTTATTTTAGGGAATGGTAAAGGGGGTCGTATGTATAAAAACTGTGAAGGTAGAAACTGCCGGACATTGAAAGTATAATTTTTATATTTAATTATAGCTCAAGTTAATACTCATTTAGCAAAAAAGTTGATCTGCTACTGGTAGTTTACCACTAAATCGAAAATTAATTGATTGATTAATTGATATTAAGTTTTCAAAAAGTGAGAATTGACGTTGAAGGTTTCATCTCAAATGCGTCTCAGATTGATATCAAACAAAATGGCTTATTGGGCTTCATACTTTTCCTTCATTCCATTTCATTTGGAGTCACTCAGCCAGTGCCTTCCACTCAAATTCGTAAGAAGAAGAAAAGAAGTTGCCAAACTATATAGGGATAAACAATGATATAAACCGGGCAAAGACAACGCACTTCAATCAGTGTTTTATTTAACGTACAGTGATCGCACTCAGGGAAAATAATCTAGGAATCATCGAATTCGTCACAAATCGATACAAATCGACCAGTGTAAATAAGCCTTAAGAGTATAAAATGCCAATCACAGGGGTATGTGTCGTAGGATTTGCTGGTGAGCAAGGTTTATTTTAATTTCCTTATTAGCGCGAGTAATAAATCGTTCTGAAATGGAGTAGGTATTACAATGGTAAATTGGTTATTTACTTCGAATAGTAAGATAAATTAAGAAAAAATTATAAAATAGTACTTTGTAAGAAAAATATACTTAAATAAACCTTTTCTTGGCACATTTACATGACTTGGTGTGATAAAGGCAAAAGAACCAAAGTTTAAATCAAAATGCCCAAATTTTATCGTCGCAGTACTGGCACCATTAGACGGTGTTATAAAAAATGACACATTGAATAAATATGAGGGAATATCACAATATGATACCGAAATCCAAAGCACTGAGGCGCTTAAGATCAGACCTAGCTTTGCTGAAGTGCCTAGGACAGTATCCTCATAGGTATCATTGACCAAGGTTTCGACCGTTCGGCCACCCTTAAAGACGAGTTGATGGTCCGGCGCGAGGTACTGATGCGGGATTCCACCATGGTCAGATCAAAGTACTCGCTTGCGAGGTTTCAAGAACTGCTGCGCTGTAAAAAGCAGCAGCTGCAAGGCTGGGTGAAGTCTACCCAGGGGCAAGATTCGAGGTCGTGGACTGGAAGGCCTCGGCTACTCTAAGTAGTCGGCTTTTTAAAGGCGACGTAAATGTGAACCCCATCCAAGAACCCTGATGATAAACGCATGATCACTCCAACCGTCCGTTCGGCCTTACCGGCGTATGTGACAACCCCCTCTAGTTCAGTTCTAGGGAAAGCTGAACAGCTCATCATGAAGGGTTTTGATGACTCCTCCTAGTCATCCTCCATACAGCTCACACCTCTGGAATTTTCCAGAGCTACAGCCGGGAGCACACCCATCGTACTGGCCAATATACATATTGCAGGTCGTCGGGGCCAGATTAGGAAAATGTGGCGGTGCAATGCTGAACCGTCGCAAACCATAATGGGTCAGTTACATAAAGCTTTATTTTGACTTTACCTCAAACTTTGACTTTGACAGAAAAGTTCAGTATACGTATTTAAACGAAGCATGGCAAATTGAAGACCTCAAAGTTGAAGCAAGGTTAAAATTTGGTAAACTCTCAAATTTTGATTGCTTTGTTTGCTTTGGCAATCAGATGTTGATGACTTTGCCTTAATTAGAGAATAAAAAGTTCGAGGAAATAATAATTAATTCATGTTTTCACTATTAAATTAATATATTAACCAAAATACTCTGAATACAAAGAAATAAATAACGAAAACAAATGTATAAAAGAGAAGCGTCAAGGCTTTCATTGTAGCATATGTAGCATACCCTTAAGGGTCAAATACATAATGCTTTGTTAACCTCGCCTGACATTTGCTATCTCAAAACTTTGCGTCCAACTTCAGAGGTATGCTATGATTGTCAAAGCAAGCAAAATTTGAGAGTTTGCCTTATTTCAATCTTGCTTCATCTTTGAGGTTTCCCATTTCCCTACTAGACGGACCTAACCATGGTTATAAATACTCACTAACGCTTACACGCAAAAATTGTGTTTCTACACACACACTCAAAGCCATCTGTCAACGGTTGCTTTTTTTTCTTCTTTGATATTGTGATAATATTGCATGTGCGCAGTTATTAATTTTATAAAATACTTTACAAGGAGTTTTGTAGTGAAATTACAGCTAAATCGCACAGATAAGGCAAGTACAACAATTTCAAGTCTTTTTTATATGTTCATGTGCCCAAAATTACATACTTTCAGATGGACGAGGAAATTGGCCCTCCAACCAGATAATAATGGAATTCAATTAGCTTTTTTAAGTATTTAGTGATGTATTTGTGGTTATTTATTATTGTAAGTGTAAAAATTGTGTTATTTTTAAATATATTCTGCAATAAAAGCCAAATCTGAAGCCATCGTCTTGTCTTGGTTAGCAATACCTGACTCTTGCGTCATGCATAACCGTAACATCTAATGCTGCGTTTGCGTTATTCATAACCATTTGGTATAACTTGCGTTGGGTTATTCATAACCATTACAGCTAACGCACGTTTGCGTCACACATAACACAAATACACTGCAAAGACATGGTTATTTTTTGCACACTCGCCTTAAGCAAATAACTAAGAAAACTACCCAAAAGTCACATTAGGCAAGTCGGTTACATAACCGATAAAATAACCGGCATCTGTCTAGTAGGGTTGCCATGTTTCGTTGAAACACCTATATCTGTCAAAGCCAAAGCCCGAGATAAAGGTAACCCTTTCATCACCTTTAGATCATGTTCACACTGAAGCGAAAACACCTTGTTTTCGTGTAAAACATCTCACATAAAACAGGTGCGTTCATACCTGCTATTCTTGTTTTCATTTGACAGTAATCAGCTGTTCTAGAAATTGTGATTTGTGAGAAAAAATAATTAAAATTTTGTGAACGTACATATTATATTTTATGTACTTATTTTAAGTTTTACTGTCAGCGTACTTATTTCAAATTTACTTTATAGCACAAACATTTTCATTTTGATTTTTTATAAATTCGGGCGACGAAATTCAAAATGAAAACATTTGACATATCAGATATGTGACAGTATGTTTTTCGATTATTACCGATAAAATTTAGAGCCGACACTGATTGTGAAAGGTTTTCGTTGATGTTTTGGGATAAAACATGATGTTCTCGCAGGTTTTCGGTTGAAAATTTTGTATGGCGAAAACATCGGTTTTCAGCATGTTTTGCCTCGAAAACCAGAATGAGCTCGAAAACACGCTAGTGTGTACATAGTATTAAGTATGGAAGTTTTGATCACGGTGGTTTTGCTGGGTTAGGCTAGGCTCACATTGCAACTTCGGCCGTCCGATAGCAATCACACATCCACACACATGTGTTTTAAATGAGCGCTGCGATTTCATACTCCCCTTTTACATTATTCAAGTCTTGAATTCAATTCTGCCGCGACATAGGCGAAGGGGTGAGAATCGAGGGGAAGAGTACACTTGAAAGCATACCGTCAACTAGTTTCAAGTTTTTCTTGCTATCTCTTTCACTCCTCCTTGTACCCCCATATTTTGTTTCTTAATTGCTTTCAAGAAAAGTTGACAAGTGTAGACGCGAAAAGAAAACACAAAAGAGAACGCCAGCAGAGTTGAAAGCAATACCCCCGCAAAAATCGTTGGATTATGTGTTCCAATTTTTTGATATTGGAGTACTCCAATAGTAATCCTGTGTATACCTCATCGGATCACCTTCAGCTTTTTGAAAGTCGATCATTGCTCCTGCCTTATGGACGAAAATCACGACACTATTACCCCTTTTACATTATTCAAGTCTTAAATTCAATTCTGCCGAGACATAGGCGAAGGGGGTGAAAAGCGAGGGGAAGAGTACACTTGAAAGCATACTGTCAACTCGTTTCAAGTTTTTCTTGCTATCTCTTTCACTCCTCCTTGTACCCCCATATTTTGTTTCTTAATTGCTTTCAAGAAAAATTGACAAGTGTAGACACGAATAGAAAACACAAAAGAGAACGCCAGCAGAGTTGAAAGCAATACTTGACTAATGTAAAACCGGACTATCGCTCTGGCAGTATATACTCCAAGGAGTAGCAACATTAGAGTACATTGCAAAGTACTCTGACTGTAGGTACTCCATGGAGTAGCAGAAACAAAGCGAAGGTTGGAGTAGGTGGTCCAGTCCTAGGACATCGCAATGTTAATTGGAGCACAAATTTTATATGAAAAAGGATTACATTTGGAGTACTCTGGTGATCCGATGGGAGTACTCTTTGGATAGGAAATAGAGTACTCTCAATTTTTGCAGGGACTTGACAAGTGTAAACCCTCGTGAAGGGTGGATACCTTGCCGCGGTACGAGGGCTTAAGTCGATAGCCACAGGGCTACGCTGCCCTTGTGATCATAGCTCCGTACGGCACTTCATCACGAGAGCAGCCTAGCCTCTCTGGCGCGACGACAAAGATCTTCCCCCTCCCAATCCAGGGTGTTATGCGAAACCGTGCCCATTGGACGTTTGCAGCCGGGAGGCAAATCGTGGCTGTACTTGAACGGAGCCTCTCTGATACCGGGTCGCCTCAGAGAGTAAGCATGGCCTTACCGCGGTACGGGGCTCTGCCGCGGCGGACGACACATTTTCCCCTACTCTTCCCTTGACCCTAAGCTGGCCTTGTCCGGCGATGGGCCGTACGAACAAGATGAATTCAAATAACCTAAATAAAAACCAAAAACCTAAAGCTTTCGGCAGAATCAGTCCGTCAATACGTCACGTACGTGACGTACGTCGTGACAAAACGTACGTGCCGTACAGGGATGGCACATAGCGATTGACGTACGTCATGTTGAAGTACACAGATATGTCAACAAAATAATTGGCGCAAAACGAAAATTATTAAAAAAAACATAACAAAAGCAAAATTTCGGTTAAAAACATGGAAAATATTCAAGTAATACTTGTTATAGTCACAATTTTCACAATCCCGTTGTCAAATTGGCGGTAAAATTGATTTTGACATTTGTCACGCAGCTGACGTTCCGTCAAAGTAGAAAATTGGCGAAGGATACCGGATCCGTTGACTGATACTTTGTCAATGTAGCGTTTTACATGCAAAATACACACATCCTACTCGGCTGTCAGTTTCTTCCTTTTCCGGCACGTACGTGACGGACTGATTCTGCCGAAAGCTTAAAAAGCAAACAACGCCAAATTTCACTCCTCAGCAAAGGAGAGCTATGGAGGAGCAGACGAGAAAGCAACAACAACGCCGGAGGACAACCTCCGTTCCACAATCAAGGGGGGATCGACAGCGATGGCAACTACGAGTCGGTCAACCAACCCTCTATCAAGTAAGATTGACTTGATGGGAGCTAGCACCAGTGCGGTTGCCAACGCAGCTAAGCGGACAATGGCGGATGCTAAACTCCCATCAACCGCTGATATGAAAACCAGTATATTTACGTCTGTGGCAGCGGTCTCACGACCTGGCCTCGGAGTTTCGAATTAGAAGGAAGCTGCAACTGAGATTTCGGCAAGGAGAGCGACCGCGATGGCAACTACGGGTCCGCACTCCCGGGAGACATCTCCCCGCCGCTTCACATACCACGAGAAAAGATTGGTTGCAAAGATCCTGAAGAGGTATGAAGGGGTACCGCAGGAATCGCTGTCGCCGAATTCCAGTAAATCGGTAGAGCTAGCGAAAGCTGTGATACCGGATTTCCAAAATTCTTACATGCCAAAGAGGTTAAAAGTTAACCCTTTCAAGCGCCAGAGATCGGACCTGGAGTTAAATCCCCCTCCCAAGCGGCATCAGAATACTGCTGGAGCGGGCAAACTAAGCTTTGCTGAGGTAACCAAGGACAGGATCCCCAAGGACCAGTGGCGTTACGTGCGAAATGAACTCGGCAACATTCTTCTCAACGTTGCCCTGGAGTTTCCGGGTAGCTCGGCGCGAGTAACGGATGCGGGTTGGCACCAGGGTCAGATTAAATTACTCGCATGCGAGGATGCAAAAACCGTAGCACTGTACAAGGCAGCAGCTGCTAAACTGGGTGAAGTCTACAAGGGCGCAAAGATAGAGGTCGTTGACTGGAAGGACATTCCAGCTCGTCCAAGGGCAAGGGCATGGATTCCGGCCATCCCTGACGAACCCGAGAGAATTCTCGGGATGCTACGGCTAATGAATCCGTCCCTCCCCGCATGACTGGAGTGTCAATCTGGTCGGGGATGCGGTAGGGCCCGACAGACAGCTGGTGTTCACCATGAATAAAGAGTCAATCGAGCCCCTCAAAAGGTGCAATGGCCTAGTACACTACAGCGTAGGCCAGATCGTTATCCACGTATATCGTGGTGATGCTCAACGCGCTGCTTTCTCGGCTGCTCCGGGGAAACCGGAAAACGAATTACCAGTAGAGGAAGCGGAGGATTCCGATGCGGAAAGCATGTTATCCGCCACGTCCCTTGGCGATAGTGCGGTGAACAACTCGGAGATGGAGGACAGCCTACAGGACGAGGAAGTCCTCGACGTCACGGTGGTAGCAGCCAACGCTGAGCGATTAACATCTAACGCTACAGGCAGCAGGACTCCTGCAACGCCGTATCGGGAAGTTAATCGGAACAACTCGTCGTTGATAGGCAACCTCCGGGATGGGGCAAACCTCGACGACATGGGGACGGCAGGGAAGTCTGTGCGCTCTCATGTTGGTGGTGCTTCAGATTAATCTGCACAAATCTAAAGTAGCTTCGGCTGCTTTAAGTAGTCGTCTTTCTAAAGGCGACGTGGATGTGGTCCTCATCCAAGAACCCTGGGTCAATAGCTCGAGAATCCGCGGATTGGGGACTAAGGGCTTCAAGCTCATTCGAGCCAGCGAGGAGAGCAAAGTCAGAACGTGTATTTTGGTCAAGTCTGAGTTGAACTCCTTTCTCCTACCTAACTACACCAATGGCGATATTACCGCTATCAGTCTAACGGTCGACAGCACCCGCCTGACGGTGGCGCCGGTCTATATGCCCTACGACGCCAAAGAACCCCCACCGCAAACGGAGGTGAAAGACCTGGTGTTAAATTTCTGCACGGGTAATCTTATTATTGGAGCGGACGCTAATGCTCACCATGTCCAATGGGGGAGCTCCGATATCAATGCCAGGGGCGAGTCTCTGTTTGATTACCTCTTAACAACCAACCTGGTAATTTGCAACGTGGGTAATGAGCCTACTTTTATCACTAAGACCCGCAGGGAGGTCATAGACCTCACTATCTGTAGTGAAGGCGCTTATGAGTGGGTCAGAAAATGGCGGGTTCTGGAAGAACATTCATTCTCCGACCACCGTTATGAAGAAATGGTTCTAGACTTTATCGTAGAACAACCAATCATGAAGCGCAATCCACGTAACACTAATTGGCAGTTATACAATGAAATATTAGACAGAGACCTGCCAGTACTGCCCTCACAAGCCCCCTCATCAGTAGAGGAGCTGGAGGATCTTGTTACTACATTTACATCGGCGCTCCCAAATGCTCTAGGACAGGCTTGTCCAGTGCCAAAACCACGCGGTAAACACAAGCCACATTGGTGGTCCTACGATTTAGACTCGCTCCGCAAATCATGCCGGAAACAATTTAACAAGGCCAAGAGCCTCGGCTCTGAGCCTCATTGGCACGAATATAGAGTTAAACTAAGGGCCTACAAAAAAGCTCTGAGACAGGCGAAGAGAACCTCGTGGAGAAATTTCTGTACTGGCGTCGAAAAGGTCGACGACACAGCGAGACTTAGACGAGTCCTCTCGAAAAGTCAAACAGCCATCATCTATTTGCGAAAATCTGACGGATCCTGGACCAGCACGGAAGAGGACGCCCTTGAGCTGCTCTTGAATACACATTTTCCGGGGAATCTTCATGATGCACCACTAGCACCTGCAGTAAATATACCCATCACTGAGGAAAGGGTAAGGTGGGCAGTTAAGAGCTTTGAACCGTATAAGGCTGCCGGGCCGGACGGGATTATCCCCGCGCAACTTATTAACACGTTGGCGACATCAGCTAAATGGTTCGTATTTCTCTTCACAGCCTGCCTGGCTCTTAACCACATTCCGGGCTCCTGGAGAAGCGCCACGGTAGTGTTTATCCCTAAGGCTGGGAAGGCATCCCACTACGAGCCAAAAGACTACAGACCGATCAGTCTCTCGTACTTTGTACTCAAAACCTTTGAGAGGATACTAAGCGACTACCTCTCAACGACTATTAAGAGCAACCTTATCTCTAGCTATCAGCATGCATACACCAAGAGTAAATCAACAGAAACTGCTCTGCACAGCCTAGTATCTGTCATTGAGAAATCGCTGTGTGAAAAGGACTACTGTCTCGTGGCCTTCTTAGACATTGAGGGGGCTTTCAATAATATAAGCCCGGAGGCGGTCAACTCCGCTCTAACTAATCTGGGCGTAGATAGACCCATAACTGGTTTAACTGACCAACTTCTAAGAGGAAGGAAAATAGCTTCTTCACTTGGTACGGTTGAGTTATCACGCTATGTCACAAGGGGAACGCCCCAGGGGGTGTTCTTTCCCCGCTTTTTTGGAACCTCACAGTCAACTCGTTGCTACGTGACACAAGCTGGGGGGGGGGGGGGGGGGGGAAGATAGTGGCATACGCAGACGATTTAGCTATTGCATTCAGAGGCAAGTTCGCACAAACTCTGTGTGACCTGATGTAGGTAGCACTGCGAGAGGTTTCGATGTGGTCCTCTCGCTGCGGACTTAGTATCAACCCGGGGAAAGTGGAACTTGTCCTCTTCACCAACCGGTACAAAATACCGCCACTAAGCCTACCAGAACTAGATGGCACGCGCCTGGGCTTGTCGGATAAGACCAAGTTTCTAGGCATAGTTCTGGACAGGAAATTGAATTGGAAGGAGAATGTTCTTCAGCGCCAGAAGAAAGCTTGCATCGCTCTTTACACATGCAAAAGAGCCATTGGCAAAAAATGGGGGCTCGCCCTGGAGTATGCAGTTGGATCTACACGGCCATCATTCGCCCAATCATGCTGTATGGAGTCTTCGTATGGTGGCCTGCGCTGAGCAAGGTAACATACCTGAATCTGTTGCGGAAAGTCCATAGATCCAATATGATCTGTATAAGCGGTGCGCTAAGGACAACGCCCAACGAAGCCCTCCAGGTCATTCTGGGCATTTTGCCACTTGATCTGGAAAGGTTTCGGTCAGCGGCGGCATCAGCTCTGCGCCTAAGAGAAACCTCAAGTTGGGGTGCGGGTAATATTGGACACTCCAGTATTCTGGAATCTTACAGCTTTCTCCCTCTAAGCACAGATCGTTGTGCGACCACTACAGTCGGGGATAGCTGTTTCAAAATAAACATTCCCAGCAGAGAAGACTGGGAGAGGGCGGATTGGTGTCCCGAAACAAATGGTGGCACTTCCATATACACCGACGGCTCGAAGTTGGACGGCAGAGTTGGAGGAGGGGTTTATTCAAGGGATTTGGACCTTGAGCTCTCCTTCAGACTACCTGATCATTGTGGCGTCTTCCAGACGGAAGTCTCGGCAATCCTGGACGCCTCGGCCTGGTTAAGCAAACGTGTTATCGGGGAAGATATCGCTATTTTCAGCGATAACCAAGCGGCAATCAAATCCCTTGGCTCATACACGTTCAACTCTGAACTGACGCTCAGCTGTCGTCGATCTCTTCAGGAGATGGCCCAACAGAACCGCGTAAGCCTCATATGGGTCCCGGGACATAGGGACATTGAGGGGAAACTGTAAGGCAGACGAGCTTGCCAGGCAGGGCACGACCAAGCAGGTTCTTCAGGATAAAGAGCGCTTAGGTATGCCGTTTGCCACATGCAAACTAATGCTGAAGGAGCACACACTCCGTCAAGCCAACGAAAGATGGCTGCAATCCCCAGGGTGTCGGATATCGAAACAAACCTGGCCAAAATGGGATCTTAAAAGTTCTAGACGCATTTATGCCCTAACTAGGAGGGAAATCTGCATATTGATAGGGGTATTAACCGGTCACTGCCTCATTGGTAGGCATGCAGAAAGGCTAGGTGTGCCCTACCGACGATGCTGCAGGAGTTGCAAAGATGATGAGGAGGAGGAAACAGTAGAGCACCTCATCTGCAACTGTTCGGCTTTAAGCGGCGCGAGAACGCGCTTTTTGGGAGTTCCGTTCCTGGATAACCTAAGCCTGATCGCGGAACTGGAGATAAACGACTTGATGGGCTTCATAAAGTCATCTAAGTGGTTCGAGGAGGAGTAACGTTGTCGGTTTAGGAGTGTCAGTCCCGGGATTCTGCTATGTGGAAAATCCCAACAACTCAGGGATTTTCCATATGGCTGGGTCCCGGGACTGACTTTCCTTGTGTTGGTGGTATCACAACGGGCCTTTCAAAACTCGCCTAAGTGTGCCTCTGCGGCAGCCACTTGAACCTAACCTAACCTAAGTGTAAAACCGGACATAGCCACTTGTTTACATCGAAAAAAACTAATATAATACAGCTTAACTTGAGAAGCGCGAAGTTTTTAATTCCAAATTTTCATTCTACTCCTTTCAATTTCTTTAAGGAATTGATCACCGTGGCGGTAGCCACGGCTATGGTACACAACCGAACTTGGCATGGCGTAGCCCAGGGCAATTTTTTATAAACGCGGCCGAAGGCCACCTACGTAGAGCAATTTTCTGCCCAGAATTACTGTGGACCAAAAGCTTATATTATTTATATAATTGAGAAGTTGCGTACAAAAAGGGCACTAAGTGAGATGTGCCCTTTTTCCGTAAAACGGCTAATTCGAGAGAAAAATGTATGTTTTATCTTCCCATATTTTTCATAGAAGTGCCCTTTTTGCACGCAACTCCTCAACTACTTGAAACAGTTTCTTTAGTGTGTTAAATGCTGATACAAAGTGGTGCCACAAAAGTGGCCGCAAGACAAGGTTTTTCCGCAATAACTTTTGAACTGCAATAACTTTTGAGTTGGGGTGTAAAAGTAGGTCGCCTCCCAGTTGGTGCACCCTGGGTAACGCTAATTGACCTGCCGGTTCTACGAGAACGGTACCAGTACTTGTGCTGTACCCATCGTGCCGAAACGACCCGGGCCGTTTTCTTATATCGACCCGGCCAAGAGCAATACACTCGGGGTGACCCTGTCTGACATTTAGGCAGGGCTATACCTCGCTACAACAACAACAACTGGTTAAAAAAGTCCCATTCCGACTTCGGATTATTGATCCTTGCATTAATATGCATAGTTTTATACCTCGTTCAAAAATTTTGGTCGATTTTTCGGCCCGTACGCGAAACTGCACTTTTACCGTTTTTTTTTTTTGTTATTGTGAAATATATTAAGTTTCATAGTAGAAAACTAAAAAATTCTAATAATTATAAAAAAAATTTATAATTAGTCAGATACTGTCATAATTTACACAAAAACTAATAAAAAAGTCGTTAAACTTGATTTTCTGAATTTTTACCCCAACAAAAAAAATTCGACCTTTTTCGGACATTTTCCATTTTTCGACATTTTTTAATTCGGTCAAAAATGTGTTCTGTAAACGTAGGTTTTTAGCAGTTCGGTCATTTCAGTTTCGACATTTTTTTTCGACTTATCGTACGGATCCCTCACGATCCAACTAGAAGGTCGTGGCATGAGACAGCTGATTAAAAAGCTAACCTGTTTATTGCACCATGTTCGCAGTGTGAGCGTAGCTTTAGCTCACGCCAATACCCAATACCATTGTGTATCAGAACAATGATACACAATGCCCAATACCATTGTGTATCAATACCAAGTGTGAACTCTTCTTTTGACAACACACATTAAAATGTCGGTTTGTTTACATCCTGCACATATTAAAATGTCGCCAGCACCGAATAACAGAAAAGCAATGGCGTTGTTTAACATCCTGCACACATCAACATGGCGGTCTCCTATCTTTTACCTAATGGTAGAAAGAGATGGGAAGATGGCAAAAGTGAGACAAAAAAGGAAATTAAAAACAGGTGACTAAACTCACTTTGAAATTTTCACGCCTATGCCTATGATATCACACTTGTTATTAACCACAATCTCAAACAGGTGTTAAACTCATTATGGAATTTTGACGTCTATGCAGAAGAGTTTACACTTTGTATTGATACACAATGACCACAACTACATTGAATGAAAGGTCCCAGCCAGCAAGGTACCGTACATTTTACGAACATTGCGATTTACGAGCTATTCTCGAATAAAAAAACAATAACAAAAGAAGCTTTTCTGTCACGTCAAACAAAAAAATTAAAATAAAAAATTTCCAAAAAAAAATTTTGAACGAAAATTTTCAAACTGATATTTCAAAAGTAAGTATGCTTGTAAAATATCTAATTAAAAACACAAATAACATAAAATATATCTTTTAAATTATTACTAGCGTGCTGGAAGGTGGATTTGCGGAAAAAGAAAAAGGGACAGAGAAAGTAGCTGCTATTCTGGGATCTCGGGATGCCCTCTGGGTTGTATGACCCACTATTTATAAGTTGTGATGTCTAACATGTAAACCAATATCAGTATGTACTTACACGCTGGCAAAAAGGTACACAATTTTATTATTTAATAAAAAAAAACTTTATACCTAAAATTTAGGTTTGTTTATTTGTATTATTTTTCGCATTGAAATCAGTCGGTAAGGCAGTCTAGAAATTAGGGTTTTTCTATCGAAAATTAATTGTTTACGAGTACATTTACGATAAAAAAACGGACGTAAAAAGATTCATGTACGAGTGCTTTTTCGATACTTTTATCAGAGTTTTCTTCGAGAAAACGTCAGTTTACGAGCTCGTTTACGATGATTTTGCTGGCTGGGGTATTTAGAAGAGAAAATGTAGGAACAAACAATCTTTACCTTGAATGTCTTTTTAACCCTTCGAGTGCACCAAAAAGGAAAAGTACCGTTAAATTCAGCGTAAAACCCTCTCAAGCCCAATTTTTTTTTTGGATAAATGTATGTATTCTGCACTTGTTCCTCCATTTCTATCCTTATTGAAGCTGCTAATTAGAGTTGGAAATCATGGAACTATCGACTTATATCGTATTATACGTTGGTATTTCGACGCATACTTTTACACTCATTTTTCGAATTGCACAGCACTAATTTATGGTGTTGTTTTCACCATGGCTATCACATATCCCTCATTTGCTGCAACATCGGAAGTCCTAACGGAGCATCTTACGAACTTGCCTGGTTGGATGGTATAAACACACAGGCTTTGCTCTGCTCTTGCGTAAAAAATCGCCTAGAAAAGAACAAATTCATTAATAATTATTTAATTTATTAAAAAAATTTGTCAACAAAATCTGACAAAAATTCACGAATGTCAGTTCGCAAACAAACGTAGAAAAGTTGAATGTTGAGTTGAACAAAAGTCGGCTGGCTACCAACTTTGTTGCAAGCAATTATGTGGTCACAAGCAATAACAGCCTAAGTCGACTTAAGAAATTAGACCAGTTGAAATTTTTCATCATCATCATTTATTGGCGCTTAACCGCCTAAGCGATTTTGGCCGTCGCCTATCAAAGCACGCCAGTCATTCCTTTTTAGCGATAACTGACGCCAATTGGAAACCCCAAGGGAGTTCAAGTCATCCTCCACCTGTTGTTTCCATCTCAGTCGAGGCCTCCCCCTTCCTCTGCTGCCGAATTCGGGTGACGATTGGAAAACCTTCTGGGCTGGAGCTTCTTTGTCCATTCGCATGACGTGACCCAGCCAGCGGAGCCTTTGGGCTTTAATTCGCTGGACTATGGTCAGATCTGCGTAAAGCTCGTACAGCTCATCGTTAAATCTCCTTCGATACTCGCCGTCGGCATCACGGGAAGGACCATAAATCTTCCGGAGAACTTTTCTCTCAAATACTCCAAGGGCCATCTCATCTTCTCTTGACATTGTCCATGAATCTGAGCCATACATCAGGACAGGTATGATGAGAGACTTATAGAGCGCGATCTTTGTTCTTCGAGAGAGGACTTTACTTCTCAATTGCCTACTCAGTCCAAAGTAGCACTTGTTCGCAAGAGTGATTCTCCGTTGGATTTCTAGACTGATATTATTTTCGGTGTTAATGCTGGTTCCCAAATAGACGAAGTCCCTCACAGTTTCAAATTTGTAACTATCAACAGTGACGTGGCTGCCAAGGCGCAGGTGCGCCGATTCTTTCTTTGATGACAGCAAATACTTCGTCTTGTCCTCGTTGACCGCAAGACCCACTTTTTTCGCTTCTTTATCCAGTCCAGAGAAGGCAGCGCTTACGGCGCGGTTGTTAAGGCCAATGATATCAATATCATCGGCATACGCCAGCATTTGCACGCTCTTGTAAAAGATTGTACCATTGCGGTTTAGCTCTGCTGCTCGAATTATCTTCTCCAGCATCAGGTTGAAGAAATCGCACGAAAGGGAGTCGCCCTGTCTGAAGCCTCGTTTGGTTTCAAATGGCTCAGAGAGGTCCTTCCCGACTCTGACGGAGCTGTTAGTATTGCTCAACGTCATTCGGCAAAGCCGTATAAGCTTTGCAGGGAAGTCAAATTCAGACATGGCGGCATACAGGCAACTCCTTTTTGCGCTGTCAAAAGCGGCTTTGAAATCGACAAAGAGATGGTGTGTGTCGATTCTTTTATCATGGGTCTTCTCCAGGATTTGGCGTATCGTGAAAATCTGGTCGATGGTAGACTTACCAGGTCTAAAGCCACACTGATAAGGTCCAATCAGCTTGTCTACGATGGGCTTCAGTCTTTCACACAATACGCTAGAAAGAACCTTATATGCGATATTAAGAAGGCTGATTCCGCGGTAGTTGGTGCGGTTAGCGGGATCGCCTTTCTTGTGGATTGGGCAGAGCACACTTAAATTCCAATCTGGAGGCATGCACTCGTCTGACCATATTCTGCATAAGAGCTGATGCATGCTTTTTACCAGCTCTTCGCCTCCGTGTTTGAACAGCTCGGCGGGTAGTCCGTCTTTTCCAGGCGCTTTGTTGTTTTTGAGCCGGCATATAGCTATCCTCACTTCATCATAGTCAGGTGGTGGGACGACTTTTCCATCGTCAGGGATTGGGGTATCGGGTTCGACGTCTCCCTCGCAATTTAGCAGTGAGGAGAAGTGCTCCCTCCATAATTTAAGTACACTCTGTACGTCGGTTACCAGGTCGCCATTATTGTCCTTACAGGAACTTGCCCCGGTCTTAAAACCTTCCGTCATCCGCCGGATCTTTTCATAGAATTTTCGGGCATCATTCCTGTCAGCCAGCATCTCAAGCTCCTCACACTCACGCCTTTCGGCCTCACGTTTCTTTTTTCTGAAAAGGCGTCTCTCTTCCTTCTTTGCCTCACGATAGCGTTGCCATACACTGCGGGTTGCGCCCGTTCGCAACGTCTCCCTGTAGGCAGCGTCCTTTTTGTCCGAGGCAGTGCTGCATTCCTCATCGTACCAGTTGTTTTTGCGGGCTCGCTGGAACCCTATAGTGGCCTCAGCGGCGGTACGTAATGAGTGAGAGATATGCTTCCATTGCTCGGTTGCATCGTTAGGTCGAGGATTGCTCTCCGATAGCAGGTGTGAGAGTCGAGTGGAGAAATTGTCAGCTGTCTGTGTCGTGCGCAGCTTCTCGACGTCAAACTTTCCTTCCGTTACTGTGCGCACTTTCTTTGCTACACAGAGGCGTGTGCGTATCTTGGCTGCAACAAGATAATGGTCCGAGTCGATATTGGGACCACGAAGGGTACGCACGTCCAGAACGGTGGAGCTATGTCTGCCGTCGATCATGACATGATCAATCTGGTTTCTTGTTCTTTGATCAGGAGACAGCCATGTGGCTTGGTGTATTCGTTTATGCTGGAACCTGGTACTACTGATGACCATATTGCGAACAGCGGCGAAATCAATCAACCTAGTGCCGTTGGGGGATGTTATATCATGGAGACTAAATTTTCCAACTGTTGGACCAAAGACTCCTTCCTTGCCCACCTTCGCATTAAAGTCGCCGAGCACGATTTTGATATCATGTTGGGGGCAGCGATCATAAGTCTGTTCAAGTTTATCGTAGAAGGAGTCCTTCTCTGCGTCGTCCGTCTCCTCAGTCGGCGCATAGGCGCAGATAAATGTTATGTTGAAAAATTTCGCTTTGATGCGGATCGCAGCGAGACGCTCGTCCACGGGGGTGAACGCTAGTACTTGGCGGCGAAGTCTCTTTCCCACCACGAATCCTACACCACGCGCTTTGCCGCGTGTCTGGCCACTGTAGTATACGTCACAAGGTCCGATGGTCGTCTTTCCTTGTCCCGTCCATCGCATTTCCTGCAGGGCGGTGATGTCAGCCTTTGCGTTAACGAGGACATCAACCAGTCGGGCAGCGGTACCGTCCCTTGAAAGCGTCCGGACATTCCCGGTACATGCCCTAATATCCAAATCATTATGCCTTATTCGTTTTGCCGGGTCGTCAACATTAAAGGGGGTTCTCATCCGAGGCTTTAATACATTTTTCATTGGACTAAATTTTTTACGTGGCGGGTCCCAAACCCAGCGCACAACCCGTTTCGGGGTTGAAATTTTTGCTGGAAGAAAATCTCTGATGTTTTGAACGAGCTACATAATGGTCCAAGTGGAGGTCATCTAGGAGTCACAAAAACATTGGAGAAAGTCAAGCAGAGATTCTATTGGGTTGGTTGCCGGCAGTCGATCGCGGAGTGGATCGCCAACTGTGAGGTGTGCATCAAAGCAAAGGGTCCGAAGTAGAGAACCCATGGACAGATGAAGCAGTACAACACAGGTGCACCGTTTGAGAGGATTGCCATGGATGTAGCTGGTCCATTTCCTACTAGCGCACTCGGAGACAAATATGTACTAGTTGTTATGGACTATTTCAGCAAATGGCCAGAAGTTTACCCGATTCCAAATCAAGAGGCAGAAACCATTACAGAGGTGTTCATTAACAATTGGGTAGCGAGGTTTGGTGTGTCGATTTAGTTACATTCTGACCAAGGCAGGAATTTCGAATCAGTTGTATTCCAAGAAATGTGCAAGATATTGGGTATTCGGAAAACTCGAACAACTGCATTGCATCCTCAGTCAGATGGCATGGTGGAACGTTTCAATCGAACCTTGGAAGAGCACATGAGGAAAGTAGTGGATAAGTTCCAGAAAGATTGGGATACGCACATCTCCTTGTTCCTGATGGCATATCGCTCAGCAATACATGAAACAACGGGTCAGACTCCGGCAAAAAAAATTTTTTGGGAATGATCTTCGGTTGCCAGCTGACTTGAAGTTTGGGATAAATGCTGATGAAGGAATAAATGCCAGGAAATCCACTAGCACCTTGGAAGAAGAAATGAGAGAAATACACGACCTTGTAAGACAACGGACGAAGATCATGAGTGATAATATGAAAGCCAGATACGACAAAGCCATCAACTCCGATGGTTTTAAAGAAGGAGATCTAGTGCTGTTATACAACCCACAATGAATGGAAGGACGATCAGACTTAGGTGGAGGGCAGTGTGACGAATGTTCTCAAGAATCGCTCATCTCCCAATTCTAGCATATTTCCACCACTAGCGTCACTACCACAACTACAGCTGTTTAGATACATGACTTGAGAGCGAGAGAGGGAGAGGCAGCTCGCATGTTTGCGAATGTGGCACAAAGGGGAGATGACGATAGATAAACGCTTCGAGAACACTGTTGCACGAATAAAGCAGAAATGTGTAGACATTTCTAGGTTGTGAAGCTGCTGTCTGGGGTATATAAACCGCGCAAAGACAACGCACTTCAACAGTAAGTACTGAACAGTGAATTAACCCGCCATATTGTACTACGGTTTTTAGTAGTGAATAAAGCAAACTTAACTTTTTAAATTCGTCACAGTTCTGGATTTTATGGTTGTCTTGTTTAGATGCAAGGCACAGTGTCTTGCTATGGTCGACCTTTAGCAAGTCTTTTGAATGCGTATTAATGGAAGCGCTCTTTTTAGAAACGCATGGTGGAACTACTTTACTTGCTGCTTCAGCGATTAAATAAATCCAGTCACTGAATGCCTTAATGACGGGTATGCGTTCGTCGCGTGAATGCATAGCCCAATGCAATTTATGCTGATTTGGGAGCTTATCGACAAATTCCTGCACTAGCAAGGGGTTATTTAAATATGCTTGCATATAACAAGCTTCCATTGTAGGGCAAATGTTTCGTACACTTAAAGCAAGTTCTATAAAGCTCTCGAGCTTTTCTCTTGGAGGTGGAATACGTCTTGCTTTCTCGATTAGAAAATCTAAGATATGCTCTGGCCTGCCGAAACACATTCTTAAAGTTTGGATGATTTCCGGCACCATTGATGGCAATAGTAGTTTGCAACGAACCATCTCCAACGCCTTGCCTTTGAGACTCTTTTGCAAGCGCATGAGATTTTCGGCATTTGTGTATCCCGCAACTTCAGTTGAGACGGAGTTGGAGTAGTTGTGTTGAGCGTATTTCCGCTCAGCGAGACGCCGCTTTGACTCAAGAGGTCGTATTTCCTTTGCAAGTAGTTTTGCTCGATTTTCTTTTCTTCCTCTAATAGCTCTAACTGTAGCATATGTTGCTATAGATAGCCTTCGTAATCATTAGATGTTGCGGCAACAACTGCTGGTTGTAATGATGGGGGTTTCGCTTTCGCTAAACAATTGTGGAAATAGGTTCTCAGATGTACTGATGCTAGGTGATGACGATGATTGCGGTTGTCCTGAAACCACCATGGATGTTTCATTACCTACTATGGGAGGAGCGGAGGTACTCGTTGCAGTAAATTCTGTCTGCGCGGTTGCACAGGTCTTACAACTCCAGCTTATATCTGCAATTCCATCATTGACTCCGACACAACCGTAGTGATACCACTGGTCACACGAATCGCATTGGACCATGCGGTCATCGTCTTCTTGCTTGCAGCTTTGCAGCTGTACACTTTTGTCATTTCGGTTTACAATACACGATATATTAATCGAATAAAATATTTTTTAAAGATTTGTTGCGGCGAGACGACTACAATTAAAAAACACAATTTTTAAGCTGGCTCACAAATTACTTCTGTAACAATTTATTAATAAGTTTGCAATGTCTTTGCGCTTTAAAAAATATTTGTGTACTCGTCGTCTATTTGACATTTGTTCAATCAAGAAAAAGAACAATCCAGGACCATTATGGCCTTTTATACATTGAGGGCGGATTTCTGGACTGCCTGTTAACGTCAAAGTTCACTGTCAATTCACTGTAAGTTTAAAAGCCAGTTTATTCGCCCTTTATTTAATAGGAGGATGAACTGCCCGATAAAATTTAAAGTGAGCGTTAAGTTGACGGCTAGTTGAGAATCCTCTCTGAGCCATTTCTTCAATCTGATGCTGGAGATTGATAGACTTCGCCTCTGCTCGCAATATGGTCATCAGTAGTACTAGGTTCCAGCATAAACGAATACACCAAGCCACCTGGCTGTCCCCTGATCAAAGAACAAGAAACCAGATTGATCATGTCATGATTGACGGCAGACATAGCTCCACCGTTCTGGACGTGCGTACACTGCGTGGTCCCAATATTGACTCTGACCATTATCTTGTCGCAGCCAAGATACGCACACGCCTCTGTGCAACGAAGAAAGTGCGCACAGTAACGGAAGGAAAGTTTGACGTCGAGAAGCTGCGCATGACACATACAGCTGATAATTTCACAACTCGACTCTCACACCTACCAGCAGAGGGCAATCCTCGACCTAACGATGTAACCGAGCAATGGAAGCATATCTCTCACTCATTGCGTACCGCCGCTGAGGCCACTATAGGGTTCCAGCGAGACCGCAAGAACAACTGGTACGATGAGGAATGCAAAACTGCCTCGAAAAAAAGGACGCTGCCTACAAGGAGACGTTGCGAACGGGCGCAACCCGCAGTGTATGGCAACAATATCGTGAGGCAAAGAAGGAAGAGAGACGCCTTTTCAGAAAAAAGAAAAGTGAGGCCGAAAGGCGTGAGTGTGAGGAGCTTGAGATGCTGCCTGACAGGAATGATGCCCGAAAATTCTATGAAAAGATCTGGCGGATGACGGAAGGTTTTAAGACCGGGCCAAGCTCCTTTAAGGACAATAATGGCGACCTGGTAACCGACGTATAAAGTGTACTTAAATTATGGAGGGAGCACTTCTCCTCACTGCTAAATTGCGAGGGAGACGTCGAACCCGATACCCCAATCCCTGACGATGGAAAAGTCGTCCCACCACCTGACTATGATGAAGTGAGGATAGCTATATCCCGGCTCAAAAACAACAAAGCGCCTGGAAAAGACGGACTACCCGCCGAGCTGTTCAAACACGGAGGCGAAGAGCAGGTAAACAGCATGCATCAGCTCTTATGCAGAATATGGTCAGACGAGTGCATGCCTCCGGATTGGAATTTAAGTGTGCTTTGCCCAATCCACAAGAAAGGCGATCCCGCTAACCGCACCAACTACCGCGGAATCAGTCTTCTCAATATCGCATATAAGGTTCTTTCTAGCGTGTTGTGTGAAAGGCTGAAGCCCATCGTAGACAAACTGATTGGACCTTATCAGTGTGGCTTTAGACCTGGTAAGTCTACCATCGACCAGATTTTCACGATACGTCAAATCCTGGAGAAGACCCATGATAAAATAATCGACGCACACCATCTCTTTGTCGATTTCAAAGCCGCTTTAGACAGCGCAAAAAGGAGTTGCCTGTATGCCGCCATGTCTGAATTTCACTTCCCTGCAAAGCTTATACGGCTTTGCCAAATGACGTTGAGCAATACCAACAGCTCCGTCAGAATCGGGAAGGACCTCTCTGAGCCATTTGAAACCAAACGAGGCTTCAGACAGGGCGACTCCCTTTCGTACGATTTCTTCAATCTGATGCGGGAGAAGATAATTCGAGCAGCAGGGCTAAACCGCAATGGAACAATCTTTTACAAGAGCGTGCAATTGCTGGCGTATGCCGATGATATTGATATCATTGGCCTTAACAACCGCGCCGTAAGCGCTGCCTTCTCTGGACTGGATAAGGAAGCGAAAAAAGTGGGTCTTGCCGTGAACGAGGACAAGACGAAGTATTTGCTGTCATCAAAGAAAGAATCGGCGCACCTGCGCCTTGGCAGCCATGTCACTGTTGATAATTACAAATTTGAAACTGTGAGGGACTTCGTCTATTTGGGAACCAGTATCAACACCGAAAATAATATCAGTCTAGAAATCCAGCGGAGAATCACTCTTGCCAACAAGTGCTACTTTGGACTGAGTAGTCAATTGAGTAGTAAAGTCCTCTCTCGAAGAACAAAGATCACCCTCTATAAGTCTCTCATCATACCTGTCCTGATGTATGGCTCAGATTCATGGACAATGTCAAGAGAAGATGAGATGGCCCTTGGAGTATTTGAGAGAAAAGTTCTCCGGAAGAGTTATGGTCCTTCCCGTGATGCCAACGGCGAGTATCGAAGGAAATTTAGCAATGAGCTGTACGAGCTCTACGCAGATCTGACCATAGTCCAGCGAATTAAAGCCCAAAGACTCCGCTGGCTGGGCCATGTTATGCGAATGGACAAAGAAGCTCCAGCACAGAAGATTTTCCTATCGTCGCCTGAATTCGGCAGCAGAGGAAGGGGGAGGCCTCGACTGAGATGGAAACAACAGGTGGAGGATGACTTGAACTCCCTTGGGGTTTCCAATTGGCGTCGGTTCAATAAGACTGCATTCATACAGAAGCAACTCGTGTTGCTTTTATCAGCAATTCTCTTTTGGTGTTGCTCAATTGTTGCTGATGCTCTTCATACACAGGCAAGGAGTTGAATTTTTTTTTTTAATGAAAAACTGTGTTTTTATCACAAATATTTATGCTAAGTAGCTAATTGCTGTTGCTTATTATTAATTTAGACCGAATTTGAAAAAAAAATTGAGAAAATACGTAATTTAAATTTGCAGCTAATATAACGAAGCTGCGAAGAATGGCAACACAAAGCGTGTTGACCGAGCACAGGCAACTCGGTACCCGTCCCCTTTCATCGTCGCTCTCTCACCCATCATTCGCTAAGAAGCAAGCTGTTGCCAGCAATCCCTTGCCTTGTTTGAATACAGTATAAGCACACCCCTTGTTTCATTGTGTATTGATACACAATGCCTTGTTTCTAAAGCTTTCGGCAGAATCAGTCCGTCACGTACGTGCCGTAAAAGGAAGAAACTGACAGCCGAGTAGGATGTGTGTATTTTGCATGTAAAACGCTACATTGATAAAGTATCAGTCAACGGATCCGGTATCCTTCGCCAATTTTCTACTTTGACGGAACGTCAAAATCAATTTTACCGCCAATTTGACAACGGGATTGTGAAAATTGTGACTATAACAAGTATTACTTGAATATTTTCCATGTTTTTAACCGAAATTTTGCTTTTGTTGTTGTTTTTTTTTAATAATTTTCGTTTTGCGCCAATTACTTTGTTGACATATCTGTGTACTTCAACATGACGTACGTCAATCGCTATGTGCCATCCCTGTACGGCACGTACGTTTTGTCACGACGTACGTCACGTACGTGACGTATTGACGGACTGATTCTGCCGAAAGCTTAACCAACTACGTTCCTATAATTTTTGAACAATTCATTTGGCATCATAGCAATTTGTTTTTGTTTTCGCTGCAAACTCTTTTTGTTACAAACGCAAAAATGAAGATGAAACTTATTGATTCGGTGGTAAAAAGTTTTAAAGTGGCAAAAGTTTTTCGTGAAAACACTGATAAAATAAATGCGATTGATTTCTCACCGAATGGCGAAAATTTAATTTCATGCAGCGAGGATGATCAAATTGTAATTTACGACTGTGAGAAAGGTACGCAGTCTCGAACGGTTAATTCAAAGAAATATGGCGTTGATTTAATACGCTTCACGCACGCCAACAACACTGCCATTCATAGTTCAACCAAAGTGGACGACACCATACGCTATTTAAGTCTGCACGATAATAAATACTTACGCTACTTCCCCGGTCATACCAAAAAGGTAATTTCTCTATGTATTTCGCCAGTGGAGGATACCTTTCTATCAGGATCTTTGGATAAAACATTGCGATTATGGGATTTACGTTCACCAAACTGTCAGGGCTTAATGAATTTACCCGGCCGCCCTGTGGCTGCCTACGATCCAGAAGGATTAATCTTTGCAGCGGGTGTCAATTCGGAGAGTATTAAATTGTATGATTTACGATCATTTGATAAAGGACCTTTCGTCACTTTCAAGTTATACCAAGAAAAAGAATGTGACTGGACTGGTTTAAAATTTTCGCGGGATGGCAAAATTATATTAATTAGTACAAACGGATCGATTATACGTTTAGTGGACGCCTTCCATGGCACTCCTTTACAAACATTCACTGGTTACCCGAATAACAAAGGCATTCCCATAGAAGCCAGTTTTAGTCCAGATTCACAATTTATATTTTCGGGCAGTACAGATGGTCGTGTACATATATGGAATGCTGACACAGGTTGTAAAGTTTGCGTCTTAAATGGAGATCACCCCGGTCCAGTGCAATGTGTACAATTTAACCCTAAATATATGATGCTTGCATCAGCATGCACAAATATGGCATTTTGGTTGCCAACTGCTGAAGAGGATCTTTAAATTCTGACAATTAAAACTATATATATATATCAACGGCTTGAACCTACAGCTTTAGATTAGTTTTAGCTATAAGAACTTGACTGTATAAATAAAACAAAAAATAATAATTGGTTTGATTCAAAGCGTTTGACCCTTAATTTATTTGTGGCGCTCATAATACTCGCGCATAACAGATAACAGCGTTGAAAGATTGGTCCCCGTTTTTGCGCTGATGGGGATGACTTTTATGTCGAGTTTATTTTGCAGACTTTCATACTTTTCTTGAGCTTCTGGTAAATCTATTTTATTTGCGACTACTATTTTAGGACGCTGTGCCAATTGTGGATTAAATTGCTTCAATTCATAAATCAATTGCTTATATTGGAAAAAAGGATCATCTAAACTCACATCCAAAACAATTAGTAACACTCTGCAACGCTCCGCATGCTTTAGAAATTGTATTCCAAGGCCTCTATTCAAATGGGCATCTGGTATTAGTCCAGGTAAATCAGCAATAGCTAGCTGTGTGAAATCATCGTACTGCACCATGCCAATGAAGGGTCGCACAGTAGTAAATGGATAGGGTGCTACTTTTGGCTTTGCTCGTGTAATCGCATTGAGTAATGTGCTTTTACCTGCGTTAGGGTGGCCAATGAAGCCAACATCAGCCATGGTACGCAATTCCAAGAAGTATGTAACATTTTCACCTTCAGGGCCATATTCGCATATTTTGGGGCTTTTATGTATAGCTGTTGCAAAAAAGCGATTACCTTTCCCACCCACGCCTCCACGAGCAGCCACAAACATCAAATTCACTTCAGCCAAATCACCAACTACTTCACCTACATTATCTCTTATTATCGTGCCAACAGGAACTTTCACTATTGTGTGCTCTGCATTCTTTCCATGGCAATTCTGACTACCACCCTTTTCACCAGATAAGCCACGAATCGCACTTAAAATGTGGTTGAAATTTCGCACATCTTTAGATGATTGAAATATTACGTGTCCACCATTTCCGCCATCACCTCCATCAGGACCGGCACGTTCGTTGCACCACAACTGCAAGAACGAGACGCAACCATCTCCGCCCTTGCCTCCAATTGCGTGTACTTTTTTGGAGTCCAAAAAAAATATTGGCTGATATGAACGAAATAACTATCACATTAAAATAAAACAGAAAATAGGAAGATAACTAACCTCTTTCCTTGAAGATTTCGTTTTTATAGGCCGCAACGCATGTGGTAATGTTTGTTTATTCCTTTTTAATATAAATAGCAGATCATTTCCAGATTCACAAATAGAAATGGCTTTTCGAAAGGATAGTAGAAATCGGCAAACATGCATTGTTGTGGAACCCACAAAATTTCATAACATTAATGGCCTGATTTTATAAAACGAAGATTCCCTGCCAACCAAAGATAGCCACCACTACAACGCATATAACCATCAAACCTGGCATTTTTTCTCATATGTACATATACTTAGCGATCAAGGTTCATTCTAGAAATCCATGAGCCCCAAAGTGTAAGTAGGTGTATATATTTGCATACAAAGACAAACAAACTTTAAAAAAAATCAAAAAAATAAAAATAAAAAAAATTAAAAAATATCAAGAAAAAATCAAAAAAATCATTCAAAAAAAGCCGTTTTTGATTACTTTTAATTATTTTTGATTTTTTCTTGATTTTTTAACTTTTTTTTTGATTTTTTCTAATCGTAATCAATTAGTAATTGCTTTTTCTTGAAAGCAATTAATTCTGAGTAGGCGGCCTTCGGCCGCGCTTATAAAAAATAACCCTGGGATACGCCATGCCAACTCCGGGTGGTTGCCTCTATGGGCGGGATCCATGGTATTTATGTGCGGAGCACCTTTCTGAGTAGGCGGCCTTCGGCCGCGCTTATAAAAAATAACCTTGGGCTACGCCATGCCAACTGCGGGTGGTTGCCTCTATGGGCGGGATCCATGGTATTTATGTGCAGAACACCTTTCTGAGTAGGCGGCCTTCGGCCGCGCTTATAAAAAATAACCCTGGGCTACGCCATGCCAACTGCGGGTGGTTTCCTCTATGGGCGGGATCCATGGTATTTATGTGCAGAACACCTTTCTGAGTAGGCGGCCTTCGGCCGCGCTTATAAAAAATAACCCTGGGCTACGCCATGCCAACTCCGGGTGGTTGCCTCTATGGGCGGGATCCATGGTATTTATGTGCAGAACACCTTTCTGAGTAGGCGGCCTTCGGCCGCGCTTATAAAAAATAAACCTGGGCTACGCCATGCCAACTCCGGGTGGTTGCCTCTATGGGCGGGATCCATGGTATTTATGTGCAGAACACTTTTCTGAGTAGGCGGCCTTCTTTTGCGCTTATAAAAAATAAACCTGGGCTACGCCATGCCAACTCCGGGTGGTTGCCTCTATGGGCGGGATCCTAGTATTTATGTGCAGAACACCTTTCTGAGTAGGCGGCCTTCGGCCGCGCTTATAAAAAAATAACCCTGGGCTACGCCATGCCAACTCCGGGTGGTTGCCTCTATGGGCGGGATCCATGGTATTTATGTGCAGAACACCTTTCTGAGTAGGCGGCCTTCGGCCGCGCTTATAAAAAAACAACCCTGGGCTACGCCATGCCAACTCCGGGTGGTTGCCTCTATGGGCGGGATTCATGATACTTATGCGCAGAACACCTTTCTAAGTAGGCGGCCTTCGGCCGCGCTTATAAAAAATAACCCTCTATGAGCGGGATCCATGGTATTTAAGTGCAGAAGACCTTTCTAAACCACTTTTAGTCCCTGTTTTTTACTCCAAAAAAAAAATTAACCCTGAGCCGATTACTTTTTTTACCTTTTTATAATGGAAATACACCATTTTCATGTAGCAATATGTGTATAAAATGAAAGCTTATTGCATTATCTACAATATTTTACCATCTAATAATACCGTTAGCGGGACATTTTTTCGTTTTTTAAACAGTTTTATTCATTTCCATTCGTTTTTTTTTTTTTATAAAAAACATAGTTTTCATATAAAAATTTTATATAAAGGTGGGAGTGTTATACATTAAATGAAAGGTATTTTTATTACCTAAATATTGGTATTTAACATTTTCTAATCCGATAAGTAGTTTGAAAAATATTTCGATTAAAAAAAAATTAAAAATTGCCCTTTTACGTGGAATTACCTCTAAAGTTTTTATTTGCACCAAAAAAAAATTATACGTTTCAACTTTTCGCAAATACCGCTATCGATACATATAAATATTTTTTTGATTTGCGAAATGTATGTATTCTGCACTTATGCCCTAAGCTCACATTGCAACCGACTTTTGCCGTCCGGCAGCAAATACACATCCATAGTGTATCAGTACAAATGTAAACTCTTCTTTTGACAGCACAAATCGACGTCAAAAAATTGTTGTTGGCTTACAAATCGCTGTCAAAAATTTGCAAATTCTAACCTGAAAATCTGGGTTGCTATTGTTGTTTTCGTTGCACTCGGCAAAACAGGGTTTTGTGCAGGACCAAATATCAATGAAACAGGGTCATTGTGTATCAATCAAGGCTACGCTCACACTGCAACCCACTTTTTCATCCGACCTCATCAGAGAAATTCGAGCGCGCTCTATTTTATCGGGCGGCCAAAGTTTGTTTACATTCGGGTGAAATCGGATGAAATCTGGTAGCTCATTTAAAACACATGTGTGCGGAAGTGTATATAGTGTACCAATACAAGTGTAAACTCTTCTGCATAGACGTCAAAATTCCAAAATGAGTTTAACACCTGTTCATCAGAGTTGTTTTTTTGGAAAAAGAGCATCATTTTGCGCCGAGTTGCATTCGATTTGGTATAAAAAATTAGTAGTAGGTTGCATAAAAAAGTGGTTCGCCAAAACTTAGAAATTTGATTTTTTTTAACATAAATAACAGCGAATAATATAAAATTATTAGTTAGAATAACTCTTTCGAGTCTGCTCACTATTTTCTATTAAACAAATAACAAACAACTGCTAATAATCAGCTTCAAACCCCAAAATTTGGTATTTGTTTCCTTTAAGGCCTGTTTACATTGTTCAATTTTGGAATCAATTTTCGTCGCATGTGCCGTTGATTCCAAATTGAGTTGACCACCCGTTTACATTAATCAATTTTTTTGAAAACTATTTGACGGTTGCTTATGTCATTTAAAAACAAAAATTAATGGTCTGATTTTATAAAACGAAACGCGACGCGAAGAGTCACGTTCACCCAAGTGAAACCCAATTCGTAGTTTATAAATCACTTCGTGATTGTCAGGGACTGTGGGTGAATATGAGTACGTTTCTTACGTTTTTTGTTAACATATAAGAACGTGAACTGACGCGAACAGTCATTTTAGCTGTCAAACTAAACACTTGCTTTTGGGCCGCGTTTGCTGGATTAACTTTATTTATTTCTGATATTTTTTTTAACAATTTAAAAAAAAATTAAAAAAAAAAAAAACAGAAAACCATTTGAGGCATGGGTAATTTGATGATAATTTTTAGAAAAAAACTTCGTTTTCGAGAAAAATCCAAAAAACTTAAAATTTGGACTTTTGACAACTTTTTTTAGAACATATTGGATCGATTGGGACTTTTTAAGTTATTTTTCGATATTTGTTTCCTTTAGGGGTCAACTGCTAATAAATTAGTTAAAATTGTGGGAGGTAGCTCAAAAGACGGGATTTGGCCTCAGGATCACGAATCCGGAAGCGCTTTTTTAATATTTTGCTTCTCTGGAGATATTTGCAATCAAAGTTGCCAGTTTTCATGCGGTTGTTGTAATTTTATTAGGCAACCACCCGGACTTAAGACGGCATAGCTCAGGTTTATTTTTATAAGCGCGGCCGAAGGCCGACAACTCAGAAAGGTGTTTCGCACATAAATACCATGGATTTTGGTATCGGACTCGGCTCATTTTTCGATTCATGATCCTGAGGCCAAACCCCGTCTTTTGAGTTATTTCCCATAATTTTAGCTAATTTATTAGCAGCTGACCCCTTAAGGAAACAAATACCAATTTTTCTAACCGGGAACCTAAGCTATCTACAAAAATTTGAAGTCCAATGCGGAGATTTATTTAACCGCGGTCCTACACCATCTATTACATAACACCCTTATATTACATACAACAATTTGCAAACTTCTATGCAAATATAAACATACATATTTCACATAAAAATATGTCTCCTGACATGTTTCAACGCGGTTTGGCACTCGGTAGCTGCTGAGATGCTGAAGTTTCCCAACTTCAACATAAACGAAGAATAAACAGTCACAAATGCAAAACAAAACACTCAAACACAAACAAATCCTCACTATAACACTCTTTTCACAAAATTTTATAATTTCTTGCTTTTTTATCATAATTTCAACAATAAAAATAAGGCAAGAGCACAAAAACATTTTATTTTACTTTGTGGCTGGTTTACATTTTTGTTTGTGTTAGCTAGCAGAATTGCCAACTACCGCGAACGCAGACCTGTCAAACGCAGTGACTGCGCCGTGATAACGCAACTGGATGAACGCGAAAACTTACGTCCTTATAAATTACGAACTTGAGGGTGATGGTGAAAGTGAGTGACCGCGTCGCGTCTAGTCACCGTGATTTAGAAAATTAGGACATAAATAAAAATAGAAAAAGAAATTAGGGGGTTAGTCGTTATCAGCTTTTATGCAAGCGGCCCTTAAAGTTTACATTAATCAATTTTTTTGAAAACTATTTGACGGTTGCTTATGTCATTTAAAAACAAAAATTAATGGTCTGATTTTATAAAACGAAACGCGACGCGAAGAGTCACGTTCACCCAAGTGAAACCCAATTCGTAGTTTATAAATCACTTCGTGACTGTCAGGGACTGTGGGTGAATATGAGTACGTTTCTTACGTTTTTTGTTAACATATAAGAACGTGAACTGACGCGAACAGTCATTTTAGCTGTCAAACTAAACACTTGCTTTTGGGCCGCGTTTGCTGGATTAACTTTATTTATTTCTGATATTTTTTTTAACAATTTAAAAAAAAAATTAAAAAAAAAAAAAACAGAAAACAATTTGAGGCATGGGTAATTTGATGATAATTTTTAGAAAAAAACTTCGTTTCCGAGAAAAATCCAAAAAACTTAAAATTTGGACTTTTGACAACTTTTTTTAGAACATATTGGATCGATTGGGACTTTTTAAGTTATTTTTCGATATTTGTTTCCTTTAGGGGTCAACTGCTAATAAATTAGTTAAAATTGTGGGAGGTAGCTCAAAAGACGGGATTTGGCCTCAGGATCACGAATCCGGAAGCGCTTTTTTAATATTTTGCTTCTCTGGAGATATTTGCAATCAAAGTTGCCAGTTTTCATGCGGTTGTTGTAATTTTATTAGGCAACCACCCGGACTTAAGACGGCATAGCTCAGGTTTATTTTTATAAGCGCGGCCGAAGGCCGACAACTCAGAAAGGTGTTTCGCACATAAATACCATGGATTTTGGTATCGGACTCGGCTCATTTTTCGATTCATGATCCTGAGGCCAAAACCCCGTCTTTTGAGTTATTTCCCATAATTTTAGCTAATTTATTAGCAGCTGACCCCTTAAGGAAACAAATACCAATTTTTCTAACGGGGAACCTAAGCTCTCTACAAAAATTTGAAGTCCAATGCGGAGATTTATTTAACCGCGGTCCTACACCATCTATTACATAACACCCTTATATTACATACAACAATTTGCAAACTTCTATGCAAATATAAACATACATATTTCACATAAAAATATGTCTCCTGACATGTTTCAACGCGGTTTGGCACTCGGTAGCTGCTGAGATGCTGAAGTTTCCCAACTTCAACATAAACGAAGAATAAACAGTCACAAATGCAAAACAAAACACTCAAACACAAACAAATCCTCATGTTACCTGTCTGTGTCCAGTTCTGGGTGCTGCATGTGTTGCTCTCAGGTGAGAGAGCTGTACCTGGTGATCCGCTGGATACGCTTGCGTAGCGCAGCTGAGCTCGCCGGATTGGGGTGGGTGTCTAAGGACCACTACCGATGTTGTAATGCACCACAGAAGTAACCTAGAAAAATTTCGTATCCATTCGCTGATGTGCCTGCTATAAACCCCCATGCCTGCGTGTACTACCCATAATACGCCACCGCTGTCGTCGCCGTTCGCCTCCGCTGTATCGAGGCTGGCCATTCGGCTTTCTTCAACCCTCCCTACCATGTCAACCTTGGCCCCTATAGTTGACCCAACAACAACCTAACCGTCTGTCCTCATGTCCGTCTGTCCTGACCCAACCCGCTCACATCCTCATACCCAATCATCACACACAGTATTTTAAATTTTAATGAGACATCCTCAATGCCGCTTTAATAAAACATATTCTTTTGTCACAAGCATCTCTGCCTTAAGCCTATAGGTAATTCAGTTCATTTTCTTATCACTATGCTTTACATTGTGATGGGCCATATTTCGCCCACCCTAATATCAATGTAGATTTTATTAACTTATATTACCGGCGTTATCCAATTCTCGCCCAATTCAATGTGAAATGGTCTTACTTATATATCTGTCACTGCACCAAGCACAGCTGGTTACTACCATAATTATACAAAACTAGATATGTCTGTTTATTTATCTGCAATAGTGTGAGGACATTTGTCCGGCGCACATTTGTGTGTGCACTTTGCCCGATTAATAAGGGTACAAAATCTTACATGTGTTTTGCCCACCCTAACATTAATTCAGATCTACACAACGATTAGGTGTAAATAGCTATATGCAAGTTCAAACTTAATATCACGACGTGTGATGCACATTTGCGTGTTTACTTTACTAACAAAAGGAATAAAATCATATACATATGTACACGGGAAAACACTCATGTTTACATCTAGGTTGATGTGCTACTATTCATACGCACTTATGCATGCATTTGAGTCAACTATGCAATGAATTCAAAATGATAACTAAAATTAAGCGTACTATTTACATCTGCGTGGATGCGCTATTATTCATGCGCACATATGAAGTAAAGGTAAGGGTATATATTCTCCAGCATGGCTAAATAGAAGGTATGTGGCGTGCATGGATGCTTACTTCGGCATACACTGTCCATTTCGGATATCAATACAAAACATTCTTACTGGCGGGTGTGTCCCACACATGAATATCGCGCCACTCAAAAATCAAATTGACTTGCCGACCAAACATCCATCCACACTCAGTACCTCACTCAATTTGTATTTATATGTTTCGGCGTAGATCGCCGCTGTACACGCGTACTACGCAATTGGCTTTCGAGGGACTGGTGATAAGCATTCAACTTGTGCCTCTGTTTGGTTACGATATTTCAACGATACTCCCTACCAGCAAATACTCCTAAGGCGCCTTTGGTCATAAGCTAGTGGACAGCGGCTGTAGCGCTGACTGACTATTAACTACCCGCGCTTCACCACTCCGCCGCTACCTCTTGCTTACAAAACAAATTTTATTCCTATCCTATAACTCTCTTAAAACAAATTCTACATATATACATATGTGCGTGCCCACTATGGTACGCCTGTCTCGTAAGATCCACTCGCTTGTGACAGCGCTGCCTCAGTTCCCACTCACAAACAGATTTCGAGCTACTAGTATGTGTCAGCTGCGTATATACACATTTGTTTATTTTTTTTACCAGCCGCAGATTGAGTGTGGCATTTTGAGCACATATACCTACTTAGATATTCATATTAACAACAGACAACGGATTGAGTGCCACCCTCTTGGGCATGCATACACATTTGGACATACATATAATTTTACGCCAAGCAATGGATTGAGCGTAAAGGTTTTGAGCACCCTCCTCGTTTGCTACACACAGCGCAGCCAAAAGGCGCTAACGATTATCGCTCAAATCAAAATTGCGACTTATACGATGTTCCTGCTAAGCTGCTGGCACAGTATACCTATATGTGGGCTCATGCGTTTGTTCCAACGACGGATTGAGCGTAAATGTTTCTCTTGCACGCTGATGAGTAGCTGTCTGCTGTACGCAGCACAGTTGAAGGAAATTCACTACTTATGGCTCGATTTTAGCCTGCAAGCATATTCGTGCCCTTTGCCCGCCACAGCGCTGCTCTATTACAGCTGTGTACTTAGTGAATCGCACAATTTGTACGAGCAACTACGATTTATTACCATGAGTGCCTATACGAAAACCTTACTTGTTCTCCTTTGGCTTACTACAGCAATTGATTGGTGTTTGGTTTCTTGTGCGCTATGGCACTGACTTAGTAGACTGGACGGTGGCGATAGGGAGACTGCTTCTTTTTGTTGTTGTTGCGTGCTGAATCTGTCTTCTGCTATTCTCCTGTCTCTGCCCTCTTTCTTGCTGATGCATGCAGCTAATTACTGCGCTGCTTTTGGGGATTTTAACTACCCCGCCGTTGGAGTGCCTGAATTGGATGTTCGCTGCGTCCGTTGGTGATCTTTCTTTTGTGTAGTTGCGCTGTAAAGTTGGTTGCAAACTCCTCTGCCACTTGTAGCGCCAGCTGAATTGCGCCGCTGTATCGCTTGTCTTCGTTAAGGCCTGAATGCCGAAAGTGCATTTTAACTTGCGTATGGAGTAGAAATCTCTCGCAAGGTTAACTTACCAGTATTGAACGAGGGGTTGGAGGCTTTATTTCGTCATAAAATGTGGTGGATGGTCAACTCGCTGAATTTTGTTTACAGATTTAATTTTTCTCATTTACGATGTTGCCAATTTGGTGTCCATGTTAGAAAGAAAGAAATAAAACGGAAGTGCGCAGAACAGTGTTGACTGCACCTGTCACTTTGCAAGTAGGGTATGTTCGGAAAGTATTTGTAGCGCAAGGTTGCATCTGCGCTCAGTACGGTCCGAGCATAAAGGTCAGTATACCACTTTTCGTAACAGGGCGAGTTCAACAATGAGACCCGCTCGAGTTGGTGAGCTCGAAAGACGAAAACATGATATTGCGTTGGTGACCGTGGGGCCCGAACCCTCTTTATACTTTGAGATCCTTTGCATGATATACACCTATGATCCTGCCCCTCATATCCGCCAGCTCATAGAGGCATTGACCGACGCGTCGTGTAATCACCGCCCTGCTGAACTTCGAGGCCAACTTGGCGTTGAACCCTCGCGCCGCATCGCTTTGTCTAAAACACCTACGATATACCAACTGCCCTACGGCGTAGCTTATGGGCCTGGCGCGCGTGTTGTATGCTTTGCGCCCCTTTTCGTGCGCCTGTTTCAGGCTGTCGGATATCTTGTCCCTCAAGAGCTTGAGCCGAAGATCCTTCGGCACTATTTCTACGTCCGAGTCAGCCACTTGTTCGAGCTTTCGAAGCAACGGGTAGGACTCCCCATGCTGGATCATACCTTGGCCGAAGACCGCTCTGTATGGCTCCGTCTCTATTGCCTCATGGATCGCACTACGAAGCGCGAAAGCTGCTTTTGATACGTGAGTATCCCAGTTTCGCTGGTCATCTCCTTCGATGTAGGACCTGATAATGGCCAATAGCGATCGGTTTATCCTCTCCGAAGCGTTTGCCTGCGGAGAGTATACCGCCGTTCTCACGTGTTTGACTCCATATGCACTCAGGAAGTCTTGAAACATCTGGGAGACAAATTGCTGCCCATTGTCGGAGTGCACCACTTCAGGGACTCCGAATACATGGAATACCTCATTTTCCAGGTATCGGACCACCGCTTTGGCTGTGGCACTCCTCATCGGTTTCAAAAGTGGAAACTTAGAGTAGTGGTCCAGGACTACAAATATATAGTAATTGCCCTCTCGCGAGCGTGGATAGGGTCCGCAAAAGTCTATGTATAGCCGCTGGAACACCCTCTCGGTTTCCGTGCGTGCTCCCATGAGTGGTCGGCTGACTTTGTTGCCTTGCTACATTTGCACACTTCGCACTGCCCTACGAAGGTTTTCACAGCGGCTACCATACCAGGCCAATAGTACCTCGCCTGCAAACGATGAACGGTCTTTGCTATGCCCCCATGGCCCGCTGCCACTCCATCATGCATGCGACGTATCAATCCTTCCCGTAGCCCCTCCGGTACCCAAACCTTCCAGAGATTGTCTTCTAACTCTCCTCTTCCCCGAAAGCCGACTCTCTTGAATATGATGTTATCGACGACCTTGACATCGGGAGTTCTTTCCGCGTTTTCCCGTACCGCTCTCACGAGCCGTTGGTAGCTATCCGATCGGAACTCGTCATCGGTTAGCACGATGTCCGTGTTGAGGCCTACCCCGTCTAGTTCGTCCATATGGACTCGACTTAAAGCATCCGGCACGATGTTCTGCGCCCCCTTCCTGTGGATTATGTTAAAGTCGAACGCCTGTAGCTTCAAGCTCCAGCGAGCTAGACGTCCGGATAGGTCCCGCTGACTCATGAGCCATTTCAGGCTCATGTGATCCGTGATAATGGTAAATGGAGTGCCCTCAATGTACGGTCGAAATTTCTTCACGCTGGTGACAGCGGCTAGGCACTCCAGCTCGGTTATAGTATAGTTCCTTTGGGCGGAGTTTAACTTTTGGGATATGTATGAGATGGGTCGCTCATTCCCTTCGTCGTCTCGCTGGAATAGAACTGCCCCGATGCCTGTAGTCGAGGCATCACATTGGATAAAAAAATGCTTTGTAAAGTCCGGATTTACGAGGACTTTCGAAGATGCTAGGTCGCTTTTGAGCTGCTCGAAGGCGGTTATTGCTTCCGGTGTCATGGTGAAGTCCTTCCTCTTCTTTAGGCAGTCCGTTAGGTGAGCAGATATGCTGGCAAAGTTGGGGATAAACCTGCGGTACCATCCCGTCAGTCCGAGGAATCGTCGTAGTTGCTTAATGGTATTAGGAGTAGGGAATGCGATCATGGCCTCTATCTTAGCTGGGTCAGTGCGAAGCTCACCTTGCCCGATTATGAAACCTAGGTATTTGATTTCCTTTTGGCAAAACTTCGACTTTTGCAAGTTTATAGTTAGCCCGGCCTTTGAAAGACACTCCGCCACCTCTGCGAGATGTCGCATGTGTGTTTCAAAGTCGGGTGAACAAACGAGTAAGTCGTCAATGTATATGAAAACGTTGTCTCTCAGCCTAGATGGTATGACCCGGTCCATCAGCCGGCACAATCTCTGACTGGCATTGCAGAGCCCGAAGGGCATCACCTTGAAGTGATAGAGCGGCCGTCCTGGCACTGTGAATGCCGTCTTTTCCCGAGACCGCTCCTCCAACGGGATCTGCCAGAACGCATCCTTCAAGTCTATGCCAGTTATAAAGAACGTGTCGTGTAACCGGCTGAGGATTCCTTCCACATTCTGGGTGGGATACGCGTCCTTTTTGGTGCGCTCATTGAGCTTGCGCATATCCACGCAAAGTCGATTCTTTCCTGGTTTCTGCACCAACACGATCGGGGAGCTCCAAGCGCTGTTACTCTCCTCTATCACCCCCAGGCTAAGCATGCGATCTATCTCTTCGTATGCACACTTTTGCTTGACGGGTGACATCGGATAGTAACGCTGCTTGACTGGGACCGTCTCATTGAAGACCTCAATCTGATGTTCCATCAGATGAGTCTTACCCAGCCCGAGCTCCGCCGACGATGGAAATAACGACTTTACGTGCTCCAAGACCTGCAGTTCCTCGTGAGTCAGCACGACCATCCCCGACCGATCTACGTCTATTTCCGAGACTACCGTAGGCAACAGATGGAAGGCTTCCCAAAAATCAATGCCCAGGTAAAGCTCCTGTCTCAAGCTCGGCACCATGTAGAGAGTCAACTTCGCAGTTTTTCCTCGCCACGCCACGTTTGCTTCCAGCCTTCCCACTATAGCTTGGCCTTTCCCATCCGCGGTCTTGAGCTCTTCGTCGACCAGATCTATCCTTTTTCCGTTGAATCGTCGCATCGCGGTGCCGCCCAGACAACTGACGGACGCCCCGCTGTCCAACAACCCTCTCATAGGCTCGTCCTCCACTGTCACTTCCGCATACGGCCGCCGGTCCCCGTCACTCCGGATGATTGTCGCAGCTATCGCTCGTCTCATACTTCGGCGTTCCTTGTCCTTCCTACGCAACTTCTCAATTTTCTTGGCGCTCCTTCGCTTGCTTCCTGTCCTACCCTGTCCTAATGTTCCATCTTTGCAACTGTTTTCCTTAGTCCCGAATATTCTTCGCCTTATTTCGTAATATCGTCGCTCTCTTTCCTGTAATGTTTGCAGCGGGGTCTCGTTCTGTTTCGACTCTGGTTCTCGAGTCGCCGCTTCTCTCTTCAATATACGACTCTTGACTAGTGGTTGTCCGGGAGCTTCTTCTCCTGGCCCGATTTCCCGGTTTCCCCGCCAGGGAAGCGGTTTTCCTGCTTGCATTTTGCGCACATAGCAAACCTTGCCCCCTCATTGTCGCATTTGTAACATCTTAGCTCGTGAAAGTGCGAGTCGCATCCCTGCTCGTACGGCTTCTGCTTCGTGAAATCCGCTGGCTTCCGAGCGCCCTCGCCTCTCTTTCCACCATGGTCTCGTCCTCCGAGCGCCTCCAATGCTGGCCCGCAGTCCTTGTCGTCATCGTCTTGCAGTAACCCGATCTCCTCCAGGTCCCTCTTCTTGCCAAACTTTCGCTCATAGTCTTCGAAATGCTTTTCCGCACGCCTACACTGGGCTTTAAGTTCGGCAAGCGTAGCTATCTCGCAGCCGAATATAATATTCTTGACCCTGGATTTGAGATTCCGGCGCATGATATTAACTAAACTCGCTTCCGGCATTGGAGACTTCATTGTGAGTGCCATGCCGCGCACACACGCGTAAAAATCATCGAATGACTCCCGGTGCTCCTGCCTCCTTTCATTCATTGCCTGTCTTATTTCTTCGTCCGAATCCGCCTTGCGGAAGTGGTTCAGCAGTGCCTCTCTGAGGCGGACGAATCCATCCTCTTCCTCGCCTGCGTGCTCCTCTACATACAGCCAAAACCACTCCTGCGCAGCTCCGCTCAGCAGCAAATGAAAGTTCGCGTACAAATCGCTCGAAGAAATACCGTGTCGCTGTTGTAGTGTTTCCACCCGAAACAAAAATCGTTCAATGGGGATTGACTTGCTGCCGCCATCGTACTTCAAGCCCCAGTCCCTAATTGTCTTAAACCTGGTTTTGTTGTTACTATCCGAGTGTGTGTGTCTGCTTTGTGGGGTTGGAGTGAAAAGCTTTCTACGGGAGAACGCCGCTTGATCCGACCTCTGCTCTTCCCCTCTACTGGTTTCCTCGCCGTTGCCTGGCTGGGAAGAAACCTCAGGGTTCCCTTGAGCCTTCTCCACCGTTCCTTGGGGGTTCTCGCGAATCCTCTCTACCATCGCGACTCGTTCTCCCAAAGATCTGACATCCCTCCGTACCGCGGCCATGGCCTCTCGAACCTCCTCTGTTGTTGTGCGATTCACGTCCATTTGGTATTGGATGAACATACCTTCTAGCTTTTGCAGAAGCTCACCCCCCACTTTATCCACTATATTAACCTCCGGTGAAGCAATATCCCCCACCGTGATTAACCTTTGACTAGAGCGCGAGGTCGATGCCTGTGCCCCGGGATTTTCCGCGCCCACTTGCACAACCTCAACCTCACTCTCATGTTCATCCGTCGACCCTGAGCCATTCTGCTCTTTTTGCATCGACACACGGGCCTTTCGCTTACTCTTTCTAGTCATCATACAGAATTTGAAAAAAGTTTTTTGAATTTATTTAAGTTTTAGAACGTGATGCTCGTATGTACGCACCCGCTTGTGCGCAAAAGAAAAAGATATGAAAATGAATTTCGACTCACTATCCGAGTGTGGTGTGAACTAAAAAAATTTTTATAATTTACCGTTAATGTAAAAGATGTGTGTGATGATCAAGCTTTGGGTGATCGCGTCTGGGTCCTTACGTCCTATACTGTCTCGTCTCCCCCGTTGTCTCTTTACCAAGCGTCTCCCATTCCAAACGTCTCCTCACTCCGCTCTCTCCACTACCCATCGGGCTTGACCCTCACCCAGATGTGATGGAGGAGCCTGCACTATTCCAGGGGACGTTTCTTTGGAGCTACCTCATATACCGCGATTTTAAACTTCCACCGTATAGTAGCCACCCCAGTGTACATCTCTCCCTAGAACTCCTACACAATTCCAACCGGGATATACATGATCCTGCTGGCTGGACCTGTGCTCGTCCGCGAGGGTGCTTTCGGGAAGCTACCTCATACAAACGTGGATCTTTACCCGTAGGTAGTAGCCGCTTCGCCACTAAAACGCCCTCCGAACCGCAGAATCTACCTCATGGTTATCCACCCTAATGTTCATCCAATAACCAGTAGCCGATCCCGAGCAAAAAAATTTTTGCAATTATGTCTATCATCGTCACCACAATAAAAGGTACAAACTTCAACCTTATACGCTGGTACCGACGATCCCCCCTTTTATTGTACCCCCCGAAAACGTCAGTCTCCCTCCCTGCGTCTACCCCCAAAAGGACTTGACCCTCATCCTAATGTGGTAGACACCGCTCTCCTACAGCGAGTGCCCCTCCAGAAACTACCTCATACGCCCTACGTAGTGGCTGCTTCATCGAAGGGATACCCTCTCTGCCGCGAGATCTACCTCAAGAAAATCAATTTTAGCTTCGATAATCTGTAGCCGACCCCGCAATTAAAAAAATATATATGAAGTCGTCAACATATTCAATAGGCCCGCGCTTGACCTCAAGAACTATTTACGAACTCCCCCCGCTGTGCGTTCCTGTTCAAACGACAGCGCATCCTGGTAGTACATCGCTTCTTCCGATTAAATTTATTTGGTAGCCACTTTCGGGCCCCACGTTGGGCGCCATTTTCTATTGTTACCTGTCTGTGTCCAGTTCTGGGTGCTGCATGTGTTGCTCTCAGGTGAGAGAGCTGTACCTGGTGATCCGCTGGATACGCTTGCGTAGCGCAGCTGAGCTCGCCGGATTGGGGTGGGTGTCTAAGGACCACTACCGATGTTGTAATGCACCACAGAAGTAACCTAGAAAAATTTCGTATCCATTCGCTGATGTGCCTGCTATAAACCCCCATGCCTGCGTGTACTACCCATAATACGCCACCGCTGTCGTCGCCGTTCGCCTCCGCTGTATCGAGGCTGGCCATTCGGCTTTCTTCAACCCTCCCTACCATGTCAACCTTGGCCCCTATAGTTGACCCAACAACAACCTAACCGTCTGTCTTCATGTCCGTCTGTCCTGACCCAACCCGCTCACATCCTCATACCCAATCATCACACACAGTATTTTAAATTTTAATGAGACATCCTCAATGCCGCTTTAATAAAACATATTCTTTTGTCACAAGCATCTCTGCCTTAAGCCTATAGGTAATTCAGTTCATTTTCTTATCACTATGCTTTACATTGTGATGGGCCATATTTCGCCCACCCTAATATCAATGTAGATTTTATTAACTTATATTACCGGCGTTATCCAATTCTCGCCCAATTCAATGTGAAATGGTCTTACTTATATATCTGTCACTGCACCAAGCACAGCTGGTTACTACCATAATTATACAAAACTAGATATGTCTGTTTATTTATCTGCAATAGTGTGAGGACATTTGTCCGGCGCACATTTGTGTGTGCACTTTGCCCGATTAATAAGGGTACAAAATCTTACATGTGTTTTGCCCACCCTAACATTAATTCAGATCTACACAACGATTAGGTGTAAATAGCTATATGCAAGTTCAAACTTAATATCACGACGTGTGATGCACATTTGCGTGTTTACTTTACTAACAAAAGGAATAAAATCATATACATATGTACACGGGAAAACACTCATGTTTACATCTAGGTTGATGTGCTACTATTCATACGCACTTATGCATGCATTTGAGTCAACTATGCAATGAATTCAAAATGATAACTAAAATTAAGCGTACTATTTACATCTGCGTGGATGCGCTATTATTCATGCGCACATATGAAGTAAAGGTAAGGGTATATATTCTCCAGCATGGCTAAATAGAAGGTACGTGGCGTGCATGGATGCTTACTTCGGCATACACTGTCCATTTCGGATATCAATACAAAACATTCTTACTGGCGGGTGTGTCCCACACATGAATATCGCGCCACTCAAAAATCAAATTGACTTGCCGACCAAACATCCATCCACACTCAGTACCTCACTCAATTTGTATTTATATGTTTCGGCGTAGATCGCCGCTGTACACGCGTACTACGCAATTGGCTTTCGAGGGACTGGTGATAAGCATTCAACTTGTGCCTCTGTTTGGTTACGATATTTCAACGATACTCCCTACCAGCAAATACTCCTAAGGCGCCTTTGGTCATAAGCTAGTGGACAGCGGCTGTAGCGCTGACTGACTATTAACTACCCGCGCTTCACCACTCCGCCGCTACCTCTTGCTTACAAAACAAATTTTATTCCTATCCTATAACTCTCTTAAAACAAATTCTACATATATACATATGTGCGTGCCCACTATGGTACGCCTGTCTCGTAAGATCCACTCGCTTGTGACAGCGCTGCCTCAGTTCCCACTCACAAACAGATTTCGAGCTACTAGTATGTGTCAGCTGCGTATATACACATTTGTTTATTTTTTTTACCAGCCGCAGATTGAGTGTGGCATTTTGAGCACATATACCTACTTAGATATTCATATTAACAACAGACAACGGATTGAGTGCCACCCTCTTGGGCATGCATACACATTTGGACATACATATAATTTTACGCCAAGCAATGGATTGAGCGTAAAGGTTTTGAGCACCCTCCTCGTTTGCTACACACAGCGCAGCCAAAAGGCGCTAACGATTATCGCTCAAATCAAAATTGCGACTTATACGATGTTCCTGCTAAGCTGCTGGCACAGTATACCTATATGTGGGCTCATGCGTTTGTTCCAACGACGGATTGAGCGTAAATGTTTCTCTTGCACGCTGATGAGTAGCTGTCTGCTGTACGCAGCACAGTTGAAGGAAATTCACTACTTATGGCTCGATTTTAGCCTGCAAGCATATTCGTGCCCTTTGCCCGCCACAGCGCTGCTCTATTACAGCTGTGTACTTAGTGAATCGCACAATTTGTACGAGCAACTACGATTTATTACCATGAGTGCCTATACGAAAACCTTACTTGTTCTCCTTTGGCTTACTACAGCAATTGATTGGTGTTTGGTTTCTTGTGCGCTATGGCACTGACTTAGTAGACTGGACGGTGGCGATAGGGAGACTGCTTCTTTTTGTTGTTGTTGCGTGCTGAATCTGTCTTCTGCTATTCTCCTGTCTCTGCCCTCTTTCTTGCTGATGCATGCAGCTAATTACTGCGCTGCTTTTGGGGATTTTAACTACCCCGCCGTTGGAGTGCCTGAATTGGATGTTCGCTGCGTCCGTTGGTGATCTTTCTTTTGTGTAGTTGCGCTGTAAAGTTGGTTGCAAACTCCTCTGCCACTTGTAGCGCCAGCTGAATTGCGCCGCTGTATCGCTTGTCTTCGTTAAGGCCTGAATGCGGAAAGTGCATTTTAACTTGCGTATGGAGTAGAAATCTCTCGCAAGGTTAACTTACCAGTATTGAACGAGGGGTTGGAGGCTTTATTTCGTCATAAAATGTGGTGGATGGTCAACTCGCTGAATTTTGTTTACAGATTTAATTTTTCTCATTTACGATGTTGCCAATTTGGTGTCCATGTTAGAAAGAAAGAAATAAAACGGAAGTGCGCAGAACAGTGTTGACTGCACCTGTCACTTTGCAAGTAGGGTATGTTCGGAAAGTATTTGTAGCGCAAGGTTGCATCTGCGCTCAGTACGGTCCGAGCATAAAGGTCAGTATACCACTTTTCGTAACACTCACTATAACACTCTTTTCACAAAATTTTATAATTTCTTGCTTTTTTATCATAATTTCAACAATAAAAATAAGGCAAGAGCACAAAAACATTTTATTTTACTTTGTGGCTGGTTTACATTTTTGTTTGTGTTAGCTAGCAGAATTGCCAACTACCGCGAACGCAGACCTGTCAAACGCAGTGACTGCGCCGTGATAACGTAACTGGATGAACGCGAAAACTTACGTCCTTATAAATTACGAACTTGAGGGTGATGGTGAAAGTGAGTGACCGCGTCGCGTCTAGTCACCGTGATTTAGAAAATTAGGACATAAATAAAAATAGAAAAAGAAATTTTTTTTCGCAACAGAATAAATACTTAGTTATTTCCCGGCTCCCATCGGTTTTTAGCCGCAAGGAGCCTGATATTACCTCAGCAAAATCCTTCCCACCATATTCACCACCGCAAGCAAATAGGGAGTTATAAGTCTACGTCGATGGAGCTTTGATCCCGAATGACCCTCGCCCTTGGGGGTAACTTTCGGCAGCATGTATCCAAAGCCGCAAAACCCTGTTGTTGTTATTAAAACGACAAAAACTGTACCCAAGGTTTCGCAAGTGTTTGCGAATTAAAAATTCTTGGCCGGAAATCAATCCGCTAGGCTCCGGTACTCCCTTGCGGTACGTCCCGACTATCGTAGCGATTTATCACCAGTGAAACTTTATAGGCCATGTTTCCTACCCCTGTAGTGCGATTCACTAACTTTTATCGTTTCCACAAACGAGATTTTTAACCTTATCACAAATGGTTTGTTTATCACATTTGCGATTCACTATCTGCGTTTTAACAACACTAACTATTTATGGTGAGAAAATATGGCATCTCTTGCAATGATATGTCAAAATTTGCGAAAAACTCAAAGAGGAATCGAAAAAAAAAACAAATCAAAAATAATTTACTGTCGTTTGCAGTACCTTTTTTTTGTGCAGAAGTGGAAAATTTCGTGAAAATAAGCATAAAATAATGGCATCCACCACGCAGCAAGCTGCCAAAAGAAGTCGGACGTCGAACGAGCAAATGAGGGTGCTCGTGGACATAGTTTCCGAAACGGAGGGCCTGGCGTCCGAACGTTTCAAGTGCCTTCATGGTAATTTGGACCATGAAAAAAATGGAAGGAGGTGGCGGAGTAGCTCAACGCAGTTGGAGGAGCTTCCAAGACCGTTGAGCAATGGATTTCAGTAAGTATTATATAATTTAATATGTAATAATAATTCGTTTATCTGTGGCTTATGGTAGTTGTTTCATTGGTATTTGTTGCCTTTAGGGGTCAACTGCTAATAAATTAAGCTGAAATTATGGGAGATAGCTCAAAAGACGGGTTTTGGTCCTATAATTACGAATACGGAGGCGCTTTTGGTAATTGTCTAGTTTAGCTGTCAACTGCTAATAAATTAGCTAAATTTATGGAAGAGGGCTCAACAAACGGTGTTTTGCCTCAGGATCACGAGTCCGGAAGCGATTTTTTAATTTTTGGTTTCAGTGAAAAGTTATGGTCAAAAAACCAAAAATTGACCCGGTTTCGATACCAAAATTGGGGCGGAATCCAAGGTATTTATGTACAAAAATAAGCCTGGGCAGTTGACATCTAAAGTAGACAATTACCAAAAGCGCTTCCGGATTCGTAATTCTGGGGCAAACCCCGTATTTTGAGCCCCCTCCCATAATTTTAGCCAATTTCGGGACTCACCCGGTACAATTTTCTAAACTCGGATGCCCCAAGCCCAAAGGGATTGTCCGAGTCTCTGAGGAAGCGCCGATCTACCGTTGCAAAATTGTCAACAACATTTTCGGACAAGTCGTATGCTACGAACTCAAATGCCAACTTTTTTATGTTTTTTTATTATAAAACTTTTAATAAAAACAGAAAATCCTTCATTTAAAAATTTAAACACGCCAACGAATACCGCGACAAATTGGTTCCCCCCATAAATTCAGACAACAAAAATTCAGAAACACATTTTTTCAGAAATTTTTTTTCAGAAAGTCAAAATTCAGAAGTCAAAATTCAGACGTCAAAATTCAGACGTCAAAATTCAGAAGTAAAAATTCAGACGTAAAAATTCAGACAGTAAAAATTCAGAAAGTAAAAATTCAGAAAGTGAAATTCAGATCCAAAAATTCAGAAAGTAATGAGACGTCTCATTACTTTCTGAATTTTTGGATCTGAATTTCACTTTCTGAATGTTTAGATCGGAGATAAAGGCTGTGAAATAAGTGAAAAACTCGTTTCACGAAGCATTGGGTAATTTTTCTTTTTTCTACTTTGCCAAAGCACTATGCCCAACTATGATTCCAACAATATAAAAATTACAGCGTTGAGAATTTGCTATTTCCACTCATGTCAAGCGCAATAACGCGATCAATGAAAACCAATGAATGAAAAACAAAACGCATTAATGAAAAACAAAACGCAGGCGCACTAACAAATGCACGCAAAAATTGGAGAGTTGCTCAGCGCTCCAACATCACATGATCCCGTTTTACAAATGCATTTGCCTGTTACAACAGCAACAACTCTCTCTATTGTACTCTATCGTATATTAATGAGACCTTTTTTGAACTAATAATTAGTTAATACATGAAGACATGCATGGATGAAGGGGGTATGTCGCATTCTCACTCAATTTCTGTTTTTGGCATTGGTGAATAATGTTTATGCAGATCTATATTTCTGTCTTATCAGAATCTGCCTATCGTGAAAATTGTAAAAGATAATTCATGGATGAAGGGGGTATGTACACAACTTTTCAATATGAATTGTGGAAGAAGGGGGTATGTTCCGATTTTTTCATATAAAACACTAAATATAAACTTATGCTTTTTATTGCATATTATGCAACGTCTTTTATGGCTTTGCATAATTTTTTTGTCAGTTTTCCATAAAGATTCGAAAAAACCTCAAATGTTTAAGCAAACCTTTAAAGCCGATTTTCTCGTTTCACTCAAAATGCGACATACCCCCTTCATCCATGCATGTCTTCACATGTTTTCAGAATGGAGTGCATTAAAAGTAATCAGAACAAACATTAGATTTTTTTTGATGGGTTCGAATATACGTTCGATTGTTCCCGTGGCGAAACAGATTACTTTTTTTGTAGCGAGTGAGCTCTTAATTCTGTTGCAAAAAAATCAAATGGATTTTTCATTTCTACTAATCTTGTTTTTAGAAAAAGACGTGAATCGAAGTGTTGCGCCCGATTGATTCGATATAACAACGTGACACCGATTGAACATAATGACAATGTGAAGGTCAAAGGGATACATTTACATGTACCAGATGCTAGAAAAGTAGAACTTTATTTATCTTATTTAAAATTCTAATTCATAACTATCATTTTTATGTGTTTATATATATGTATGTATTATTTGAATTTCTGAAAAAAAAAATTCTGAAAAATGTGTTTCTGAATTTTTGATTCTGAATTTTGGTTTCTGAAAAAAGTTTTCTGAATTTTTCCTTCTTACTTTTGGTTTCTGAAAAATGATTTCTGAATAAATTTTTCCGAAAAATTGTATTTCTGAATTTTTTCTTTCTGAATTTATGGGGGGCACCCGACAAATTATCGTTTGTTCAAACGACAACACAAGCAGCTGATTGAGTTTTATCTCATTTTGTGACAAAACAGGCGATAAAAGTTAATGAATAGCAAATGTGTTAAAATTATGTGATAAAGAAGTTACCGTCAGCAAATGTGGTTAAAAAAGTTAGTGAATCGCACTACTGGTAGTAAAAATGAAACCATTTATCCAGACTGAGTCCAAAGGTTCCAAACGTTTCCACGGTAGGCGCCACTTCTCCTCACGACACTTGTTGACTCGTGGCTGGCCAACCACCTAACTCTTCTATATAACGCAATAAATTTGGTGTTGTGGAGGAATATGGAAAAATGTTTTATTTCCTAAAGAAATGAACAATTAGTATACATTACAAATTTTTTCTAGATTTCATACTTACACTTTTGTGTGAACGCCAACTTCCTTCGTCTCCAATATGCCAGCCACGAATGCCCGCTAATTCGCGAAAATTCCTAGCTGTCACATTTTTGACGAATTGGAAGGCGTTGCCACACTAGTGCAAATTAACAACTTTTAGACAGGGTTACCAACTCTACAGTATTACAAATTAATCTAACTCCTAAGCCGCGCCAACATCCCCGCCTCCGTGGATCTGACCAGATTCACCAATTTCTAGCCGAGCCAATATGCATGCTGGTCTTTTGTATACGCCATCACTGGTTTGTACTCGCGCGGCTCTAACTTGCCCATCAGTGCCCGGGAACACCTCTACTATTCGCCCCATCGGCCATTTTGAGCGATGAATGTTTTTATCGCACAGAAGAACAATGTCGCCGACGGCTAGGGGTTTTGCTTTGCCGTACCACTTGGTTCGCTTCGTCAATTCGGGCAGGTATTGGTCTAGCCACATCTTCCAGAAGCGGTGCTGCATCTGCTGGACTTTATACCATTGCTTCCTGGTTGGAATCATTTTTTCTTCATGCGGATGTGGCGTTTGTTCAGAGTTTGGAGCACCTAAGAGAAAATGGTTAGGGGTTAGCGGTTCGTCAGTCGGTTCGTTTAGCGGTATATACGTCAACGGTCGGGAATTTACTATATTTTCTGCTTCGCACATGAGACTATACAAACAATGCTCCTGCAGATTCTCATTGTTCAGCGCATGTCCCATTGCTCTTTTTACGCTCCGTACAAGGCGCTCCCAGCAGCCGCCAGCATGTGGATTCAGCGGGCAATTGAATATCCATTCGATATTTTTGCTAGCCAACGCGTCGAATATTTTTCCATTATCGAAATCTACCTTCTGACGTTGCATCTCCTTGTCAGCTCCAACAAAATTTGTACCGTTGTCAGAGCGTTTACGTACTGGGGTTCCCCGGCGATTCATGAAATTCCGCATACATAGGAGGCAAGTATCGGTTGACAAGTCCTTCGCGAGCTCCAGGTGCACGGCACGGATGGTAAGGCAAGTAAATAGTGCGATCCAACGCTTCTCGCTCCTTCGACCAACTGCAACAGTAAACGGTCCCATATAGTCCAGGCCGACGTACGAGAATGGCCTCACGAAGGGTGTGAGTCTATCGACTGGGAGTTGACCCATCTGTGGAGGAATTGGTTTGGCCCTTTCTCTCATGCAGACCTGACATCTTTTCGCAGCCCGACGCACCTCTGCCCTTATTTGTGGAATCCAATACCGCCGCCTTATTTCCGCTACTATCGTTCCTTCGTTTTGGTGTTTCCATATTCTGTGGTAATGGTCGGCTACGAGTTCGGTGACGTGGTGACGTTTGGGTAGAATTATTGGCCGACGCGAGTGGGGTGGAATTGCTGTTGCAGCGTCTATCCGTCCACCTACTCTTAACACTCCTTCTTCATCGACGACCGGCGTAAGTGTTGTCACTGAACTGTTGCGATCTACCTGCTTTCCAGCCATCAGCATCCCATATTCGACGGCAAAACACTCTCTTTGAATGGCACGTACTATGGCGATCTCTGTTCTTCTAAGCTCGCTTGCTGCCAGCCCGCCGTAGCGTCTCTCGCTTGTGACCTTTTTACAATTACTCGTGAATCGCAGCATCCAACCTATTACTCTAGTTAAGCGCGCCAACGTTGAAAATTTCAAGAAAAATGATGTATCAGTTTGGACTGTTAAATGCAAACATGTAGCTCGCAGCTCCTCATGCGTACTTGTATTCTCCTCATTCTGGGGCCAGCGGGTGTAATCTTGGGAGAGGAAACTCGGCCCAGTAATCCAGCTGGATTTACGTTTGTCGATTTTTGCACGTGTTCCCCAATCCGCCGGATTCATGTCACCTGGAACCCATCGCCATTCTTCAACTTTTCTAACCTCCAGGACTTCGTTTACGCGGTGAGCTACGTACGGCTTGTATCTTCGATGATCCGATCTTATCCACGCTAGGACCGTCTTGGAATCACTCCACATAAATATTCTTGCCGGGATCTTGTCGTGGTGTTCAAGGATCCACTTCCGGACTCTTGTGGCCAATACTGCTGCTTGCAACTCCAGACGAGGAATAGATATCAATTTTAACGGTGCGCATTTGCTTTTGCCGGCGATGAATATCAGGTTCGTGGTGTTTGTTCCTTCCGGGAACCTCCAGTACGCCACTGCTGCATAGGCAACCTCACTTGCGTCAGCGAAAATATGCAATTCGACAGGTGATTGTTCGAAGAGCAACCCGTAGCACCGAGGTACACTAACTTCGGCCAATCTCTTAATAGCTTCCAGCCACTTCAACCACGCCTCATTCAACTCCTCCGAAACGCACTCGTCCCAGCCGATGCCTTCACGCCAAGTGGATTGTAGTAATATCTTCGCTTCCATGGTATATTCCGCCGCCATCCCGAACGGATCGAACACCGACATTGTTACACTCAACATTTCGCGCTTCGTTGGCCTCCTCCGACCCCCAATCACTGCTGGATCCACCTTGGCAAAAGATAAAACGAACCGGAAAACGTCATGGGCTGTATCCCAATGTAACCCGAGAACCTTTTGGAACACGCCCGCATTATCTCTATCTAGATTCAAACAAGAGGGTCGCTCCTTTTCTGGATTCATACGGTTGGCGAGTTGTTGTGAGTTTGATACGAAGCGCCTTAGGTCGAAACCCCCTTGCTTGTGAATCCATGTTACTTGTTCGGTGATTCGAATGGCCTCATCTTCATTTGGGAAACAGTGAACGAAATCGTCGACGTAATGGTTGTTGATTATTGCCTCGGCTGCTTCAGGGAACTGACCTCTAAACTCCTCCGCGTTTCTATTTTTTACAAATTGAGCCGAGCTCGGTGAGCAAGTAACTCCAAACGTCATAACGTTCATACAATACACCTCCAATGGATGTTTAGGGTCAGTCCTCCATAGGAACCGCTGCGCTACTCTATCCTCAGCTCGTATCTTCACCTGGTGGAACATCTCCACTATGTCTGCACACACGCCCACAGGCTTCTGCCGAAACTTCATCAAAACTGTGACCAAAGGCTGATTAAAATCTGGCCCGCTAAGCAGTGTCGAGTTCAACGATACTCCCTTAACTTGAGCTGCCGCGTCGAAGACCAGCCTCATCTTTCCAGGTTTGTTTACGGTTTGTTTACATTCCACACGCCGAAATGTGGTAAATACCAAGTGCGCTTGTCTGCAACCGCTACCTCTTCTGCTGCCAGCCTTTTGCAATAGCCCTTCGCCTCATATTCTTTCATTATCTGCACGTAAGCTGATTTGAAGTTGTCGTCTTGCTTAAATTTTCGTTCCAGAGCCAGCATCCTGTTTTCGGCCATCTGCCGACTATCTGGCAGTTCTACATCGTCTTGCTTCCACAGGAGGCCTGTTTCAAAGTGGCGACCCTTCCTGACAGTCGTGCTCTCTAACAACAATTTAGCTTTGGTTATGTCCGCTGCGTCAACTGCCTTTGATGTTTCACGCGCAGAAATATCTTCATTTATTACGTAGTCGTTGACCAGACGCTCTAGCTTATCCATGCCGTTATCCACATTCGCGAAGTGCACGTAGCTGTTTCGGTCACCAACGCCTTGACCCTTCCTTCCGTAAACCACCCAGCCTAACTTCGTGAGTGTTACTGCATACCCGTGTGTACCGTCATCGGCCGTTCTTTTTGGAATGTTTAAATGCGCGTTGTCTAGCCCGATCAGCAACTCCGGCACTGCGCCCTCGTACTTTGTAATCGGCAGGTGGCGATATTTGTATGTCAGGTCAGATATATGAAGTGTTTGTGTAGGCAGCTGTAAGTTACGTACTGTTCTAACGTTTTGCAACAAAAATCTTTCATCAAATCGACCAACTCCAGAAATGTGCATATCAACTCTGCTGGACTGCTCTGTAACCGTAGTGTTCCCAAACCATTGCAGCGTTAAGTTTTCATTATTTCCCTTTAGACCGAGTCTACTAGCCAACGTGCTGTTCATCATTGAAATCGCCGAACCATCATCAAAAAGAGCGAAGGTGCTTATAACACAATCATTTCCGTAGAGACGAACTGGTAGTATTTTAAATAGTAGTCCCAACCCAGGCGTTGGTGCGATAGCGCTAGTGAGGACCTGTTGTCGTGCTGCTACATCCCTTGATGCTGTCGCGTTTGTCGTCGTCCGCTGGCCCGGGTGCAGTAATTCATGCTGCTTCCTTGAGCACCTATCTACTCCGCATCTGTGCTGCTCGTTACAATCATTGCTGGTGTGCCCCACTTGCAGGCAGTTAAAGCACAATTTCTTTTGCCGGACCAGACGCCATCTCTCTCCCCAACGCATATCCACGAATTTTTTGCATTTAGCTAAGATATGCTTTTCTCCACACGCCGCGCACCCACTCGTTCCACGACTACTGCTGCTCGCATTTTGCGTATGAAAGAAGCGTGCTCGATTCTCTGCGCGCACATTCGACCTCGATTCCGCGTTTATGTTGACACAAGCACTAGCAACCAACGTTGAAAGCTCCCGCAGCCAATCGCTAAAGTGGCATATGTTAGGCCTCGGTACTATAGTCGCCGCGTGTCGTGCCCAGTCGACCCTCTTCTGCATTGGCAGCTTTGACAACAACTCGTCCATCAGGGTTGGGTTTGACAGGTGGTGGTCACAATCAGCCGATTGTAAAAACGATGCTAGATTCTGCACCTTTGTTGCAAATGGCACTATTTGTTCGATGCGGTTTTCAGATATCGGTAAAACACTTTGTATCTTCGCGATTTGACTTTTTACCAGCTGCTCTGGTCTGCCAAAACGATCTTGCAATGCGCTTATAATTCTCGACACGTTACTGCTATGTATCAGCAGACACTCGACCACCTCTTTCGCCTTACCCTTAAGAGCCTTCTGTAACCGCATCATATTCTGTCGGTCGTTATACCGATACTCATCTGTGGTCATAGCGAAAGTTTCCTTGAACATGGGCCAGTCTTCAGGACGCCCGTCAAATTCAGGTAGGTCATACAGTTTACGTCCATGGCCTGCTCTTGTATCAGTCAACGTTCTGTTCAAATCGGTTAATACCTCCGCTAAAGAGCCACCAACACTTTCAACTCCGACGTTACTTGGTGCTCTCGACGCTGCTGCTGCAAGCACCTCTTGTTGCCTCAGTTGACCCTGACGAAGCTCCGCTTGTATCTCCTGCATCTGTTGCATCATCGCGTTGAGTTTTGCTTCCAAAGCCGTTGATTGAAACCCTACTGCCCCCATTGGCTGATGTTCAGCTGCCTCCACTGTTTGTTGCTGTATCGTTGAATTGAGGTCATCCAGCCACTCGACTTCACCAGCAGTTGCGCTTCTATTGCTACCTGAACGTGTATTCGGCATACTCAAACGCTTATTTTCTTGCTGCACTCAATGAATTTTATCGATCGATCTAAACTTCGAAAACCTGACTCACGGCCGTTATCGCCGTACCACCCACTTAACCCTGTTTAATGGCAACAGGTTTCAGCTTCAAAAGTATACCAGTATCTACGCGCCTTAACGACACCAATCAATTATTGGCCAAGCAACCTTCACAACTTGCATTCGATGGACCGATTGTAAACTAGCCCCGCTTCGACGTAGACCACACCAGCAATTACGATGTTAACCCAAATGCAGCTGCGACCTGGATAATATTTCCAATCCAACACCGATGAAGCTCGACCAAGACACCCGCTTCGTACTCGTAACTTGTAATTTATTTTAAATATTAAGTCCGCAGCCCAACAAACCAACGCGAATGAAATTTCAATATTACGGTTAAAATATATAGGCACGTAAACCGCCACTTAATCAACGCTAAACAAATGCAAATATTTAAAATCAATGTATACATACATACATATATGGAGACATGCACTCTAATGTACAAACATTATTGGAGTTTCACAAGGTTCGTTCAATTTACACTTTAGCTGCGCAGATTACTTCGCAATTTATTTTGCCACGATCCCCAGTGAAATCGTAATAATAATCAACGTTGAGATTCACCTTCCAATAGCTTAATTTGTTTCGCTTCAATAGCCGTAAAATTCGCATTCGGGTATATGTATGTACTTTCCATGTGCTTTACAAATTCGATCCGCCCTAACTTTGGCTACCGCTATATATGTGAACGACTTAGCAATTTTCTCTCAACACTTTGTACATATGTATATCCAAGTGCCGTTATTTTCACCGCCGTCTACCGTATATATGTAACCTACTGACGAACCAACCCCCGTTATTTTCTCAAAGGGTACTCACCTGATATTTTATAATTTTAGACTTTTTGATTCCCGTTTAGCGTGCTCGTCTTACCAGCAATTATTTATTATCTTCTTGCAATGATTATTGCCACATTATTGTTGAAGTTCATATGTTGAACGGCGCACCCCTAGCCGCGCGCTGTTGGTTTTTAATTTGCCGGTGGAGCACCCTTAATGCGCACTCGCTTATTACGCCAATTTGAGGATTTTAAACTTTTTACCGATAAAAATGAATACGGATGATGATCTAGCAATCCTTGTAGTTATATCAGTTGGTTGTATACTAACTGTTCCGCATTCGTTAATGCGACCAACACTTTTGCAAAAAAAAGTGAAATAAAAGGTGTTGACTCGTGGCTGGCCAACCACCTAACTCTTCTATATAACGCAATAAATTTGGTGTTGTGGAGGAATATGGAAAAATGTTTTATTTCCTAAAGAAATGAACAATTAGTATACATTAAAAATTTTTTCTAGATTTCATACTTACACTTTTGTGTGAACGCCAACTTCCTTCGTCTCCAATATGCCAGCCACGAATGCCCGCTAATTCGCGAAAATTCCTAGCTGTCACATTTTTGACGAATTGGAAGGCGTTGCCACACTAGTGCAAATTAACAACTTTTAGACAGGGTTACCAACTCTACAGTATTACAAATTAATCTAACTCCTAAGCAGCGCCAACAACACTAACCACTTATTCAACTGTTCCTCGGAGCTTACTCTTCTTAAGTTCATTTCACTTTTGTCCAACCCTATTGTGACTGCTCGTTTCCTTGTATGACAACTAAGGACAAAGGCATTACTCAGAGGCAGGACTAGGCTCCATTCCAATAACAACAACAACGGAAACAGAGGCCTTGTCCAGCAGTTAAACAAATATCGGGCAACCTTTTCTAGGCAATGCAATGCTTCGAAAAGGAGCGAATAGCTCTTTCGAAAGCGTGCTAATGGGATCGAGCAGTCAGTACTAAGGGAACACTCTAGGTGAGTGAGTGCACTGCGCCGGAAGTCCTAACGGAGCACCTTACGAACTTGCCTGGTTGGATAGTATAAACGCACAGGTTTTGCTCTGCTCTTGCGTAAAAAATTTGTCAACAAAATCTGACAAACTGGAGTGAAAAAGTTGTGCAACACAGCAACACTTTTGTGCAAACAAGAACCCTGTTTCATTGATATTCGGTCCTGCACAAAACCCTGTTTTGCCGAGTGCAACGAAAACAACAATAGCAACCCAGATTTTCAGGTTAGAATTTGCCAATTTTTGACAGCGATTTGTAAGCCAACAACAATTTTTTGACGTCGATTTGTGCTGTCAAAAGAAGAGTTTACATTTGTACTGATACACTATGGATGTGTATTTGCTGCCGGACGGCAAAAGTCGGCCTAAAAGTAGGCACGCATCTGTCAAAGTTTTATGTACCCTGCTAACCATCTTCGGATAATTTCTCTGGGAATTTACTGGATCGCGCTTCCCAAAAAGGAGGATAAAAAAGAGGATAATATTCTTCAGCGGGGTTCCATTTCGGCATAAGTGCAGAATACATACATTTCGCAAATCAAAAAAATATTTATATGTATCGATAGCGGTATTTGCGAAAAGATGAAACGTATAATTTTTTTTTGGTGTAAATAAAAACTTTGGGGGTAATTCCACGTAAAAGGGCAGTTTTTAATTTTTTTTAAATCGAAATATCTTTCAAACTACTTATCTACTTATCGGATTAGAAAATGTTAAATACTAATATTTAGGTAATAAAAATACCTTTCATTTAATGTATAACACTCCCACCTATATGTAAAATTTTTATATGAAAACTATGTTTTTTATAAAAAAAAAAACGAATGGAAATGAATAAAACTGTTTAAAAAACGAAAAAATGTCCCGTTAACGGTATCATTAGATGGTAAAATATTGTAGATAATGCAATAAGCTTTCATTTTATACACATATTGCTACATGAAAATGGTGTATTTCCATTATAAAAAGGTAAAAAAAGTAATCGGCTCAGGGTTAATTTTTTTTTGGAGTAAAAAACAGGGTTATTTTTTATAAGCGCGGCCGAAGGCCGCCTACTCAGAAAGGTGTTCTGCACATAAATACCATGGATCCCGCCCATAGAGGCAACCACCCGGAGTTGGCATGGCGTAGCCCAGGGTTATTTTTTATAAGCGCGGCCGAAGGCCGCCTACTCAGAAAGGTGTTCTGCACATAAATACCATGGATCCCGTCCATAGAGGCAACCAACCGGAGTTGGCATGGCGTAGCCCAGGGTTATTTTTTATAAGCGCGGCCGAAGGCCGCCTACTCAGAAAGGTGCTCCGCACATAAATACCATGGATCCCGCCCATAGAGGCAACCACCCGGAGTTGGCATGGCGTAGCCCAGGGTTATTTTGTATAAGCGCGGCCGAAGGCCGCCTACTCAGAAAGGTGTTCTGCACACAAATACCACGATAAATAATACGACGCATACTTTTACACTCATTTTTCGAATTGCACAGCACTAATTTATGGTGTTTTTTTCACCATGGCTAGCACATATCCCTCATTTGCTGCAACATCGGAAGTCCTAACGGAGCATCTTACGAACTTGCCTGGTTGGATGGTATAAACACACAGGTTTTGATCTGCTCTTGCGTAAAAAATCGCCTAGAAAAGAACAAATTCATTAATAATTTTTTAATTTATTAAAAAAATTTGTCAACAAAATCTGACAAAAATTCACGAATGTCAGTTCGTAAACAAACGTAGAAAAGTTGAATGTTGGCTGGTTACCAACTTTGTTGCAAGCAATTCTGTGGTCACAAGCAATAACAGCCGAAGTCGACTTAAGAAATTAGAGCAGTTGAAATTTTTGCTGGAAGAAAATCTCTGATGTTTTGAACGAGCTACATAATGGTCCAAGTGGAGGTCATCTAGGAGTCACAAAAACATTGGAGAAAGTCAAGCAGAGATTCTATTGGGTTGGTTGCCGGCAGTCGATCGCGGAGTGGATCGCCAACTGTGAGGTGTGCATCAAAGCAAAGGGTCCGAAGTCGAGAACCATAGACAGATGAAGCAGTACAACACAGGTGCACCGTTTGAGAGGATTGCCATGGATGTAGCTGGTCCATTTCCTACTAGCGCACTCGGAAACAAATATGTACTAGTTGTTATGGACTATTTCAGCAAATGGCCACAAGTTTACCCGATTCCAAATCAAGAGGCAGAAACCATTACAGAGGTGTTCATTAACAATTGGGTAGCGAGGTTTCGTGTGTCGATTTAGTTACATTCTGACCAAGGCAGGAATTTCGAATCAGTTGTATTCCAAGAAATGTGCAAGATATTGGGTATTCGGAAAACTCGAACAACTGCATTGCATCCTCAGTCAGATGGCATGGTGGAATGTTTCAATCGAACCTTGGAAGAGCACATGAGGAAAGTAGTGGATAAGTTCCAGAAAGATTGGGATACGCACATCTCCTTGTTCCTGATGGCATATCGCTCAGCAATACATGAAACAACGGGTCAGACTCCGGCAAAAAAAAATTTTTGGGAATGATCGTCGGTTGCCAGCTGACTTGAAGTTTGGGATAAATGTTGATGAAGGAATAAATGCCAGGAAATCCACTAGCACCTTGGAAGAAGAAATGAGAGAAATACACGATCTTGTTAGACAACGGATGAAGATCATGAGTGATAATATGAAAGCCAGATACGACAAAGCCATGAACTCCGAAGGTTTTAAAAAAGGAGATCTAGTGCTGTTATACAACCCACAATGAAAGGAAGGACGATCAGACTTAGGTGGAGGGCAGTGTGACGAATGTTCTCAAGAATCACTCATCTCCCAATTCTAGCATATTTCCACCACTAGCGTCACTACCACAACTACAGCTGTTTAGATACATGACTTGAGAGCGAGAGAGGGAGAGGCAGCTCGCATGTTTGCGAATGTGGCACAAAGGGGAGATGACGATAGATAAACGCTTCGAGAACACTTTTGCACGAATAAACCAGAAATGTGTAGACATTTCTAGGTTGTGAAGCTGCTGTCTGCTGGGGTATATAAACCGCGCAAAGACAACGCACTTCAATCAGTTTATTTTTAAGTGTTGTACAGTAAGTACTGAACAGTGAATTAACCCGCCATATTGTACTACGGTTTTTAGTAGTGAAAAAAGCGGGCTACTCACCTGCCAAGAAATGCGTCAAGAAAAAAACGAGCATATATTTCTTAAGCCCGCTCAAGAAATTTTGACGTTTACCAAATTTTCCATTTTTTTGCGAATTGCTCTAATAAAAATGAATAAAACATGTGTAGCGCAATATGTACTCACCTTTGCCATGAATCTGCACATTTACCTCAAGAAATATATACGAGCTTATTTATTTCTTGAGGTAAATCGGCGTTGCCAACTATCGAAAAGTGCTGTATTTTTTCTTATGCGCTGAGTATTGGCTCAAGAAAATTTGACTTATGAAAACGTTTCTTGACCATTTCTTGAGCGTTTTTTTATATGGAGTTTGACATTTCTTGGCAGGTGAGTAGCCCGCTTAAAGCAAACTTAACTTTTTAAATTCGTCACAGTTCTGGATTTTATGGTTGTCTTGTTTACATGCAAGGCACAGTGTCTTGCTATGGTCGACCTTTAGCAAGTCTTTTGAATGCGTATTAATGGAAGCGCTCTTTTTAGAAACGCATGGTGGAACTACTTTACTTGCTGCTTCAGCGATTATATAAATCCAGTCACTGAATGCCTTAATGACGGGTATGCGTTCGTCGCGTGAATGCATAGCCCAATTCAATTTATGCTGATTTGGGAGCTTATCGACAAATTCCTGCACTAACAAGGGGTTATTTAAATATGCTTGCATATAACAAGCTTCCATTGTAGGGCAAATGTTTCGTACACTTAAAGCAAGTTCTATAAAGCTCTCGAGCTTTTCTCTTGGAGGTGGAATACGTCTTGCTTTCTCGATTAGGAAATCTAAGATATGCTTTGGCCTGCCGAAACACATTCTTAAAGTTTGAATGATTTCCGGCACCATTGATGGCAATAGTAGTTTGCAACGAACCATCTCCAACGCCTTGCCTTTGAGACTCTTTTGCAAGCGCATGAGATTTTCGGCATTTGTGTATCCCGCAACTTCAGTTGAGACGGAGTTGGAGTAGTTGTGTTCAGCGTATTTCCGCTCAGCGAGACGCCGCTTTGACTCAAGAGGTTGTATTTCCTTTGCAAGTAGTTTTGCTCGATTTTCTTTTCTTCCTCTAATAGCTCTAACTGTAGCATTTGTTGCTATAGATAGCCTTCGTAGTCATTAGATGTTGCGGCAACAACTGCTGGTTGTAATGCAATTAAATGTTGCGCAGCTTGTTGGCCACTGGCCGTGTATAATGTTGCTGCGCGTGCCGGTGTTGAATTTCGCTCAACATATTGGTGGACTTGCTGGACTGTATACATTGCTGTTGGCCCGCTCAAAATGTTTTGGCCAGCGTTAATATTTCCGACCGGTATATATGTTGTTGGGGTTAATACAGCGGGGATCGCACGGTGTGCCGTAGAAGTTACGACAGTTGAACTCATTGTTGGGCCCATTGAGGTTAACATGCTACTTACCAAAAAGGAATTGGATACGTATGTGCGCTGGGGGGTCGCTTTCGCTAAACAATTGTGGAAATAGGTTCTCAGATGTACTGATGCTAGGTGATGACGATGATTGCGGTTGTCCTGAAACCGCCATGGATTTTTCGTTACCTACTATCGGAGGAGCGGAGGTACTCGTTGCAGTAAATTCTGTCTGCGCGGTTGCACAGGTCTTACAACTACAGCTTATATCTGCAATTCCATCATTTTCTCCGACACAACCGTAGTGATACCACTGGTCACACGAATCGCATTGCACCATGCGGTCATCGTCTTCTTGCTTGCAGCTTTGCAGCTGTACACTTTTGTCATTTCGATTTACAATACACGATATATTAATCGAATAAAATATTTTTTAAAGATTTGTTGCGGCGAGACGACTTCAATTAAAAAACACAATTTTTAAGCTGGCTCACAAATTACTTCTGTAACAATTTATTAATAAATTTGCAATGTCTTTGCGCTTTAAAAAATATTTGTATACTCGTCGTCTATTTGACATTTGTTTAATGAAGAAAAAGAACAATCCAGGACCGTTATGGCCTTTTATACATTGAGGGCGGATTTCTGGACTGCCTGTTAACGTCAAAGTTCACTGCCAATTCACTGTAAGTTTAAAAGCCAGTTTATTCGCCCTTTATTTAACAGGAGGATGAACTGCCCGATAAAATTTAAAGTGAGCGTTAAGTTGACGGCTAGTTGAGAATCCTCTCTGAGCCATTTGAAACCAAACGAGGCTTCAGACAGGGCGACTCCCTTTCGTGCGATTTCTTCAATCTGATGCTGGAGATTGATAGACTTCGCCTCTGCTCGCAATATGGTCATCAGTAGTACTAGATTCCAGCATAAACGAATACACCAAGCCACCTGGCTGTCCCCTGATCAAAGAACAAGAAACCAGATTGATCATGTCATGATTGACAGCAGACATAGCTCCACCGTTCTGGACGTGCGTACACTGCGTGGTCCCAATATTGACTCTGACGCTGCCAAGATACGCACACGCCTCTGTGCAACGAATAAAGTGCGCACAGTAACGGAAGGAAAGTTTGACGTCGAGAAGCTGCGCATGACACAGACAGCTGATAATTTCACAACTCGACTCTCACACCTACTAGCAGAGGGCAATCCTCGACCTAACGATGTAACCGAGCAATGGAAGCATATCTCTCACTCATTGCGTACCGCCGCTGAGGCCACTATAGGGTTCCAGCGAGCCCGCAAGAACAACTGGTACGATGAGGAATGCAAAACTCCCTCGAAAAAAAAGGACGCTGCCTACAAGGAGACGTTGCGAACGGGCGCAACCCGCAGTGTATGGCAACAATATCGTGAGGCAAAGAAGGAAGAGAGACGCCTTTTCAGAAAAAAGAAAAGTGAGGCCGAAAGGCGTGAGTGTGAGGAGCTTGAGATGCTGCCTGACAGGAATGATGCCCGAAAATTCTATGAAAAGATCTGGCGGATGACGGAAGGTTTTAAGACCGGGCCAAGCTCCTTTAAGGACAATAATGGCGACCTGGTAACCGACGTATAAAGTGTACTTAAATTATGGAGGGAGCACTTCTCCTCACTGCTAAATTGCGAGGGAGACGTCGAACCCGATACCCCAATCCCTGACGATGGAAAAGTCGTCCCACCACCTGACTATGATGAAGTGAGGATAGCTATATCCCGGCTCAAAAACAACAAAGCGCCTGGAAAAGACGGACTACCCGCCGAGCTGTTCAAACACGGAGGCGAAGAGCTGGTAAACAGCATGCATCAGCTCTTATGCAGAATATGGTCAGACGAGTGCATGCCTCCGGATTGGAATTTAAGTGTGCTTTGCCCAATCCACAAGAAAGGCGATCCCGCTAACCGCACCAACTACCGCGGAATCAGTCTTCTCAATATCGCATATAAGGTTCTTTCTAGCGTGTTGTGTGAAAGGCTAAAGCCCATCGTAGACAAACTGATTGGACCTTATCAGTGTGGCTTTAGACCTGGTAAGTCTACCATCGACCAGATTTTCACGATACGTCAAATCCTGGAGAAGACCCATGATAAAAGAATCGACACACAACCAAAAAAGGAGTTGCCTGTATGCCGCCATGTCTGAATTTGACTTCCCTGCAAAGCTTATACGGCTTTGCCAAATGACGTTGAGCAATACCAACAGCTCCGTCAGAATCGGGAAGGACCTCTCTGAGCCATTTCAAACCAAACGAGGCTTCAGACAGGGCGACTCCCTTTCGTGCGATTTCTTCAATCTGATGCTGGAGAAGATAATTCGAGCAGCAGAGCTAAACCGCAATGGAACAATCTTTTACAAGAGCGTGCAATTGCTGGCGTATTCCGATGATATTGATATCATTGGCCTTAACAACCGCGGCGTAAGCGCTGCCTTCTCTGGACTGGATAAGGAAGCGAAAAAAGTGAGTCTTGCCGTGAACGAGGACAAGACGAAGTATTTGCTGTCATCAAAGAAAGAATCGGCGCACCTGCGCCTTGGCAGCCATGTCACTGTTGATAACTACAAATTTGAAACTGTGAGGGACTTCGTCTATTTGGGAACCAGTATCAACACCGAAAATAATATCAGTCTAGAAATCCAGCGGAGAATCACTCTTGCCAACAAGTGCTACTTTGGACTGAGTAGGCAATTGAGTAGTAAAGTCCTCTCTCGAAGAACAAAGATCACCCTCTATAAGTCTCTCATCATACCTGTCCTGATGTATGGCTCAGATTCATGGACAATGTCAAGAGCAGATCTGACCATAGTCCAGCGAATTAAAGCCCAAAGACTCCGCTGGCTGGGCCATGTTATGCGAAAGGACAAAGAAGCTCCAGCACAGAAGGATTTCCTATCGTCGCCTGAATTCGGCAGCAGAGGAAGGGGAAGGCCTCGACTGAGATGGAAACAACAGGTGGAGGATGACTTGAACTCCCTTGGGGTTTCCAATTGGCGTCAGTTATCGCTAAAAAGGAATGACTGGCGTGCTTTGATATGCAACGGCCAAAATCGCTTAGGCGGTTAAGCGCCAATAAATGATGATGATGCTGGAGAAGATAATTCGAGCAGCAGAGCTAAACCGCAATGGTACAATCTTTTACAAGAGCGTGTAATTGCTAGCGTATGTCGATGATATTGATATCATTGGCCTTAACAACCGCGCCGTAAGCGCTGCCTTCTCTGGACTGGATAAGGAAGCGAAAAAAATGGGTCTTGCCGTGAACGAGGACAAGAGGAAGTATTTGCTGTCATCAAAGAATGAATGGGCGCACCTGCGCCTTGGCAGCCATGTCACTGTTGATAGTTACAAATTTGAAACTGTGAGGGACTTCGTCTATTTGGGAACCAGTATCAACACCGAAAATAATATCGGTCTGGAGATCCAGCGGAGAATCACTCTTGCCAACAAGTGCTACTTTGGACTGAGTAGGCAATTGAGAAGTAAAGTCCTCTCTCGAAGAAGAAAGATCACTCTCTATAAGTCTCTCATCATACCTGTCCTGATGTATGGCTCAGATTCATGGACAATGTCAAGAGAAGATGAGATGGCCCTTGGAGTATTTGAGAGAAAAGTTCTCCCGAAGATTTATGGTCCTGCCCGTGATGCCAACGGCGAGTATCGAAGGAAATTTAACGATGAGCTGTACGAGCTCTACGCAGATCTGACCATAGTCCAGCGAATTAAAGCCCAAAGACTCCGCTGGCTGGGCCATGTTTTGCGAATGGACAAAGAAGCTCCAGCACAGAAGGTTTTCCTATCGTCGCCTGAATTCGGCAGCAGAGGAAGGGGGAGGCCTCGACTGAGATGGAAACAACAGGTGGAGGATGACTTGAACTCCCTTGGGGTTTCCAATTGGCGTCGGTTATCGCTAAAAAGGAATGACTGACGTGCTTTGATACGAAACGGCCAAAATCGCTTAGGCGGTTAAGCGCCAATAAATGATGATGAGTTGAGAAATCCGCCCTGAAACTGGTATTTTTGTTTGTGTACTGAACAGTATTGAATTTATACGTGTACATATCGTCGGCTGAATGGAAGATCGCCCTATTTCAAAAAAGTTTTGAAGAACGCCCTATTTCAGAATTTGTTTCAAAAACGCCCTATTTCAGATTTTTTTTCAACAGCGCCCCATCTCAGAATTTGATTCAAAAACGCCCTATTTCAATTTTTTTTTCAAAAACGCCCTATTTCAGAATTTGTTTGAAGAACGCCCTATTTCAGAATTTGTTTCAAAAACGCCCTATCTCAGAATTCATTCAAAGAACGCCCTATTTCAAATGTGCTTTTAGAAAACCTTTAACTCGAATAAAGTTTTTATAATTTAAAAGGCTATGAAGGATTGTAAATATGCATTTTAGAAATTACTTTTTACTTGCATAGAAGTATAATGTACTTCGGTTTTTAGATTTATCGACCTAAATCTGCTACAAAGTGAAGATATGTGAACCTCGGATGGAGACAATGAGGCTGTTCAGGATCTTTTTACAAATGGTATAGCAACGTAGCATTCGTAGCAAATTTAGACAATAAACTTCAAAAATATAAGTACTTTGACACTAATTTTTCCTGAACAGCCTTAATAAGTTGGGTTTTGTGTCTAGAAAACTTTAATTTTAATATCATTTATATCAGATTGTCAGATGTCTTGTGGTATGATAAAAAAATAAAATGAACCAAAGTATATTGTCCACGAAGTTCAACAAAATGAAATTTTTGATTTTCGCCCTTTGGCAAACGACGAAAACTGGAAATCAATAAAAATCATGAATTTGAGGGAAATCGCAGTGCTTCCCGCAGAAAATAAAGCCTTTATTAAATACGAGTATGGTGAAGAAGCAATACCTATATTAATTCCCACAAAAAAATCAGTATTAAAACAATATCCTCTCACTCAACTATATAGTCGGCTGGAGTTGGATGCCGATAAAAAGAAGGATTTGCAGGAAATGTGTACAAAACTAGTAATTCCTGAAGCTTATCATGAATTTTATAATTCAATGATTTAATAAATTAATAAACTCATCCAAAGACATTTAAAATAGTAAATACTTTTGAGTTATAGCTTTTCTAAATGGGCTTCTGAAATAGGGCGTTTTTGAAAAAAATTCTGAGATAGGGCGTTCTTCAAACGAATTCTGAGATAGGGCGTTTTTGAACCAAATTCTGAAATAGGGCGTTCTTCAAACAAATTCTGAAATAGGGCGTTTTTGAAAAAAAATTTGAAATAGGGCGTTCTTCAAACAAATTCTGAAATAGGGCGTTGTTGAAAAAAATTCTGAAATAGGGCGTTTTTCAAAACTTTTTTGAAATAGGGCGATCTTCCATTCAGCCGACGATATGTAAGATACAAATTGCCGACTTTCTCAAAGAGAGTATACATATGAGTTGTGCAAGTACAAGATTGAATATGTTTGATATTTAGCGGCAACAGTTACCCAAGTAGCTTATTTTGTTCAGGCCGTGGGAAAATTTTAACCATGTCTGCACTTTGCCTCTCCCTAGCACTATTTGCTATAAATTATACCTGTACACTTCAAAACTGCCTGTTATAAAAAATTTCCCTTTCAAAAACTGGCAATTGCTTTGGTTAAAATGTAGTTAACAGTATTTGTTGAAGTCGTCAATGTTTTGGCAACATGCTTGCTTTGTTGAAAGGGTTAAGCTGCATTTACACTGCACCAAATGCGTCACTTTTGGCCAAGTTTTTTCGAGACCGTTTATCCGCAGATTGGATTTGATCACCAAATTAGGTCAAATTAAATTGAACTCGTCTAATTTGGCGAACAAATTCATTCTGCGGACAAACATTCTCGAAATAACTTCGCCAAAAGCGACGCATTAGGTGCAGTGTAAATGTATCATTACCGAAATTGCTAACAACTAGCTAACATTATGTTATAAAGCAGTCAATGTTTCCGTTAACATGCTGTTAACTTTCTTCGTTTAATAAGTCAGCGAACCGGCTATCATTTATAATTGAATAGGTTACCAAACCAGTTACCAAAACGGTTAGCGCTAAAACAAGAATTCTTAGCTATTTTTCCAAATAAATTGCACGATAATTAATCTATTCTAGTATTTTATTGACAAAGTTCCATATTTCATTACAAATACCATATTTCATTGCACATTGCACTTATCTTATAAGTATTAAAAGCTAACTTAGATTAAGCCGCCTCCAAAACAAAAGTATTACATATATGCTCCAAAACAAATAAAGTCACATGTCTGCGCTACGAGGACGTATTACATACCCTTGACCGGGTCGTCAACATCAAATGCCAGTCAAATCGTTGCTGCCAACACACAAACAGCAACTGACCCACCCTTGCCCATAAGGAAGAGGGTTAAGCTATCGAACAATTTTAACGACCCCGAACCACAGCCTCAAGATAGGGCACCAACAGTGGTGAATAATAACAAAGGTAACATAGGAGAGATTTATTAAAACGTTTGAATCTAACTATACTTACATATATTATTACAGATATAATGGACAAGTTACAGGCCTTATTCAATAAAATGTTTGACATAGAAAACAAATTGGTGAAGATCGAGGAAAACGTATGTCCTAGTGATATATTATTTTGTTTAATTTACAAATTATTCTATTTACATTTATTATTTATATTTATTTTTTATTATTCTATTTACATTTATTATTTATATTTATTTTTTATTATTTACGTTCATTCTAATTAGTATTAGATATTTTTTGTTTATATTAGCATTTTATTATTATATTTATTTTTTTTTAGTATTTGATTATTTTATTATATTTTTTTGTTAATTTAATATCTATTATATTATTTACGTTTATTTTACTCGTATTTAATATTTATTAGTTTTTTGTTATATTTATCATTTGAATCAATTGTGTATTTTTAGATGGTCGAAAAAAACGATGCCTTGGCGCACCACAAAGCCATAAGAGAGACCAAGGTTTACTCCAAAAACAACAACAGGATCTTATGTAGAATAAGTGGCGAGAGTGGAAATGAAATATATACGGAGCTCGCCGACTTATTCCCGCTTTCATCACTTGCCGCTACTTTCGATTTGGAGCAGAAGCTGGAAGACAAATCGTATGCGGATGCCGCTGTAAGTATTCGCTCGAATGTAATTATTAAATATAAAATAAAATATACATAACTTTTTCATTATAGACCTCTTACTTGTTACCGGTTAAAGGAGCTACCGGTGACATAGACTCCATGTTCAGGAGGGTGATGACCGACGAGCTCGTCGAGCAATTTAATTGGGACGGACGCCATTCAAAGAAAGCGCTGTCTAAGTTAATCTTGATTAACAAAGTTTTATATGGTAATTTCTCTTAATTTTCTTACTTATTAACTTTTACTAATGTTTAACTTTTCCGGCAGATGTTTTCAAACTACAGGGCGATATAAGCTACCAAAAGAGCATAAGGACGTCAGTGGATCGCAGTCACAGTCGCTCCAAACAGCGCAGATATGTAGCTAAGAAACAGCTAAATCAGACGATTTAAAGTAAATGTAAATTAAAAAAAAAAAACACGTAAATAATATAATAATAAACTAAACAAAAACCAAAAAAAATATTTTAAGTAACGTATTAAATACATAAAACGTATGTATCTACCAGTGTTTAGTGTTTAGTTTTATGTTTAAAATGTTTGAAAATTGATGTTAACTTTTCTTTCTACCAACTAAGTTACATATTAAAACAAAAAAGACTTAAAAATGTTATGAATTAATGTTTAGTTTTAGAAAAGTTTTAAATATTGAAATAAGTGCCTTTTTAAAACGTACCTGTAAAAAAAAAACAAAAAAGACTTAAAAATTTTTGTGAATTAATGTTTAGTTTTAGCAAAGTATGAGATACTGAAATATGTGCCTTTTAAAACGTACCTGTACAGTTATTAAACAAAAAAACACTTTGTAAATTAATGTTTATTATTTATTTTTTTTTTTGAAGACCATATAAAATAAACTACATTATATAAAATTATGTGTTTTATTACAATTTGGGATATGTAAACATTTTAGAAAATGACAGTCATTTTATTTAGTATATGACGATAAAAATTACGGTCATTATACAAGGAAAATTACGAGTAAAGTACTGGTAAAATAACCATAATAATTGCGGTAATTTTCCCTGTAATATGTCGGTCACTCTAGTCGTAAAAAGCATCCAAATATTACTGTAAAATGACAGTCACAGAAGTAGTAATTTTCCTTATAAGATTTGCGTAAAATGGCTAGTTATATGACTGGTAGCTGTGACGGTGTGAGCAGTAAAGCAAAATGTCAAAATCAATGAGGAAGAGCGAGATGCAAAACCATTGTCAAATCACACAGACAGGAACGTGTGAAATGGACCGGTAAAAAAGTCTACTGACAGCAATGTTAAAATGATGGGAAAAATTCGAAAACTTTCGGGAGGGCTACTCGTAAATTTACTAGTAAATTTACCCGAACGTCTTTGCAGGGATATGCTCCAAAACAAATAAAGTCACATGTCTGCGCTACGAGGACGTCCGACTTTTTCCGCCAGTCAGCAAACATACATCCACACAAATGTTTTTGAAATGATTCACCCTATGTAAATATTTATTTATTTATATTGTGACGAATTCGATGATTCCTTGATTATTTTCCCTGAGTTCGATCACTGTACGTTAAATAAAACACTCAGATTCTGCTTAATAAGTAGTACGCTTTATTCAGTACTAAAAACCGTAGTACAATATCGCGGGTTAATTCACTGTTCAGTACTTCACTGTACAACACTTCAAAATAAACTGATTGATGTGCGTTGTCTTTGCGCGGTTTATATACCCTAGCCAACAGCAGCTTCACAGCCTAGAAATGTCTACACCTTTCTGGTTTATTCGTGCAACAGTGTTCTCGAAGCGTTTATCTATCGTCATCTCCTCCTTGTGCCACATTCGCAAACACGCGAGCTCCCTCTCCCTCTGTCGCTCTCACAGCTGTAGTTGTGGTAGTGACGCTAGTGATGGAAATACGCTAGAGTTGGGAGATGAGCGATTCTTGAGAACATTCGCCACACTTCCCTCCACCTAAGTCTGATCGTCCCGATCAGACACATTTCCCGATCCAAACGTTGCTAGCCTCTCCAGGTGAACCACCTTCATTTTATTTCGTGGTCTTCCAACAGCTTGTATGCGGTAGACAACATCGTTTATCCGCTTTATTACTTTATATGGGCCTTCCCAATTACATTGCAGTTTTGGGGACAAGCCTTTCTTTCGTTGTGGGTTGTATAACAGCACTAAATCTCCTTCTTTAAAACCTTCCGAGTTGATTGCCTTGGCGTATCTGGCTTTCATCTTATCACTCATGATCTTCGTCCGTTGTCTTACAAGGTCGTGTATTTCTCTCATATCTTCTTCCAAGATGCTAGTGGATTTCCTGGCATTTATGCCTTCATCAGCATTTATCCCAAACCTCAAGTCAGCTGGCAACCGAAGATCATTCCCAAAAATTACTTTTGCCGGAGTCTGACCCATTGTTTCATGTATTGCCGAGCGATATGCCATCAGGAACAAGGAGATGTGCGTGTCCCAATCTTTCTGGAACTTATCCACTACTTTCCTCATGTGCTCTTCTAAGGTTCGATTGAAACGTTCCACCATGCCATCTGACTGAGGATGCAGTGCAGTTGTTCGAGTTTTCCGAATACCCAATGTCTTGCACATTTCTTGGAATACGACTGATTCGAAATTCCTGCCTTGGTCAGAATGTAACTCCATCGGTACACCAAACCTCGCTATCCAATTGTTAGTGAACACCTCTGCAATGGTTTCTGCCTCTTGATTTGGAATCGGGTAAACTTCTGGCCATTTGCTGAAATAGTCCATAACAACTAATACGTACTTGTTCCCGAGTTTGCTAGTAGGAAATGGACCAGCTACATCCATGGCAATCCTCTCAAACGGTGCACCTGTGTTGTACTGCTTCATCTGTCCATGACTTCTCGACTTCGGATCTTTTGCTTTGATGCACACCTCACAGTTGGCAATCCACTCCGCGATCGACTGCCGGCAACCAACCCAATAGAATCTCTGCTTTACTTTCTCCAACGTTTTCGTGACTCCGAGATGACCTCCACTTGGACCATTATGTAGCTCATTCAAAACATCAGAGATTTTCTTCCTTGGGACAACTACCAGCTTCCGAGCGCATTGACCATCTTCCCTTTCCCATACTCTATGTAAGCAACCCGATACCAATTTCAGACTGTTCCACTGTGCCCAATATGACTTGGCAACAGGACTCTCTGCTGACATCTCCTATCTTGTTGGTCGTTCGTTTTGCTCGATTCCTTGCATCACACGTACCCGATCTGGGTCCTCTAGCTGATGCTTCCTTAGTTGATCCATGTTCCATTCGTCCGTAGATGTTATAGTCATCAGCCGCACATCTATAACACCTTCTTTGGCCTCAGCTTTCGAACAATGCTTGCATTCTAGGTTACATGGTCGCCGGGACATTGCATCAGCATTGCCGTGGTTGCTGCCTTTGCGATGCCCTATGGAAAAGTCATAACTTTGTAGTCGCTCTATCCACCGTGCCAATTGACCTTCCGGATTACGGAACTGCAAAAGCCATTTCAACGCTGCATGGTCTGTCCTGATGTGGAATCTCTGTCCATAGAGATACTTGTGGAAATGTTTGATGCACTCCACCAATGCCAGTAGTTCTCGTCGTGTTACACAATAGTTCCTTTCGGGCTTTCCAATTGTGCGGCTAAGGTACGCCACTACCTTCTCCTGCTCATCGACAATCTGTGACAAAACTCCTCCAATCGCATAACCACTTGCATCTGTATCCAGAATAAACGTTGAACCTGGGATTGGATACGCTAACATTGGGGCAGTGCACAGCCGTTCCTTCAAGGTTTGGAAAGCCACGTCATGTTCCTTCTTCCAATCAAATGACATATTCTTTCTGGTCAACTCATGAAGGGTACTGGCTACGCTGGCGAAATTCGGTACAAATCGGCGATAATACGTGCACAGTCCAAGGAAACTTCGTAACTCATGCAAATCGTTGGGTCTTGGCCAATCCTTTACTGCATCGATCTTCTCTTTAGCCGTGCAAATTCCCTCCGTAGTAACCTTGTGACCCAAGTAACTTACTTCCTTCTTGAACAATGCACACCTTTTGGGACTTATTTTCAGACCGGCGCCAGTTATCCTTTGGAAAACTTCCTCTAAGTTCTTAAGGTGTTCCTCAAAGCTTTTTCCCAACACGATGATGTCGTCCAGGTACACCAAACATGTTTTCCAATGCAGTCCTTTCAATACTTGATCCATGAGTCTCTCAAAAGTAGCTGGAGCGTTACATAGCCCAAAGGGCATTACCGTAAATTGCCACAGCCCCTCTCCAACGCTGAAGGCTGTCTTTTCCTTATCCTCATCTCTAACCTCCACTTGCCAATAGCCGCTTTTTAAGTCCAGTGTAGAGAACCATTTCGTACCAGATTGTGAGTCCAGAGTATCGTCAATTCTTGGTAGTGGATAGGTGTCCTTTTTCGTTACGTCGTTCAGCTTCCGGTAATCCACACAGAACCGCATTTTTCCATCCTTTTTCTTCACTAGCATTACCGGTGAGCTCCATGGACTAGCGATCGAACCATCAGATCACGCCGCTGTCACTCATTTCTTGTATAATTTCTCTTACCACTTGGCGTTTGGCCAATGGAACACTTCGAGGAGCTTGGCGGATTGGTCTCGCGTCACCGGTATCAATGTGATGCTTCACTACATTGGTCCGACCTGGTTTGGAGACATCCTTGTCAAATATGGTAGAGTACTTTAGTAGAAGTTGTTTTGCCTTATTCTGGTGGTCTTCTTCGAGCTCTTGCGTCCACGCCGTGATATTATCTGATAGATTAATGTTGCTGGTAGAGACATTTCCCTGGAGCTGTTCACAGTTTATAATCACCTCCACCTCCTGACATTGTCCCAATATAGCTCCTTTGGAAAGCTTGATCGGCGACCGAAACTCATTTAGTACTCTTACCGGTATACGTCCATCTTGTTTTGTCATAGCCAGTGTTTTTCCTACTAGTATATCCGTCTTTGAATTGTTTGCTGCCTCGACAACCCACAATTTGTTTGTCCCATAATCTCCATCAATCCTTGCCCAAACGACTGTCTCCGACTTCGGTGGAATTTGTTGGCTATCTTCCACGAGTACCCGCTTACTGATGTACTTGTTCTCGTAACCAAAATTGAGTGGAACGTCCATGTTCTTATAGCTCATAGTCCTGTTTTGCATGTCGATCTTGATGCCTTGGTTGCTTAAGAAATCCACACCAACTATGATCTCATCAACAATATCTGCCACTATAAAATTGTGCAGTACGGTGACATTTCCAATTGCGATTTCACATGTTACTTCTCCTTGGACTTGGGTGTCCTCACCAGTCGCCGTACGCAACTTTGCTCCATGTAATGGCCTCACTCCTTTGTTGACTAAATCAGATCGAATGATGGAATGAGATGCGCCCGTATCAATAGTCAGTAAACGCTCCTTTCCGTCCACGAGTCCTCCAACAGTAACATTACTCGACTTCCTTCCGATCTGTGAGACAGAGATTATGGGGCATCCAATTGCGGGAGCCAGCCTACGCCCCTTGCGACTGACTCTCTTTAGTTTAACGGTTGGTTGGATTGGGAGACCTGCTCATCTCCTTCAGCCTTGCGCTTACGTCCGCTTATTGGAGCTAGATCCAGATCCACAATAACGTGCAATATGACCAGATTTCCCGCACTTGAAGCATTTAATGGCCGCTTCATTTTTCTGTTGCTTTCCGTTCACTGCTTCTAGGATTGCGTCCACCCATTCTGGTCGTTCTACTTCCACACGATGAGCTTTGTACGCTGGTTTGCACAAAAGTGATGCTGTTTCTTGAGTTAGAGCATGTGATACCGTCTCCGCAAATGATCTCTTTGGATTTGCATAGGTGGCCCGCTTCGTCTCCACATCACGTATTCCATTTGTGAAACTTTGTATCTTTACCCTCTCCATGTACTCTACAGGTGCATCCGCGTTTGCTAGGTGCGCCAACCTCTCGATGTCCGATGCAAATTCTTGTAAGGTCTCATTGGGCTTCTGGTAGCGATTTTGTTTCTCTATTTGGTAAATCTGCTTCCGATGCTCGCTACCATAACGTCTCTCCACAGCACCCATCAATGCTTCATAGTTGTTTCGTTCGCCATCAGGAATTGTCTGTAAGATTTCGGCTGCCGGTCCTTTCAATGCTACGAAGAGTGCAGCGACTTTATCTTCAGCGCCCCAGTTGTTCACAGCTGCTGTCTTCTCAAATTGTAGCTTAAATACCTGGAAAGGTACAGAACCGTCAAATGATGGGGTTTTTACCTTGGGTACGCTTGTGGAAACACTTGGACGATTCATCTGCAACTCCTGGATACGACTTCTTAACGCATCCACCTCGGCTTCGATCTTATCCTGTCGTCCACTGACAACTTCTAGCTGCGATGAGACTCTTTGCTCTTGTGCCTCTAGTTTTAACGTTATGCGTGTTTCCCGTTCCCTCAACTCTTCCTTGATCTGTGACGCCATGTATGCCTTCTGTTCTTCTAACTGAGATGACATGCTTGAGGTTATGTTGTTTGACATCTGAGCCAAGGCAGCCAATAAAGAGTTTGTGTCCACATTTGCCACTGAATCCGGAGTATCCTTTTGCTCTTCTATTTTCGTCGCTCCCTCTTCCGAAAGCTGAAAAACATAATCGTCAACGTTGATTCCTTTCGCTTCCATAGCCTCGCGTAGACGTGATTGTAGCTCTGGCTTATTGCCTGTTGTTACCATTCCACGTTTCTCCAACTCGTTTTTGAGTTGTTGGATCTTCAAGTCATTAAACTTTGCCATATCCTTGCAATGTCCTTGTTACCTTTACAATGTCCTAGTTATCCCTTTCAATGTCCGTGTTATGCTTTTCAATGTTCTTGTTATCCTTTTCAATGTCCTTGTTATCCTTTTCAATGTCCTTGTATTTATTTAACAATACCGCTTCTGACACCAATTGTGACGAATTCGATGATTCCTTGATTATTTTCCCTGAGTTCGATCACTGTACGTTAAATAAAACACTCCGATTCTGCTTAATAAGTAGTACGCTTTATTCAGTACTAAAAACCGTAGTACAATATCGCGGGTTAATTCACTGTTCAGTACTTCACTGTACAACACTTCAAAATAAACTGATTGATGTGCGTTGTCTTTGCGCGGTTTATATACCCTAGCCAACAGCAGCTTCACAACCTAGAAATGTCTACACCTTTCTGGTTTATTCGTGCAACAGTGTTCTCGAAGCGTTTATCTATCGTCATCTCCATTGTATACCTTATATAGTAGCGCAACTCGCAAAAAACACACTAATACACACGCACAGCATATTCCCCATAAGCATAGAAAAGTATTTTCTCAAACGTTTGGTAAAAAATAAGGGTCAATAATGTACCACGACTTGGACAAAATTTATTTTAGGGAATGGTATAGGGGGTCGTATGTATAAAAACTTTATAGTATAATTTTTATATTTAATTATACCTCAAGTTAATACTCATTTAGCAAAAAAGTTTACCTGCTACTGGTAGTTTATCACTAAATCGAAAATTAATTGATTGATATTAAGTTTTCAAAAAGTGAGAATTGACGTTGAAGGTTTCATCTCAAATGCGTCTCAGATTGATATCAAACATAATGGCTTATTGGGCTTCATACTATTCCTTCATTCCATTTCATTTGGAGTCACTCAGCCAGTGCCTTCCACTCAAATTCGTAAGAAGAAGAAAAGAAGTTGCCAAACTATAGAGCGATAAACAATGGTCATCTCCTCCTTGTGCCACATTCGCAAACACGCGAGCTGCCTCTCCCTCTGTCGCTCTCACAGCTGTAGTTGTGGTAGTGACGCTAGTGATGGAAATACGCTAGAGTTGGGAGATGAGCGATTCTTGAGAACATTCGCCACAATATATTGGAAAAATAGCGACAATTCGCTACTTTACACTGGGTGGGAGCACTAGTGTTGCCACCTTCGGCTCGCTTATTACTATGCTTATAATTCATCATCATTTATAGCACGCCAGTCATTCCTTTTTAGCGATAACCGACGCCAATTGGAAACCCCAAGGGAGTTCAAGTCATCCTCCACCTGTTGTTTCCATCTCAGTCGAGGCCTCCCCCTTCCTCTGCTGCCGAATTCAGGCGACGATAGGAAAACCTTCTGTGCTGGAGCTTCTTTGTCCATTCGCATAACATGGCCCAGCCAGCGGAGTCTTTGGGCTTTAATTCGCTGGACTATGGTCAGATCTGCGTAGAGCTCGTACAGCTCATCGTTAAATTTCCTTCGATACTCGCCGTTGGCATCACGGGAAGGACCATAAATCTTCCGGAGAACTTTTCTCTCAAATACTCCAAGGGCCATCTCATCTTCTCTTGACATTGTCCATGAATCTGAGCCATACATCAGGACAGGTATGATGAGAGACTTATAGAGCGTGATCTTTGTTCTTCGAGAGAGGACTTTACTTCTCAATTGCCTACTCAGTCCAAAGTAGCACTTGTTGGCAAGAGTGATTCTCCGCTGGATTTCTAGACTGATATTATTTTCGGTGTTAATACTGGTTCCCAAATAGACGAAGTCTCTCACAGTTTCAAATTTGTAACTATCAACAGTGACATGGCTGCCAAGGCGCAGGTGCGCCGATTCTTTCTTTGATGACAGCAAATACTTCGTCTTGTCCTCGTTCACGGCAAGACCCACTTTTTTCGCTTCCTTATCCAGTCCAGAGAAGGCAGCGCTTACGGCGCGGTTGTTAAGGCCAATGATATCAATATCATCGGCATACGCCAGCAATTGCACGCTCTTGTAAAAGATTGTACCATTGCGGTTTAGCTCTGCTGCTCGAATTATCTTCTCCAGCATCAGATTGAAGAAATCGCACGAAAGGGAGTCGCCCTGTCTGAAGCCTTGTTTGGTTTCAAATGGCTCAGAGAGGTCCTTCCCGATTCTGACGGAGCTGTTGGTATTGCTCAACGTCATTTGGCAAAGCCGTATAAGCTTTGCACGGAAGTCAAATTCAGACATGGCGGCATACAGGCAACTCCTTTTTACGCTGTCAAAAGCGGCTTTAAAATCGACAAAGAGATGGTGAGTGTCGATGCTCTTATCATGGGTCTTCTCCAGGATTTGGCGTATCGTGAAAATCTGGTCGATGGTAGACTTACCAGGTCTAAAGCCACACTGATAAGGTCCAATCAGTTTGTCTACGATGGGCTTCAGCCTTTCACACAACACGCTAGAAAGAACCTTATATGCGATATTAAGAAGACTAATTCCGCGGTAGTTGGTGCGGTTAGCGGGATCGCCTTTCTTGTGGATTGGGCAAAGCACACTTAAATTCCAATCCGGAGGCATGCATTCGTCTGACCATATTCTGCATAAGAGCTGATGCATGCTTTTTACCAGCTCTTCGCCTCCGTGTTTGAACAGCTCGGCGGGTAGTCCGTCTTTTCCAGGCGCTTTGTTGTTTTTGAGCCGGGATATAGCTATCCTCACTTCATCATAGTCAGGTGGTGGGACGACTTTTCCATCGTCAGGGATTGGGGTATCGGGTTCGACGTCTCCCTCGCAATTTAGCAGTGAGGAGAAGTGCTCCCTCCATAATTTAAGTACACTTTGTACGTCGGTTACCCGGTCGCCATTATTGTCCTTACAGGAGCTTGCCCCGGTCTTAAAACCTTCCGCCATCCGCCGGATCTTTTCATAGAATTTTCGGGCATCATTCCTGTCAGCCAGCATCTCAAGCTCCTCACACTCACGCCTTTCCGCCTCACTTTTCTTTTTTCTGAAAAGGCGTCTCTCTTCCTTCTTTGCCTCACGATATTGTTGCCATACACTGCGGGTTGCGCCCGTTCGCAACGTCTCCTTGTAGGCAGCGTCCTTTTTTTCGAGGCAGTTTTGCATTCCTCATCGTACCAGTTGTTCTTGCGGGCTCGCTGAAACCCTATAGTGGCCTCAGCGGTGGTACGCAATGAGTGAGAGATATGCTTCCATTGCTCGGTTACATCGTTAGGTCAAGGATTGCCCTCTGCTAGCAGGTGTGAGAGTCGAGTTGTGAAATTATCAGCTGTCTGTGTCATGGGCAGCTTCTCGACGTCAAACTTTCCTTCCGTTACTGTGCGCACTTTCTTCGTTGCACAGAGGCGTGTGCGTATCTTGGCTGCGACAAGATAATGGTCAGAGTCAATATTGGGACCACGCAGTGTACGCACGTCCAGAACGGTGGAGCTATGTCTGCCGTCAATCAAGACATGATCAATCTGGTTTCTAGTTCTTTGATCAGGGGACAGCCATGTGGCTTGGTGTATTCGCTTATGCTGGAACCTGGTACTACTGATGACCATATTGCGAGCAGCGGCGAAGTCAATCAACCTAGTGCCGTTGGGGGATGTTATATCGTGGAGACTGAATTTTCCAACTGTGGGACCAAAGACTCCTTCCTTGCCCACCTTGGCATTAAAGTCGCCGAGCACGATTTTGATATCATGCTGGGGGCAGCGATCATAAGTCTGTTCAAGTTTATCGTAGAAGGAGTCCTTCTCTGCGTCGTCCGTCTCCTCTGTCGGCGCATAGGCGCAGATAAATGTTATGTTGAAAAACCTTATAATTACTTACATCTTTTATTGGTATCTAAGCTGGAGTTAAACGTTGGGCGGCGAGCAGTTTATTATTACTGTTGTTGTAATATTATATGGTTGAGGGAGTTGGCCGGGGTTGCCGGTTCGAATCCCACCTCAACCAGTCTTTTTAATTTTATTTAATTTTTTATTTTTATATTCCATCAAGTCTCATGGACTGTGTTTGGTTCTTTTTAATTATTGGGATGTACCATCAAGTCTAGTGGACTGTGTTTTGGTATTGACACTCTGTATGTATTAATTGGGGCGAGCACTTTGGCTCTGAGAATGCATCGTTGGCTATTCTCACTTCCTTAGAAAACCCCTCAAAATTGTTGGTGGTGAGCACTTGGGCTCTGAGGCATTGGCGGCTATTGGCTTACCCCATTTTGCTTGTGAAAAACCACTTGTGTTTTGTTACACCTTATATTTATTATTTGGTGGTGAGCACTTGGGCTCTGAGGCATTGGCGACTATTGGCTTACCCCATTTTGCTTGTGTAAACCACTTGTGTTTTGTTACACCTTATATTTATTGTTTGGTGGTGAGCACTTGGGCTCTGAGACATTGGCGACATTGGCTTACCTCATTTTACTTATGAAAAACCACTTGTGCCTGCGACTATAAGCTATGTATTCCGAATATTCCATAAATTATCTGCGAATTACAATAATATGTAATGCAGATGAAATAAACGAAACCATGTTATGTCGCTTAAACAATTGGTATTGTGGTGATGAATATTTACATGTTAATATACAAAATTTTTAAGCTTACAGTAAGCTAACTCTAAATTACCTTCTTAAGCTCTGTTGCTGAAAGATATTTATTTATGTTCCTTATCGATTCTACGTCGTAGCTTTCCAAAGCCCCCGACGGAGTGTTGCTACCGAAAATGTTGGCTCTTGTTGCTAAGAAGTGTTCGCAATTGTCGAGTAGGTGGATGACGGAAACTGCGGCAGCGTTACAGAAGTGACACTGTGGAGATTGTATGGCCAATTCTAAGTCGACAAAAAGATTTGAGATCTTTGGAATTTACTTCTCGTGCGAAGCTGTTCTGTTGATCGTTGAGTAGTGGCTATGGAGGTTACTCCATTTCTCGAGTTTAATTTCAGAGATGTGTGTCTTTGCCAGCCTGTTTACGTCTTCTCTCAGCATTATAGGCATTGTAAGCAGCGGCTGGTTTACTGCTAGCTTGGCTCTTTAGTCCGCGGCTTCGTTTCCTGGTATTCCAACGTGACTTGGAACCCACATGATCTTTATTGTAGTTTTGCCCATTTCCAAGGCCTTGCGAATTGCAGTTCTAACGAAGTTGTTGTTTAGTGTATTGGATATTGATTGAACAGTTGACATGCTATCGGTGCATATAACGTGCTTCTTCCCAGAACGAAGAGCGTGTGGAGTAGCTTGTAGCACAGCATACGCTACTGCTGTAAAAATAGAACAGTATGTCAGAAGGTGTCCCACTACGATGGTTTCGTAGTTCGAGTCTGCTGCAGCAAAAGTTGTTGCATTTGTTGTTTTTGTGCCATCCGTGTATAGGAATGACCATCCTTGACTTTTTAGGTTTGCGCTAATTTGTTGAAATGTTTGTTGGTAGACTAATGGAGAAGTTGCGTTTTTCTTATTTGAATGCATATCAACGATTAGGTGTTTAGCTGGCTGGAACCAGGCCTCAGGACGCCTAAAATCGACTTTTTCCAGTTTGGTAGGTACTGCCAGATCTCTTGCCATTTGTATGCTATGACCTATAGCTGATGTTCGCGATAGAGGTGTATTTCTTCTGACAATTGATTGTACACTGCTTTGAAGCACTTCATTTCTGCATTAATAGCTTTGGGATCAATTGTATCGTTTTAAGGATAGTCCTTTTTTCAATCGATGGAAGCCCAGATTCGGTAAGGGTGGCCAAAGTTGTGGAAGGCCCGTATGCATCTCCTGGCTGCGGTGTGGTATGGAGGAAGTATGGCTTTGATGTGGTTTTTCGCACAGTGTCCATAGATGGGGAGTGTATAGTTGATTTTGGACAATATAAGAGCTTTTGTAGCATTGACTAGCGTTGTTGGGTGCACCTAGCAGTACTTCGATGTAAGGTATTTAATTATATCTAGTCTTTTCAACAGAGCTGTTTTTAAATATAGACAGTGATCTTTGAAGGTAAGCTTAGTGTCAAAAACTACTCCTAATATTTTTAAAGTATTACAGATAGGTATGTTTACATTACTGAACGATAGATTCATCGGGGGCCACGTATTTTATTGCATATATGAAACTGTTTGCATTTTGTAAATGATATTTTGGCTCCAGAATCCTGGGCCCATGTTGTAGTATACTTGTTATTGACTTTGACTTTAAATAAGCGGTTGGTTAGAAAATCTTTGACAAAGTTATAGATTTTCTTACCTATTTTCCAACTCGACAGTTGTCTAAGGATGACATGTGGTCCGATTCTGTCATATGCTTTCTCGAAATCAATGCTTAGGACGGATAGGTGGTTTTTTGTGGATAGGGCTGAAGACGCAAAATTTTCGAAATTAGTAAAGCGTCCAGTGTACCCTCGCCCTGTTTGAATGCTTCTTGATGTGAATCAAATAACTTATTGGAAGCCGCGAACCAAACGATTCGATTAGCAACAATTTTTTTTTAATGTTTTGCTTAAGCATGGTAAAAGAGATATAGGTCTATAACCCGTGGCCGAGGTAATGCACTGATTAGCTTTAGGAATCGGGAGAACTGAAGCATTTTTCCAAGTATGCGGTTAAAGCCCAAAACAAATGTGCAGTAATCCCTGCGCAGTGAAAATTTAAACACACTAATTTGTACTAGAGCAAACACATGTATCCCTGCATGGTATGCAGTAGCTGCACGATGTATTCAAATCAAAATTCTACGCACCTCGCCAGTGTTGCGTATCAAAAAACCCAACAAGCACGAACAAGCCAAAAAACAAAATGCAAAAAAAAAAAAACAAATATTTCATTTCGTGATTTCAATTTATTTTGAATTTTTAAATTATAATATTTGTAAAAAATGTAATCTCAATTTTAAGTTAAGTGTTTGAAACGTAATTTAACTTGTTTCTGTATGTTATAAGTGAGTTTGGTAAATATTGTGCAAGTGTCACTGCAGGGAACTGCCAGGTAAGTTTCGGTGCACATGTGTTTGCAAATCATTCAAGCACCAGTGAAAATAGAAGAGCTGCAGGCAAAATCACTGCGCATGTATTCCCGGCATAACACTTGATTGTATGTATAATAGGGTGATTCAAAATAAATGTCGTCTTGGTCTTACCCCCTAAAAACTAAGGTATTGATGAGAAAATAAGCCTTGCAAAAAATTAGCGCTCTAACTTAACCTTTAGGGGTGGCTATTTTTTTCGCCCTTTCCCATACATTTTGTATGGAAGAAATGGCATTTTTTTCAAAGTGAATTTTCTTTTAATTTTTGAAACTTTTTTCAAAATATTTTTACATACTCTCAAAGTTGAAGCTTACAAAATGGTAGGCCATGTGCGATTATCTTAACTATTAAAATAATTACAGCCATTTGAAATTGGCTGAGTTTTGTACTATTGCACACACATACTAAGCAACACGTACAGGCCCGTGCGCTGGAATTTGCTATAGGGGGGTTTTGAACTTTTGGATGCTCCGAAGGTTGTGACTTTTGGGGGGGTTGAACCCCCAAAACCACCCCCTGCGCACGCGCCTGAACACGTATAAAATGAACTAAATTTTAAATGGCTGTAATTATTTTAATAGTTAAGATAATCACACATGGCTTACCATTTTGGAAGCTTCAAAGCTTCAACTTTAAGAGTGTGTAAAAATATTTTGAATAAAGTTTCAAAAGTTAAAAGAAAATTCACTTTGAAAAAAATGCCATTTTCCCCCATACAAAATGTATGGGAAAGGGCGAAAAAATAGCCACCTCTAAGGGTTAAATTAGAGTGCTAATTCTTTGCACGGCATATTTTCTCATCAATACCTAAAGTTTCAGGGGGTAAGACCGAAAAAAAAACAAATTTTTTAAATTTGAATCACCCTAATGTACAATGTCGCACCGGGTCGCCTCAGAGAGTAAGCATGGCCTTACCGCGGTACGGGGCTCTGCCGCGGCGGACGACACATTTTCCCCTACTCTTCCCTTGACCCTAAGCTGGCCTTGTTTGGCGATGGGTCGTACGAACAAGATGAACTCGAATAACCTAAATAAAAACGAAAAATCTAAAAAACAAACAACGCCAAATTTCACTCCTCAGCAAAGGAGAGCTATGGAGGACCAGGCGAGGAAGCAACAACAACGCCGGAGGACAACCTCCGTTCCACAATCAAGGGGGGGATCGACAGCGATGGCAACTACGAGTCGGTCAACCAACCCTCTATCGAATAAGATTGACTTGATGGGAGCTAGCACCAGTGCGGTTGCCAACGCAGCTAAGCGGACAACGGCGGATGCTAAACTCCCATCAACCGCTAATATGAAAACCAGTATCTTTACGTCTGTGGCAGCGGTCTCACGACCTGGCCTCGGAGTTTCGAAGGAGTAGGAAGCTGCAACTGAGATGTCGGCAAGGAGAGCGACCGCGATGGCAACTACGGGTCCGCACTCCCGGGAGACATCTCCCCGCCGCTTCACATACCACGAGAAAAGATTGGCTGCAAAGATCCTGAAGAGGTATGAAGGGGTACCGCAGGAATCACTGTCGCCGAATTCCAGTAAATTCTTACATGCCAAAGAGGTTAAAAATTAACCCTTTCAAGCGCCAGAGATCGGACCTGGAGTTAATTCCCCCTCCCAAGCGGCATCAGAATACCCCTGGAGCGGGCAAACTAAGCTTTGCAGAGGTAACCAAGGACAGGATCCTTATAGGCGTCCTTGACCGAGGCAATGACCGTCTGGCCATCCCCAAGGACCGGTGGCGTTACGTGCGAAATGAACTCGGCAACATTCTTCTCAAGTTTGCTCCGGAGTTTCCGGGTAGTTCGGGGCGAGTAACGGATGCGGGTTGGCACCAGGGTCAGATTAAATTACTCGCATGCGAGGATGCAAAAACCGTAGCACTGTACAAGGCAGCAGATGCTAAACTGGGTGAAGTCTACAAGGGCGCAAAGATAGAGGTCGTCGACTGGAAGGACATTCCAGCTCGTCCAAGGGCAAGGGCGTGGATTCCGGCCATCCCTGACGAACCCGAGAGAATTCTCGGGATGCTACGGCTAATGAATCCGTCCCTCCCAACGCATGACTGGAGTGTCAATCTGGTCGGGGATGCGGTAGGGCCCGACAGACAGGTGGTGTTCACCATGAATAAAGAGTCAATCGAGCCCCTCAAAAGGTGCAGTGGCCTAGTACACTACAGCGTAGGCCAGATCGTTATCCACGTATATCGTGGTGATGCTCAGCGCTCTGCCTTCTCGGCTGCTCCGGGGGAACCGGAAAACGAATTACCAGAAGAGGAAGCGGAGGATTCCGATGCGGAAAGCATGTTATCCGCCACGTCCCTTGGCGATAGTGCTGTGAACAACTCGGAGATGGAGGACAGCCTACAGGACGAGGAAGTCCTCGACGTCACGGTGGTAGCAGCCAACTCTGAGCGATTAACATCTAACGCTACAGGCAGCAGGACTCCTGCAACGCCACATCGGGCAGTTAATCGGAACAACTCGTCGTTGATAGGCAACCTCCGGGATGGAGCAAACCTCGACGATATGGGGACGGCAGGGAAGTCTGTGCGCTCTCATGTTGGTGGTGCTTCAGATTAATTTGCACAAATCTAAAGTGGCTTCGGCTGCTTTAAGTAGTCGTCTTTCTAAAGGCGACGTGGATGTGGTCCTCATCCAAGAACCCTGGGGCAATAGCTCGAGAATCCGCGGATTGGGGACTAAGGGCTTCAAGCTCATTCGAGCCAGCGAGGAGAGCAAAGTCAGAACGTGTATTTTGGTCAAGTCTGAGTTGAACTCCTTTCTCCTACCTAACTACACCAATGGTGATATTACCGCTATCAGTCCAACGGTCGACAGCACCCGCCTGACGGTGGCGTCGGTCTATATGCCCTACGACGCCGAAGAACCCCCACCACAAACGGAGGTGAAAGACCTGGTGTCAAATTTCTGCACAGGTAATCTTATTATTGGAGCGGACGCTAATGCTCACCATGTACAATGGGGGAGCTCCGATATCAATGCCAGGGGCGAGTCTCTGTTTGATTACCTCTTAACAACTAACCTGGTAATTTGCAACGTGGGTAAGGAGCCTACTTTTATCACTAAGACCCGCAGGGAGGTCATAGACCTCACTATCTGTAGTGAAGGCGCTTATGAGTGGGTCAGAAAATGGCGGGTTCTGGAAGAACATTCATTCTCCGACCACCGTTACATAGAAATGGTTCTAGACTTTATTGTAGAACAACCTATCATGAAGCGCAATCCACGTAACACTAATTGGCAGTTACACAATGAAATATTAGACAGAGACCTGCCAGTACTGCCCTCACAAGCCCCCTCATCAGCAGAGGAGCTGGAGGATCTTGTTACTACATTTACATCGGCGCTCTCAAATGTTCTAGGACAGGCTTGTCCAGTGCCAAAACCACGCGGTAAACACAGGCCACATTGGTGGTCCTACGATTTGGACTCGCTCCGCAAATCATGCCGGAAACAATTTAACAAGGCCAAGACCCTCGGCTCTGAGCCTCACTGGCACGAATATAAAGCTAAACTAAGGGCCTACAAAAAAGCTCTGAGACAGGCGAAGAGGACCTCGTGGAGAAATTTCTGCACTGGCATCGAAAAGGTCGACGATACAGCGAGACTTAGACGAGTCCTCTCGAAAAGTCAAACAGCCATCAGCTGTTTGCGAAAACCTGACGGATCCTGGACCAGCACGGAAGAGGAAACCCTTGAGCGGCTCTTGAATACACATTTCCGGGGAATCTGCATGACGCACCACTAGCATCTGCAACAAACCTGGCAGTAAATATACCCATCACTGAGGAAAGGGTAAGGTGGGCAGTTAAGAGCTTTGAACCGTATAAGGCTGCCGGGCCGGACGGGATTATTCCCGCGCAACTTATAAACACGTTGGAGACATCAGCTAAATGGCTGGTATTTCTCTTCACAGCCTGCCTGGCTCTCAACCACATTCCGGGCTCCTGGAGAAGCGCCACGGTAGTGTTTATCCCTAAGGCTGGGAAGGCATCCCACTACGAGCCAAAAGATTACAGACCGATCAGTCTCTCGTTCTTTGTACTCAAAACCTTTGAAAGGATACTAAGCGACTACCTCTCAACGACTATTGATAGCAACCTTATCTCTAGTTATCAGCATGCATACACCAAGAGTAAATCAACAGAAACTGCTCTGCACAGCCTAGTATCTGTTATTGAGAAATCGCTATGTGAAAAATACTACTGTCTCGTGGCCTTCTTAGACATTGAGGGGGCTTTCAACGTAGATAGGCCTCTAACTTGTTTAACTGACCAACTTCTAAGAGGAAGGAAAATAGCGCCTGGGCTTGTCGGATAAGGCCAAGTTTCTAGGCATAGTTCTGGACAGGAAATTGAATTAGAAGGAGAATGTTCTTCAGCGCCAGAAGAAAGCTTGCATCGCTCTTTACACATGCAAAAGAGCCATTGGCAAAAAATGGGGCTCAGCCCTAGAGTATGCAGTTGGATCTACACGGCCATCATTCGCCCAATCATGCTGTATGGAGTCGTCGTATGGTGGCCGGCAATGAGCAAGGCAACATACCTGAATCTGTTGCGGAAAGTCCATAGATCCAATATGATCTGTATAAGCGGTGCGCTAAGGACAACGCCCAACGAAGCCCTCCAGGCCATTCTGGGCATTTTGCCACTTGATCTGGAAGGGTTTCGGTCAGCGGCGGCATCAGCTCTGCGCCTAAGAGAAACCTCCAGTTGGGGTGCTGGTACTATTGGACACTCCAGTATTCTGGAATCTTACAGCTTTCTCCCTCTAAGCACAGATCGTTGTGCGACCACTACAGTCGGGGATAGCTGTTTCAAAATAAACATTCCCAGCAGAGAAGACTGGGAGAGGACGGATTGGTGTCCCGAAACAAATGGTGTCACTTCCATATACACCGACGGCTCGAAGTTGGACGGCAGAGTTGGAGGAGGGGTTTATTCAAGGGATTTGGACCTTGAGCTCTCCTTCAGACTACCTGATCATTGTAGCGTCTTCCAGGCGGAAGTCTCGGCCATCCACGCCGCGGCCTGGTTAAGCAAACGTGTTATCGGAGAAGATATCACTATTTTCAGCGATAGCCAAGCGGCAATCAAATCCCTTGGCTCATACACGTTCAACTCTGAACTGACGCTCAGCTGTCATCGATCTCTTCAGGAGATGGCCCAACAGAACCGCGTAAACCTCATTTGGGTCCCGGGACATAGGGACATTGAGGGAAACTGTAAGGCAGACGAGCTTGCCAGGCAGGGCACGATCAAGCAGGTTCTTCAGGATAAAGAGCGCTTAGGTATGCCGTTTGCCACATGCAAACTAATGCTGAAGGAGCACACACTCCATTAAGCCAACGAAAGATGGCTGCAACCCCAGGGTGTCGGATATCGAAACAAACCTGGCCAAAATGGGATCTTAAAAGGTCTAGACGCATTTATGCCCTAACTAGGAGGGAAATCTGCATATTGATAGGGGTATTAACCGGTCACTGCCTCATTGGTAGGCATGCAGAAAGGCTAAGTGTGCCTACCGACGATGCTGCAGGAGTTGCAAAGATGATGAGGAGGAGGAAACAGCGGAACACCTCATCTGCAACTGTCCCGCTTTAAGCGGCGCGAGAACGCGCTTTTTGGGAGTTCCGTTCCTAGATACCCTAAGCCAGATCGCGGAACTGGACATAAAGGACTTGATGGGCTTCATAAAGTCATCTAAGTGGTTCGAGGAGGAGTAACGGTGTCGGTTTAGGAGTGTCAGTCCCGGGATTCTGCTATGTGGAAAATCCCAACAACTCAGGGATTTTCCATATGGCTGGGTCCCGGGGCTGACTTTCCTTGTGTTGGTGGTATCACAACGGGCCTTTCAAAACTGGCCTAAGTGTGCCTCTGCGGCAGCCACTTGAACCTACCTACCTAATGTACAATGTACATAAATACGTGTAAAAATGTATGTACAATGTACATAAATACGTGTATAAATATGTGTAAAAATATATCGGCGACTGAGTGGAAGATCACTCTGTTTCAAAATATTTTCAAATTCTTAGATAGAGCGTTGCAGGAAAAAGGTATTAAAGAGACTGTTATTTAAACAAATTTTGTTATAGAGACTTTGTGAAAAATATTTTGAAATAGGGCTACCTGCCACCCAGTCGTCGATACATACCTTATAAGCTTTAGACGTGTAAGGGTCATTCCATGGCAAATCGATTTCGCTAAAAATTTGCTATCTTTTCTACCCCCCAAAGACATTTTTCAGAATTTTTTAAAATTTTTTCTCCAAATCAAAAAAAGTTATGAACTTAAAAAAAAACGTTTTGTTTTGTAAAAAATGTAACTTAAAAAAAATCGAACGTTTGGGATCATTTTTTTTTAATTTTTGCTTTTAAATGTAGTTTTCGAAAAAAAAAAAATAAAAAATCGACCGTTTGGGATCATTTTTTGTTTTAATTTTTGTTTTTAAATGTAGTTTTCGGAAAAAAATTTAAAAATTTTTAAAAGCCCAGATATATGAATTTTTTTTGATGTGCCGATAATCGCTTCTATTTTTTTTGATTGAAAACAATTTTTTTTCAAACTTGGCTCATTTATATCACAAGATGTGCCGACAATCTCTTCTATTTTTTTTAATTAAAAAAAAAAATTTTTTTTTAGAAGTTAACTTTTTAGGCGGCGATATAAAGTTTTGATTGAGAGTAAAATTTTAGAAAATGGATGACGATGAAACGGAAGTTATGGCACGGAAATAGAAATTGTAACTAGCCGACTTTCAGGCGTATGTTGCAGACTTTCAGTCGTAGGCGTTTTTCTTATATCTCGGGAACCGCTACTACTACTAATGGCGGCGATATACCAACAGGTTATTCATAACCTCTAACGAGATTTTAGCCGAGCTTCTCTTTCCAACTTGTGGTGTGTTGCTTTTGAGTTTTCCTACAAGTTAACGGGACCTACAGTTTTTTTCCGACTCCGAACGGCACTTGCAAAGCAAATGAATTTTTTGCTGAGAAGCTTCTCATGGCAGAAATACACCCGGAGAGTTTGCCAAACTACTGCCGAGGGGCGAACCCGTTTAGAAAAATTATTTTTCTAAATAATTTTTGATGTTACTTTTGCCGGGCATCGAACCGCAACGACTTGGTGTAGAAGGCCGAACACTTAACCGCTACACCACGGCGGCCGCTCAACCGATAAAATTTGGCACTATAGATAGTATGATTCATTCTAAGATTATATGCGTGGGTGTTGCCACTTGAGGCAGTTCACAGGGTTGCCACTTTTCTCAATTTTTTTGTTAAATATTGAGAAAGATATGCCAATATTGGTATCAAATGAAAGGTATTTTCGGCCATATTCCAAATATGTAAATCTCAAGCAGCGTTGGCACCTAGGGTTGTCACCTAACCGTATTTTATTTATTTTTATTGATATCTTGGGAACCGCTTGACCGATGTGGATAAAGTTTGGCATTATAGATGGTATGATTCATTCTAAGATTATATCCGTGTGTGTTTCCACTTGGGGCGGTTCACAGTGTTGCCACCTATCTAAATTTTCTTTCAATATAGAGCAAGATATGCCAATGTGGGTATCAAATGAAAGTTATTTTCGACCGTATTCCAAATATGTAAATCTCAAGCAGGGTTGTCACCTATGCTTGCCACCTAATCGCATTTTATTTATTTTTAGTAATATCTCGGGCGTGGGTGTTGCCACTTGGTGCGGTTCACAGGTAAGGTATTTGCGACCGTGTTCCAAATATTTAAATTTCAAGCAGCCTTGCCACCTAGTCGTCCTATCTTTCTTCGTACAACTCTCTTTCCTATCTCCCTTCCTCTTGCTCTTCATTGCCCTCTTTCCTTTTACCACGCCCCTCTTTCTCTATATCCCATTCCTATTAATTTAGGCCTAATTCTACCCATGTACCAAATTTTAAGGAAAACGCACCATATATAAGATATTTTCGAAGAGATCGTTTCCTGGTCCACTTCCCGGAAGTAAGATATTGTGAATCTAAACCATTCTCGAATACATCTTATTCATATTTCGTTATTTCTGAACTTAAGAAGTTAAGTTCTTTCACTTGTACTGGCTACACGCGGTTTTTTTTCAATCAAAATAGAAGCGATTGTCGGCACATTTCGTTATTAGCCCCGCTAGTTGCAGAATTAGTTGGAGTTAAAAAAAATAAAAATAAAAAAGGTTTTGATTTTTTTTCGAAAAAAAATATATATATATCTTACGCCATTGTTTAGTTGTGACTTGGAATTTTTTGTTGCGGTACGGCCTTCTTCTAAATGCACACTTGGCAACGTTTACACACTTTTCGAACTTCATTTATTTTGTGTGGTATCCAATACTTGCGGCGAATTTCGGCGATTATGGTTGATTCGTTCTGACGTTTCCAGGAGCAGTGGTAATAACTTATTATAATACATGTTATGTGGTGTTGCTTTGGTAGGATTGTTGGGCGTCTTGTGTCGGTCAACACCGGAACGGCTGCATCTATACGTCCACCAATGCTCAGAACGCCGTCGTCGTCTATAATGGGACTAAGCGTGTGTAGTACGCTACCTTTCTTTACTTGCTCCCCAGATTGCAGGGCCAAGTACTCTTCTGGAAATGCTTCCATTTGCGTCGCCCTAAGGATTGCTACTTCAGCTCGCTTTATTTCGGATGCGCTCAATCCGGCATATTGACGGTTTTGTCTCATCGTGAGGCAGTTATCACGAAATCGCAATATCCAGCCCACTACTCTCTTTAAACGCGTGTAAGATGAAAACTTCTCAAAAAACAATATATCTTTTTTAATCAGATGTAAGATGAATTTGTTACGTAGTTCAGTGTCAGTACTTGCGAACGTTGGTTGCTGCACCCAAGTAGACTCTTCTTCTTCTAGAAACTTTGGCCCCTCAATCCAAAATGATTCTCGTTTTTCATTTCTCATCCTCGTTCCAAAGTCAGTAGAGTTTTGGGCGCTAGGCAGCCATCTCCAATCATCGGTGTCAGAGCCGTCCAAAATCTCGTTGTGCGACGTAAGGCTTGTAGCGACGGTGATCCGATTTAATCCATGATAGCACCGTCTTCGAGTCCGACCACATGACCACCCTATTTGGACTCCTATCGTGACTTGCGATGATACTTTGTTTTAGACGTGTGGCGATCACTGCGAAAAGAAGTTCAAGACGGGGAATCGAAACGAGTTTAATTGGCGCACATTTAGTTTTTCCAGCGATGAATGCCCGATGAACCTTACCAGTTTCGTCGATAAGCCTCCAGTATGCTACGGCAGCGTATGCGGACTCGCTTGCATCCGCGAACACATGTAGTTCGATGATTGTTGCCATGAATGTAGGCACGTAACAACGCGGAATACTTATATTCTCCAAATCGCGTAACGTCCGCAGCCACTTTTTCCACTTTTCATAAATCTCACCCGAAATACTTTCGTCCCAGTCTAATTTCGCTCGCCATATTTCCTGCAGGATTAGTTTGGCCTCCAATGTGTACTCTGCAGCTACCCCAAATGGGTCGAACACTGACATTGTGATACTTAATACCTCTCGCTTCGTCGGCTTCCGCTTTTCCGTTAACACATACTGATTCACTTTACCAAAGATAGCACAAACTTTAAAACATCTTTTTCGGTGCCCAAAACATTCCAAGTACCTTCTGAAATAGCTCGGCGTTATCCTTGTCGAGATTTAAATTATGAGACGGTATGCTTTCTTTATTTAGACTACTGAGAAGCCTCGCTTGAGAAGCAATGCACGAAATCGTCGACATAGTGGTTGTTTATAATGTTGTTGTTGTTGTTGTAGCAAGGTGTATCCCTGCCTAAATGTCAGACAGGGTCACCCCGGGTGTATTGCTCTTGGCCGGGTCGATATAAGGGTCGTTTCGGCACGATGGGTACAGCACAAGTAAAGGTACCGTTCTCGTAGAACCGGCAATAATCGCCGACACGGCCTCTGGATATCGTTCCTCGAATTCTTCCAAACGTCATTACATTCATTTCATAATCTTCAACTGGACTCCCTGGACCAACTCTCCATAGGAAGCGTTGCGATGACAAATCTTCACCGCGAATTCTTACTTGGTGGAACATGCATGCTTTCCTCAGATTGTCGTCACCTTTGAATTTTCTTTCCAACGCGAATAATCTCTTTTCAGCCATTTGTCGACTTTCTGGCAGCTCAACGTCATCCCGCCTCCACAGGAGACATGTTTCAAATCGATTTCCATTTTTCTTCGTATTCTCATTCAGCAGTTTCTTTGCTCTAGATATGTCTCCTGACTCAACTATACGCTTCACCTCACTTACGCCCATATTCTCATTAACAATGTAATCGTAGACAGCGCTCTCTAAGCTGCCCGTTATCTCATCTACTTCACCAAATCGCGTAACAAGCGTGTGGTGGCACGTATCAGGGCTTTGTGTTGCTGACATTCCATAAATTACCCACCCAAGTTTTGTCAACACCACTGCGTGACCTTGGGTACGATCATATAATGCTCGCCGTGGAATACCGAGATGCGCGTTGTCTAACCTAATTAATAACTCTGGGACAGCATCAACATACTGTGTAATTGGCAAATGCTGGTGCTTATAGTGGAGGTCGGATAAACTAAGGGACTGCATTGGCAACTGCAGATTCGCAACTATGCGTACGTCACGCATTAAATATCTTCGTCGATCACATCCGATTCCTGAAATGTGTATGTCGACCCTAATTGCAAAGTCAAGTTGGCACTTTCGCCCTTAAGTCCAAGCCGAGTTGCTAAATCACGATTCATTAAAGACAGTGCTGAACCCTCATCAAAAAATGCGAAAGGTTTTATTTCTCTATCGTTAGCATACAACAAAACAGGCAATATCTTAAATAACAACTTATTAGTGGGGCTAGAGACTATTGTGTTCGTAAAATGGCTGCTGCGAAGTTGATGCTGGCGCTTGTCTTACTGCGCTCTGCGCTGCCTGCTGCGACGTCGATGGCAGCGCCTGCCGTGCAGTGTTCTGCGCTGCTTGCTGTGACGTCGATGGTGGCGCCTGTCGTGGTGTGTACCGTGACGTCGCCTCCGACGCCTGCTGAGACGTTGACGGACGATATGTGCGCCGTGACGTCGACTCCGATGTTTGCTGCAGCTGAGACGTCTGCCATTCCCTGTTTCTGCTGCTGGATTCATGAAGTAGCGCGTGAAGATGTTTTGTACAACACCCGTCTCCCCATTGATGTTGCTCACTGCAATTGTTGCTACGATGGTTTCCTTTAAGGCAATTGCGACGTACCAGACGCCATCTATAACTATAGCCCATGTTCAGGAATCTCGTACACCTGCTTACCATATGAGCCTCTCCACAAATAGCGCATTTCGTCGGCCACGAGTTCTCGTTACTGGATTCGGCTGTATGAAAAAATCTTGAGGGTGCTTCATTCCTACGTGGTTCTGAGCTAGAAAACATACAAGCTGAGCCTACTATCGTTGCCAACTCTTGCAGCCATTGGCTGAAGTGGCAAATAGTTGGTCGCGGTATGATTGTTGCAGAATGACGCGCCCATTCGATACGTCTTTGTACTGGCAATTTCCATAGCAACTCTTCCATCAGCTTCGGATTTGCCAAATGGTGGTCGCAGTCGGCTTGCACTTTATTTGCGAATGTTACTAACTGGTCCAGCCTACTCTCAGATATTGGGGCTACACTCCTAATCTTATTTATCTGACTTTTTACGAGCAGCTCCGGCTTTCCGAAGCGTTCTTGCAAAACCCTCATAATCTACGAAACATTTCTACTGTGAATTAATAAACTCTCTATAGTTTTCCTAGCTCTACCCTTGACTGCCTTTTGTAGGCGCATCATGTTTTTTGTATCAGTGTATTGGCACTCTGCTGTTGTCATTGCGAAGGTTTCTTTAAACATAGGTCAGTCCTTTGGACAGCCATCAAATACCGGCAAATCGTATAATTTTCGTGTTAAAATCTGTTGGGAGCTAGCATTGGAACGACCTACCACGCTGGATGCAGTTATCAGCATCGGCTGATCCAATTTGCATTTGGCTACTTTCTCTAAATTTGCGTTGAAGGTTTTGAACTTGTTGTAAAATATTACCTAATCTCGCTTCGAGCGATTGTGCCGCTGCGAGATTCGTTGCTGCTAGATTCCGTGATGGTTGTAAAATGTTATCTAATCTAGCTTCGAAGGATTGTGCCTCTGCAAGATTCATTGGTGGTGGTTGAAGAATAACAGTTTCTCTTTCTTGCACAGGCTCTGTGCTAGCCCCAGAACGTGTTAGTGGCATATTTCAAAATGGTGGTAAATTAGTCTACGAACCGCGATTTTGTATGACGCTTTTAAACGTGAATATTTCAATTTCCGTGCAACACCACCAACTACCCGACCAATCCCCAAATCAAATCTCAAGGCATTTACCTTATGCGGTTTCTCTACTTTTGGGTGACGGTTTAGTTTTCCCCTTGCACGTAAATACCAATGCTACGCCTCTTACCTGGACCCAATTACGATTTCACTTATTTTTCCACCAAACATCCATCTGTTCTTGTTTACAAGCTTCCGAGCACTCCAACGATAGTGCTATCTTCAAATTGTTAGCATAAAAATTTATTTTCCTAAAGCCAAACCAAGGCTCACAATTCTAACCTTAAAAAGGCGAAATAAAGGATGTTGTGGTTCCTGGCGGCGGTGCCCTTGAAATAAAGCGTTCAGCAGAATCAATCCGTCAGTACGTCGAAATAACTGACAGCAAAGTAGACTGCGGGTGTTTGTATGCGTAACGCCAGATAAGACGGATACGTCAAAGTAGAAATTGCTCTAAAATTGACGTACGTGACGCAACTGACGTATTGGCGGACTGATTCTGTTTCCCGCTTTAAAGCCTCGGTTTAATGCTGATGTTTCGCGCTTTATTTCCTTCACAATGGAATTGACAAAGGTTAAAAACAGTACAATATTTCAAATAATTAAATCACTTACGCTTTTGTGCATTGTGTATCAATACCAAGTGTAAACTCTTCTGCATAGACGTCAAAATTCCAAAATGAGTTTAACACCTGTTTGAGATTGTGGTTAATAACAAGTGTGATATCATAGACATAGTCGTGAAAACTTCAAAGTGAGTTTAGTCACCTGTTTTTAATTTCCTTTTTTGTCTCACTTCTTTCCATCTTCCCATCTGTTTCCACCATTAGGTAAAAGATAGGAGACCGCCATGTTGATGTGTGCAGCATGTTAAACAACGCCTTTGCTTTTCTGTTATTCGGTGCTGGCGACATTTTAATATGTGCAGGATGTAAGCAAACCGACATTTTAATGTGTGTTGTCAAAAGAAGAGTTCACACTTGGTATTGATACACTATGCTTTTGTGCGTGCCAGCACTCTACCGCCAAGTTCAATTTAATTAATTTAATCTTAACATTTAGGTTTGATAGTTTGGCGATGAAGTCTGCCTGTTATCGATATTTTAGCACCTGACACGCAAACACAAGGTAGACTACACATTTAAAAGACAAACAATTTTAACACTAAAGCACAAGGACAGCTGCGGCAACAGCATGCGTCATTTTCGGTACATGATGGAAGGTCGCAAGTGCTACGTAGTTACCGATTACCGTCCGTTGGCATTTGCCTTTCGGCAGGGTTCAGAGAAAGCCTCACCTCGACGAGTACGCCAGCTTTATTTTGTTTTACAATTCACCACCGACATACGCCACATACCAGGCAAGCAAAACGCCACAGCCGACTTACTATCTCGCATAGAATCAATCGATGGAGGAGTTATCGACTACACCAAGGTTTCCTAAGCGCAGAAAACTGACACACAACTTCAACAATTTATTAAGCAGCCAGGTACGCATAAACATTCGCTTATTTTTAAGTTTTTCCCTATACCCAACAGTGATCGCCAACTGGTATGTGACACCTCAACGACGACAGTGCGCTCTTATATACCGAAAGAGTTTCGTAATGCCGTACTAACTAAGGTCCACAGCTTATCACATCCAGGAGTGCGCGCAACGACTAAATTGTGCACGTCAAAATTCGTGTGGCCAGGTATCCGCAAAGATATCGCATCCTTCGTGCGCTGCTGCCAATCGTGCCAATCGTGTTAGCATAAAAATTTATTTTCCTAAAGCCAAACCAAGGCTCACAATTCTAACCTTAAAAAGGCGAAATAAAGGATGTTGTGGTTCCTGGCGGCGGTGCCCTTGAAATAAAGCGTTCAGCAGAATCAATCCGTCAGTACGTCGAAATAACTGACAGCAAAGTAGACTGCGGGTGTTTGTATGCGTAACGCCAGATAAGGCGGATACGTCAAAGTAGAAATTGCTCTAAAATTGACGTACGTGACGCAACTGACGTATTGGCGGACTGATTCTGTTTCCCGCTTTAAAGCCTCGGTTTAATGCTGATGTTTCGCGCTTTATTTCCTTCACAATGGAATTTACAAAGGTTAAAAACAGTACAATATTTCAAATATTTGAATCACTTACGCTTTTGTGCGTGCCAGCACTCTACCGCCAAGTTCAATTTAGGGCCACTTGCATAAAAGCCGATTAAGCCTAATCGGTGATTAACTTGACAGCTAACCATACAAAATACGTCAATTAAACTCCGGTTAGTCGTTATCAGCATTTATGCAAGCGGCCCTTAATTAATTTAATCTTAAAATTTAGGTTTGATAGTTTGGCGATGAAGTCTGCCTGTTATCGATATATTAGCACCTGACACGCAAACGCAAGGTAGACTACACATTTAAATGACAATAAAATTTTAACACTAAAGCACAAGGACAGCTGCGGCAACAGCATGTGTCATTTTCGGTACATGATGGAAGGTCGCAAGTGCTACGTAGTTACCGATTACCGTCCGTTGGTATTTGCCTTTCGGCAAAGTTCAGAGAAAGGCTCACCTCGACGAGTACGCCAGCTTGATTTTATTTTACAATTCACCACCGACATACGCCACATACCAGGCAAGCAAAACGCCACAGCCGACTTACTATCTCGCATAGAACCAATCGATGGAGTTATCGACTACACCAAGGTTGCCTAAGCGCAGAAAACTGACACACAACTTCAACAATTTATTAAGCAGCCAGGTACGCATAAATATTCGCTTATATTTAAGTTTTTCCCTATACCCAACAGTGATCGCCAACTGGTATGTGACACCTCAACGACGACAGTGCGCTCTTATATACCGAAAGAGTTTCGTAATGCCGTACTAACTAAGGTTAGCAGCTTATCACATCCAGGAGTGCGCGCAACGACTAAATTGTGCACGTCAAAATTCGTGTGGCCAGGTATCCGCAAAGATATCGCATCCTTCGTGCGCTGCTGCCAATCGTGCCAAAGGTCTAAAATCCATCGTCACACTAGGACAGTGCCATCAAAATACGAGCCACCAAAAGAACGATTCTCGCACATCAATATCGATATCGTTGGTCCTTTTCCACTATATGAGGGACAGCGCTATTGTCTAACGATCATCGACCGCTACACTCGATGGCCAGAAGCAGTACCCATGACAGATATCTGCGCAGAATCAGTCGCCAAGGCTCTGCTCTCGCAAAGGATTTCTCGTTTTGGTGTTCCCGCACGCATAACATCCCACCGCGGCAGGCAATTCGACTCAGCTGTTTTCGCCGAGTTGATCAGTACTATCGGAGGAAGCCATTTGAGGACAACGCCGTATCATCCTCAGTCGAACGGCATCATCGATAGGTGGCAAAGATGTACACCATTTACCTGCGATTTTGCTGGGTCTACGAGTCGCTTTCAACCAGACATAAATGCTTCGCCTGCAATTCTTGTATATGGTTCGACACCACGCATCCCAGGTGTTTTTTTTTGTCGAAAGAAGTAACCAGTGAAGCCGTCACACAATTTCGATCATCAATGGAAATGTTACGTTCAACACAAACAGCGCATCATTCGAAGCCACAACCGTTCCTTACTCCCGCTTTGCAGACGTCCCTCGCGCACACACCCGTACGATGGTCCATACCCCGTCGTAAAACGAAGTCCAAAGTTTTTCAAATTAGTTGTGCATAAGTGTTGATCGGTTGAAGCCAGCGTTTGTTGCCAACGTCGAGAACGATCGTAACACATCCAGACAAGTCAATCAGCAGAAAACACCGAAACCTACAACAATGAGCACTACCCGCACGGGCAGACATATAAGTATTCCGCTACGATACCGAAGATACATCTAGAAGGGGAGTACTGTGGTACCCTGTACCTTACATTAAGTTTCTTTTGTCATTAACTTTGTTATCGTACAATCTGTAATATTTTGTCACTTTCTTTTCCTTTTCACATCTCATCCAAACCGGTTGATAATTTTTTAACTGATACTAAATAATTAAATCAAAGTTGTATTACCTAGTAAATATAAATCGGTTCTATTTATTTGGTATCTACACCTCATGAAAGGTAAGGATAAGCACCTAAGACACTAAATATATATCTGTAAGACGTTTCTGTAACTCAATTCGCCTCGACTAAAATATTCGATTTGACGTCATATTGACGTCACACTAATTTTTTTTGTTTCTGTAAAAAAAATTATTTTGTCGATTTATTTTCTCACTTGCTTTTGAGGTGGTGACAAAATTTAGCAAATAGCAAATTTTTAGCGAAATCGAAGGGTGTCAGGTAAATATTTGTCGATTTGGCATGGAATGACATATAAGTACATACCATGTACAAAGTACATTTTAAAATATGTATATACAAAAAAAAATAAAAACTCTTTGTTGCTTTTGACTTGTAGTCTATTGCTGTAAATACCGACGGTATTGTGAAGCAATTTTCGGGATTGTATGAAAATGTGTTTTTTTTGAGAAAAATTTATCCACGCGCTGCAGGAACCAGACAAGCCCACATATGTTTCGATGATACTGGAGTTACACCTCTTCAAGGATTTTTTCTTCCCGGCATTGTGAGAGTCGCACTCACAACACTGTAGTGACTTGTATGCTAGAAGGTCTAACACCTTAGGCCACTATCCAGTTTGAAGGTAAACCCTTCTGGCTAACTTAGCCGTAACCACCGCCGCGTTCGCAGCATCCCTGCGGCCGGCCATCTCACCACACCTCACACGCACACTAACACAATTACACATACACCAAATGTCAACACCAAATGTCAACACCAAACACACCCCCACATCATAAACAAATTACAATTGTCCAAATTCTTGTACCCGCCACACGGTCACGTTATAGCACCCGCAAAATAAAGCGCCAACATTTTATTTTAAATTAAAACAAAGTTTATTTCTTTTTATTTATATAAAAGTACCGAGGTGAGTGAAAAGTGCAGTGAAGTGTACCCAATTATATATGGTCCTTCGAGTCGGATATGAACCAGCGACCTATGGTCCATCTTCGCCTTAGTGAACAGCACCTATGGAAAACACGTTAAAAATATTAAATAAAGTCCAAAACAACAAAAAAGGCGCAATACATACTTATATGGACAGTGAGAAAATACAAAAGTGAACAAATAAATTAAACATAAAGAGACAATATACAGTCCACAAAAAAGATGTTGAAAAAATAATTACAAAAACAAAACGTGAACAAGTGAACCCCCATATTAGGGTGAACAAAAACAAAAATTATTTAATTTTATTTTCACGAACAAAAAAAAAACTAAACATTTAAACAAAATAATATTATAAAATTTTCGGGCGCGCCGGTCAACAAACAACAACAAAATAGTAAAAACTAAAATACAACAACAGATGTCTACAAACATGGAGATTGAGGAAGTCGCCCCAACAACAACCATCCGCTCGGCGGTCACCGTGCCACGCGCACGTGCAACACCCGTTGCAACTCCTCGCGCCAACGCTCCTCGTGCAACAACTGTACCATCGCCAGCACCACGTAGGGCTGCGAATGGGACCGATACCGCGGACACCATAGAGACGGTACCAAGGGATCCCGTAGCGGCACATGGCGTACGGTGCCCCCTATGTCGACGACCACACGCATTGCGTCTATGCAGCATTTTTAAAGCGATGCAACCGCTTCAACGGCAGCAGATAGCGCATGCGCATGGCTACTGCCTCAATTGCTTGGCTTTGTGGCACACCACTGAAGCGTGCACCTCTCAAGTGTTATGCCAGCTGTGCGACAGGCCACACCATACGCTGCTACATCGGGCAGCCAGGCGTAGCGTCCCAGCGGCACCGCCTTCACGCACCAACGCGCGAGCAAGAGCGCAACCACCACGCGTCACGCAACCTCGACGCACAATATGGCAGCCGAACCATCGTCCACAGGCGTGGAATCATCCTGGTGCACGATACCGGAACCCAGCAACATCAACACGTCAGCACCCTCCTAGGCAACGCAACCGACGCTCAACCGGGCTAAGCAACGTCGTGGAGACACTGCAGCAGCTACAGCGATTGCTAGGCTGATTACTCGCCTAGGGGGGCCGGGATGGCTAACTTAGCCGTAACCACCGCCGCGTTCGAGCAACCCTGCGGCCGGCCATCTCACCACACCTCACACGCACACTAACACAATTACACATACACCAAATGTCAACACCAAACACACCCACACATCATAAACAAATTACAATTGTCCAAATTCTTGTACCCGCCACACGGTCACGTTATAGCACCCGCAAAATAAAGCGCCAACATTTTATTTTAAATTAAAACTAAAGTTTATTTCTTTTTATTTATTTAAAAGTACCGAGGTGAGTGAAAAGTGCAGTGAAGTGTACCCAATTATATACCTTCTCAGTGCCCATTTATGCATATATTTATACTTCCATATAGAACATTTTCTGTAATTTCAATGCTGACTTATATGAAAGATTTGCGAATTTTAGGACTAGATGTGAAACCTATGAAAGAATTTTCTATGCTTAATGCACTAATATTTTTTCATTTATAACATTTAAACTCTTCCCGGCTAGACAGTGCTATGACATTCAGTCAGCTTTGTAATGTTGCCCTTGAAAACGTGATAGAAAATCGTGATGTAAATATCAGCTGTTTTATATTTACATCAAGATTTTCTATCACGTTTTCAAAGGCAACATTACAAAGCTGACTGAATGTCAAAGCACTGTCTAGCAGGGTTTGTTGCTTTTGATTTGTAGTCTATTGCTGTAAATACCGACGGTATTGTGAAGCAATTTTCGGGATTGTATGAAAATGTGTTTTTTTTTGAGAAAAATTTACCCACGCGCTGCAGGAACCAGACAAGCCGACATATGTTTCGATGATACTGGAGTTACATCTCTTCAAAGACTTTTTCTTCCCGGCATTGTGAGAGTCGAACTCACAACACTGTAGTGACTTGTATGCTATAAGGTCTAACACCTTAGGCCACTACCCAGCTTCAAGGTAAACCCTTCTCAGTGTCCATTTACGCATATATTTATACTTCCATATAGAACATTTTCTGTAATTTCAATGCTAACTTATATGAAAGATTTGCGAATTTTAGGACTTGGTGTGATACCTATGAAAGAATTTTCTATGCTTAATGCACTAATATTTTTTCATTTATAACATTTAAATTCTTTGTTGCTTTTGACTTTTAGTCTATTGCTGTAAATACGGACGGTATTGTGAAGCAATTTTCGGGATTGTATGAAAATGTGTTTTTTTTTAGAAAAATTTACCCACGCGCTGCAGGAACCAGACAAGCCGACATATGTTTCGATGATACTGGAGTTACATCTCTTCAAGGACTTTTTCTTCCCGGCATTGTGGAGTCGAACTCACAACACTGTAGTGACTTGTATGCTAGAAGGTCTAACACCTTAGGCCACTACCCAGCTTGAAGGTAAACCCTTCCAGTGTCCATTTATGCATATATTTATACTTCCATATAGAACATTTTCTGTAATTTCAATGCTAACTTATATGAAAGATTTGCGAATTTTAGGACTTGTTGTGAAACCTATGAAAGAATTTTCTATGCTGAATGCACTAATATTTTTTCATTTATAACATTTAAACTCTTTGTTGCTTTTGACTTGCAGTCTATTGCTGTAAATACCGACGGTATTGTGAAGCAATTTTCGGGATTGTATGAAAATGTGTTTTTTTTGAGAAAAATTTACCCACGCGCTGCAGGAACCAGACAAGCCGACATATGTTTCGATGATGCTGGAGTTACATCTCTTCAAGGACTTTTTCTTCCCGGCAATGTGAGAGTCGAACTCACAACACTGTAGTGACTTGTATGCTAGAAGGTCTAACACCTTAGGCCAGTACCCAGCTTGAAGGTAAACCCTTCTCAGTGTCCATTTATTCATATATTTATACTTCCATATAGAACATTTTCTGTAATTTCAATGCTAACTTATATGAAAGATTTGCGAATTTTAGGACTTGGTGTGAAACCTATGAAAGAATTTTCTATGCTTAATGCACTAATATTTTTTCATTTATAACATTTAAACTCTTTGTTGCTTTTGACTTGTAGTCTATTGCTGTAAATACGGACGGTATTGTGAAGCAATTTTCGGGATTGTATGAAAATGTGTTTTTTTTTGAGAAAAATTTACCCACGCGCTGCAGGAACCAGACAAGCCGACATATGTTTCGATGATACTGGAGTTACATCTCTTCAAGGACTTTTTCTTCCCAACATTGTGAGAGTCGAACTCACAACACTGTAGTAACTTGTATGCTAGAAGGTCTAACACCTTAGGCCAGTACCCAGCTTGAAGGTAAACCCTTCTCAGTGTCCATTTAAGCATATATTTATACTTCCATATAGAACATTTTCTGTAATTTCAATGCTAACTTATATGAAAGATTTGCGAATTTTAGGACTTGGTGTGAAACCTATGAAAGAATTTTCTATGCTTAATGCACTAATATTTTTTCATTTATAACATTTAACCTGTTTGTTGCTTTTGACTTGTAGTCTATTGCTGTAAATACGGACGGTATTGTGAAGCAATTTTCGGGATTGTATGAAAATGTGTTTTTTTTGAGAAAAATTTACCCACGCGCTGCAGGAACCAGACAAGCCGACATATGTTTCGATGATACTGGAGTTACATCTCTTCAAGGACTTTTTCTTCCCGGCATTGTGAGAGTCGAACTCACAACACTGTAGTGACTTGTATGCTAGAAGGTCTAACACCTTAGGCCACTACCCAGCTTGAAGGTAAACCCTTCTCAGTGTCCATTTATGCATATATTTATACTTCCATATAGAACATTTTCTGTAATTTCAATGCTAACTTATATGAAAGATTTGCGAATTTCAGGACTTGGTGTGAAACCTATGAAAGAATTTTCTATGCTTAATGCACTAATATTTTTTCATTTATAACATTTAAACTCTTTGTTGCTTTTGACTTGTAGTCTATTGCTGTAAATACCGACGGTATTGTGAAGCAATTTTCGGGATTGTATGAAAATGTGTTTTTTTTTAGAAAAATTTACCCACGCGCTGCAGGAACCAGACAAGCCGCCATATGTTTCGATGATACTGGAGTTACATCTCTTCAAGGACTTTTTCTTCCCGGCATTGTGGGAGGCGAACTCACAACACTGTAGTGACTTGTATGCTAGAAGGTCTAACACCTTAGGCCACTACCCAGCTTGAAGGTAAACCCTTCTCAGTGTCCATTTATGCATATATTTATACTTCCATATAGAACATTTTCTGTAATTTCAATGCTAACTTATATAAAAGATTTGCGAATTTTAGGACTTGGTGTGAAACCTATGAAAGAATTTTCTATGCTTAACCCTTTCCCGCCGGCTGTACTTTTAAAAGTACCTCAAATTAGGCTCTTTTCCGTGATTTTTTTAGGACACACCTTAATCGATTCCGACTAATTTGCCAATCCTGTGGTTAGTTGACAGTCCATTCTAAGCAATTAATTTTTTTTACCGTTATTTGGATCACATTGTGTCACCTGTGATGTGTCAAAGTCAATCAGTTAGAAAAAAAAAATTATCTTTTAAGAGTTGTACATCTGTGAAGTGATAAAAAAGTAAACTGTGACTATTTAAATACCTTTCTTTATTGAAAACGTGTATAGAAAAGCATTAGTAAGAATACTAAAAACAATATTTTTGCGATAAGTTCAGTTTTATACATTTTTTTACGCTCCAAAATCTGGTGTACTTTAAAAAGTACAGCCGGCGTATATAGTATTCATTTTTTGCTTTTTTCTACCGTATTCAGAAATTTCTGTAGTACAGGACAAAAAAACTTTCCGTGAGAAAAATAGCTTTAGAGGTTTCCAAGAAGCAGTTGAGGATCTATTGTGTTATAATTATGAAAGAAATGATGTTACAAATTCGGATTTAATCATCACTTCCCTAGGGCAAGACCCCCAAATTTAAACTGAGGAGTGTACATACTAACGCCGGCTGTACTTTTTAAAGTACAGGTTAGGAAATGGGCGTGGCATAAAAAAAAAAAATGTAAAAAATATTTTTTGGCATCTAGAGGCCAAAATTAGCTGGTCCATGAAAAATCATGACAATCGGTCCACGGGTTCTATACCCCGGCATTAATGGGTTAATGCACTAATATTTTTTCATTTATAACATTTAAACTCTTTGTTGCTTTTGACTTGTAGTCTATTGCTGTAAATACGGACGGTATTGTGAAGCAATTTTCGGGATTGTATGAAAATGTGTTTTTTTTGAGAAAAATTTACCCACGCGCTGCAGGAACCAGACAAGCCGACATATGTTTCGATGATACTGGAGTTACATCTCTTCAAGGACTTTTTCTTCCCGGCATTGTGGGAGGCGAACTCACAACACTGTAGTGACTTGTATGCTAGAAGGTCTAACACCTTAGGCCACTACCCAGCTTGAAGGTAAACCCTTCTCAGTGTCCATTTATGCATATATTTATACTTCCATATAGAACATTTTCTGTAATTTCAATGCTAACTTATATAAAAGATTTGCGAATTTTAGGACTTGGTGTGAAACCTATGAAAGAATTTTCTATGCTTAACCCTTTCCCGCCGGCTGTACTTTTAAAAGTACAGCAAATTAGGCTCTTTTCCGTGATTTTTTTAGGACACACCTTAATCGATTCCGACTAATTTGCCAATCCTGTGGTTAGTTGACGACAGTCCATTCTAAGCAATTAATTTTTTTTACCGTTATTGGGATCACATTGTGTCACCTGTGATGTGTCAAAGTCAATCAGTTAGAAAAAAAAATTTATCTTTTAAGAGTTGTACATCTGTGAAGTGATAAAAAAGTAAACTGTGACTATTTAAATACCTTTCTTTATTGAAAACGTGTATAGAAAAGCATTAGTAAGAATACTAAAAACAATATTTTTGCGATAAGTTCAGTTTTATACATTTTTTTACGCTCCAAAATCTGGTGTACTTTAAAAAGTACAGCCGGCGTATATAGTATTCATTTTTTGCTTTTTTCTACCGTATTCAGAAATTTCTGTAGTACAGGACAAAAAAACTTTCCGTGAGAAAAATAGCTTTAGAGGTCTCCAAGAAGCAGTTGAGGATCTATTGTGTTATAATTATGAAAGAAATGATGTTACAAATTCGGATTTAATCATCACTTCCCTAGGGCAAGACCCCCAAATTTAAACTGAGGAGTGTACATACTAACGCCGGCTGTACTTTTTAAAGTACAGGTTAGGAAATGGGCGTGGCATAAAAAAAAAAAATTTAAAAAATATTTTTTGGCATCTAGAGGCCAAAATTAGCTGGTCCATGAAAAATCATGACAATCGGTCCACGGGTTCTATACCCCGGCGTTAATGGGTTAATGCTCTAATATTTTTTCATTTATAACATTTAAACTCTTTGTTGCTTTTGACTTGTAGTCTATTGCTGTAAATACGGACGGTATTGTGAAGCAATTTTCGGGATTGTATGAAAATGTGTTTTTTTTGAGAAAAATTTACCCACGCGCTGCAGGAACCAGACAAGGACTTTTTCTTCCCGGCATTGTGGGAGGCGAACTCACAACACTGTAGTGACTTGTATGCTAGAAGGTCTAATATCTTAGGCCACTACCCAGCTTGAAGGTAAACCCTTCTCAGTGTCCATTTATGCATATATTTATACTTCCATATAGAACATTTTCTGTAATTTCAATGCTAACTTATATAAAAGATTTGCGAATTTTAGGACTTGGTGTGAAACCTATGAAAGAATTTTCTATGCTTAATGCACTAATATTTTTTCATTTATAACATTTAAACTCTTTGTTGCTTTTGAGTTGTAGTCTATTGCTGTAAATACCGACGGTGTTGTGAAGCAATTTTCGGGATTGTATGAAAATGTGTTTTTTTTGAGAAAAATTTACCCACGCGCTGCAGGAACCAGACAAGCCGACATATGTTTCGATGATACTGGAGTTACATCTCTTCAAGGACTTTTTCTTCCCGACATTGTGAGAGTCGAACTCACAACACTGTAGTAACTTGTATGCTAGAAGGTCTAACACCTTAGGCCAGTACCCAGCTTGAAGGTAAACCCTTCTCAGTGTCCATTTATGCATATATTTATACTTCCATATAGAACATTTTCTGTAATTTCAATGCTAACTTATATGAAAGATTTGCGAATTTTAGGACTTGGTGTGAAACCTATGAAAGAATTTTCTATGCTTAATGCACTAATATTTTTTCATTTATAACATTTAAACTCTTTGTTGCTTTTGAGTTGTAGTCTATTGCTGTAAATACCGACGGTGTTGTGAAGCAATTTTCGGGATTGTATGAAAATGTGTTTTTTTTTCATAGGTTTCACACCAAGTCCTAAAATTCGCAAATCTTTCATATAAGTTAGCATTGAAATTACAGAAAATGTTCTATATGGAAGTATAAATATATGCATAAATGGACACTGAGAAGGGTTTACCTTCAAGCTGGGTAGTGGCCTAAGGTGTTAGACATTCTAGCATACAAGTCACTACAGTGTTGTGAGTTCGACTCTCACAATGCCGGGAAGAAAAAGTCCTTGAAGAGATGTAACTCCAGTATCATCGAAACATATGTCGGCTTGTCTGGTTCCTGCAGCGCGTGGGTAAATTTTTCTAAAAAAAAAACACATTTTCATACAATCCCGAAAATTGCTTCACAATACCGTCGGTATTTACAGCAATAGCCTACAAGTCAAAAGCAACAAAGAGTTTAAATGTTATAAATGAAAAAATATTAGTGCATTAAGCATAGAAAATTCTTTCATAGGTTTCACACCAAGTCCTAAAATTCGAAAATCTTGCATATAAGTTAGCATTGAAATTACAGAAAATGTTCTATATGGAAGTATAAATATATGCATAAATGGACACTGAGAAGGGTTTACCTTCAAGCTGGGTAGTGGCCTAAGGTGTTAGACCTTCTAGCATACAAGTCACTACAGTGTTGTGAGTTCGAGAAGAGATGTAACTCCAGTATCATCGAAACATATGTCGGCTTGTCTGGTTCCTGCAGCGCGTGGGTAAATTTTTCTAAAAAAAAAACATTTTCAAACAATCCCGAAAATTGCTTCACAATACCGTCGGTATTTACAGCAATAGACTACAAGTCAAAAGCAACAAAGAGTTTAAATGTTATAAATGAAAAAATATTAGTGCATTAAGCATAGAAAATTCGTTCATAGGTTTCACACCAAGTCCTAAAATTCGCAAATCTTTCATTTAAGTTAGCATTGAAATTACAGAAAATGTTCTATATGGAAGTATAAATATATGCATAAATGGACACTGAGAAGGGTTTACCTTCAAGCTGGGTAGTGGCCTAAGGTGTTAGACCTTCTAGCATACAAGACACTACAGTGTTGTGAGTTCGACTCTCACAATGCCGGGAGGAAAAAGTCCTTAAAGAGATGTAACTCCAGTATCATCGAAACATATGTCGACTTGTCTGGTTCCTGCAGCGCGTTGGTAAATTTTTCTAAAAAAAAAAAAAAAAAACACAAAAATAAAAACCATAAAATACCGTTTTATTTTTTTTCGTGCGTGTTTAGTGCGTGTCTTGTATTAGTATTTTTTCCCCGTGCGTGTTAGTGCATATTTTCGAAAATCTGTTTCGTGAACGTGTCGTATCGTTTTGCAAAAATCGTGCACGCGCCCACCTCTACTCCAAGGTATCTTTTTTGTACAGGGACTGTCAACTCGCTGCTGCGAGACACAAGCTGGGGGGCGGGAAGGTAGTGGCATATGCAGACGACTTAGCTATTGTATATTGGGACAAACCCTGTGCGACTAGATGCAAGGAGCACTGCGAGAGGTTTCCTCATGGTGCTCGGCGCTGCGGACTGAGCATCAACCCGGGAAAAGTAGAACTGGTCCTTTTCACCAACCGCTATAACATACCACCGTTAATACTACCAAACCTGAATGACGTGCGCCTGAACTTGGCTGGCAAATCCAAGTTCTTAGGCACAGTTCTGGATAGGAAGCTAATCTGGAAGGAGAATTTTCTTCAGCGCCAGAAGAAAGCGTGTATTGCACTCTACACGTGCAAAAGAGCCATTGTAAAAATGGGGACTCAGCCCCAAAATATGCAAATGGATCTACACTGTAATGATTCGACCAATCATGCTCTATTGACTTGTGGTATGGTCATCGCCCGGATAAATGATTGCCGTATGTAAAAATTTGGTCGAATTGAGTTATAAATGCAGTTATACTAAACTGATCGAGATCTTTCGAATGGAGCCATCGGGGGTTTGATATATCTCTTTGTTTCCGAGATATTGAGTGAAATTTTTCAATTTTTTATATTTAAGATACATTTTTGGTTTGGTTATAAGCAGAATGTGCTTATAATTGAAAAACTGTTTATTTTATTTTTATAAAAAACAAAAAGGGATATTTAACTAATTTCAAACGTCTTAAATTTAGACCAAAATCCGATAATTTTTTTTCGTACGTCATACATTGTTCCTGCAAAGCTGTTGTCAAATGTAACATACGACAAAACTTTACGGAAGAAAATCCTTTATAAATTCTAAAATAATTAACAAAACCCGTTAAAAAGGTATTAATTAATTAATTTCTTGGACCAGATTCCGAATTAACTGCGCTTTTGGGAGTTAACTTGAGCATAATCTTCATTATAAACTCCCAAAAATTGAGAAGATTTGAGCAGTTTTAAAAAATTTGCACTGGCACACTCTGTACATAAATAGACAACAACGCCAAGAAACACTAGGAAATTAAGGGTAGCTGACAGATAGGCGCCGCGCTGGTTTCTAAGATCCGACTTTCGACAACTAGATGTCGCTGAGGTAGGTAAGAATATAGTGCAATAACAACCAAAGTAGTAATTCTCAATGCTGTTAATCTTCATTTTTGTGTGATTTATTGGAGATAATCTAAGGGAAACGTCCGGCTGGGCGCAAGCACTACTGGACACGCCAGCATTTTGCGATCCTATAGCTTTTTCCGCTGAGCACAGATCGTTGTGCGACTACAACAGTCGGAGATAGCGGTTTTAAAATAAACATTCCCAGCAGGGAAAAATGGGAGAGCACGGATCGGAGTCCCGCCACACATGGCGGCACTTCCATTTATACCGATGGCTCGAAGTTAGCCGGCAGAGTTGGAGGAGGGGTTTATTCAGAGGATCTGAACCTTGAGCTCTCCTTCAGACTACCTCATCACTGCAGTGTCTTCTAGGCTGAAGTTTCAGCAATCATAGGTCAACACACTATCGGACAGGATATTTTTATTCTCAGCGACAGCCAAGCGGTCATCCAATCCCTTGGCTTTTGCTCGTTCAACTCTGAACTGACGCTCAGCTGACGTCGATCTCTACAAGAGATGGCCCAACAGAACCGAGTGAACCTCACATGGGTCCCGGGGCATAGGGACATTGAGGAAAATTGTAGGGCAGACGAACTGGCGAGGCAGGGCACGACCAGCAGGTTCTTCGGGATAAAGAGCGCTTAGGTATGCCGTTTGCCACATGAGCGCTAATGCTGAAAGAGTATACAGTCCGCCAAGCCAACGAAAGATGGCTGCAATCTGCAGGATGCCGGATATCCAAAGAAACCTGGCCGAAATGGGATCATAAAAGATCAAGACATATTGATGCCCTAAGGAGAAGATAAATCTCCATATCAATAGGCGTATTAACAGGGCACTGCCTTATTGGTAGGCACGCAGAAAGACTAGGTGTGCCCTACCGACGATGCTGTAGGAGTTGCAAGGATGATGAGGAGGAGGAAACGGTGGAGCACCTCATCTGCAACTGCCCGGCTTTAAGTGACAGGATAATGCGCTTTTTGGGAGTGCCCTTCCTGGTTAGCCTATGCCAGGTCACAGGGCTGGACATAAAGGACCTGAAGGCCTTCATCAAGTCATCCAAATGGTTCGACGAAGAATAACGGTGTCGGTTTAGGAACGTCAGTCCCGGGATTCTGCTTTGTGGAGAATCCCGATAATACCGGGAGTTTCCATATGGCAGGGTCCCGGAACTGACTTTCCTAGTGTTGGTGGTATCACAACGGGCCTTTTAATACTGGCCTAGATGTCCCTCTGTGGCAGCCACTTGAACCTAGAAAACGGCTAGTCTGAGAAAATTTAAGTCCATGCAGCTTTTGTAAATGGTGTTTTGCAACAATGGTTTGTCTTCGCCTGTATGTTTATAGGGTTTAGGTAAATGGTAATTTACAACAATGGTTTGTCTTCGCCTGTTTATTGGGTTTAGGTAAATGGTGTTTTACAACAATGGTTTGTCGTTCTTCTACCAAACTACCTGACCCCGCAACTTCGCTCTGCACGTAATAGATATTTTTGTTGAATTCATTTCGAAAATTCCCGATGGAACGTCCCCTCTTCCCATAACTCGACATTTTTTGTGGGAGTGGTATTGATATGATATATCTTCATACCAATTCCCAGGTATCTGGGATGAACCTTTTTTAAGAGATATTGAGCTTTAAAATTATGTATAGGAGGCGCCACGCCTTTTCACCATGGCCCCCATTTTTTTTGTGAATATGGTCGTTTGGCCTCTACCAACTTTAATGGTCCCACCTTCACCCTACATATGTACATACATATAGATATTAAGCGTAAAGAGTTAAGTTTGTATTAGAGCTGCCACGCCTCTTTTGCGATAACTCCAACCTATTCCTCTGGGGATTGTAATTTTCAGGTCCCTGCCATGAACTCTTTTGGAGGAATTTAGCTTAAAAATTAAGTATGTATTGGAGTTTCCATGCCCTTTTTCCATAACTAAAATTTTTTTCGTGAGTATAGTAGTCGTATATCTCCTAACAAAATTTTAGGTCTCTACTATGAACTCTTTTAGAGATATTTAGCATGAAAAGTTAAGTTTTCCTAAAAAACATTTTGCAAAGAACATTTGGTCTAAATTCGCAAACGTCCAGGATCACATGTGTTCCTATTCCTATCTCTATCCCAATCCCTATCCCTATCCCTATCCCTATCCCTATCCCTATCCCTATCCCTATCCCTATCCCTATCCCTATCCCTATCCCTATCCCTATCCCTATCCCTATCCCTATCCCTATCCCTATCCCTATCCCTATCCCTATCGCTACATCTATACCTCTCCCTATCCATGTCGCTATCCCTACACAGAGCCAAAAATGCCTAATAAAATTAATAAGATTGTCTTTATCATTGTTTAATAATATAAGGTTAAGCAGTCCGAGACGTTTTTGACACTTCTCGGCTTCATGCTTCCGTATCTGATTGACAGTGCTACTTCTTTTCAAAATCGTATGAAAATGGTGGCAAAAACCAATATTCTTGATATGAACAAAATTACATCAACACTGAACGCTTTTGAAGTTTGTTTTATTTTTATTTTGAAAAATTAATTGTATATTTGGTAAGATTTTTATGAAAATTTATTATTTTAACCAAATAATAGCAAATTTTTCCTGTTCTGCAGCCTTTACAGCATACAAATACGTTACCTCAACGTTTGAAGCTGAATTCAAATCAAGGAAAAAGCTTGTGTGCATTCTTACAAGAAGCTCACATTTCACCCAAATGCAGATTCTGACCTTCCTCGCTAGCTCGAATGAGCTTGAAGCCAATAGTCCCCAATCCGCAGATCCTCAAGCTGTTGACCCAGGGTTCTTGGATGAGGACCATATCCATGTCGCATCTACACCATTTATGAGGAAATTCTTATTGATATTATCAAGTGCAATTTCTTCTTTTTTCTTTGCGATTTCTTTGTATATGTGTTATTAATAAGAAAATCTTCTCGAAATTTCTGTCAAAATATGGAAAAAAAGCTGAAAGAGAAAAACTTCTTATTTTAATAAGATGATCTTAGGGTTCCTAACAATAAGATTTGACTTATTAATGTTTTCAAAGGAAAATCTTGCAGAAAACGGACTGATTTCTTAGGGTTCTTAACAAGAAGATGATCTTAGGGTTCCAAGAAGATATGACTTATTAACAGATTTCCGCATAATTGTATGTGTTAATACGACGATCTTAGGGATCCTACCAGGAAGATCTGACTTATTAACTGATTTCCGCATAATTGTATGTGTTAATAAGACGATCTTAGGGTTCTTAACAAGAAGATCTTACTTATTAACTGATTTCCGCATAATTGTATGAGTTAATAAGACGATCTTAGGGTTCCTAACAAGAAGATTTGACTTATTAATGTTTTCAAAGGGAAAACATATTTCCGCATAATTGTATGTGTTAATAAGACGATCTTAGGGTTCCTAACAAGAAGATTTGACTTATTAACAGATTTCCGCATAATTGTATGTGTTAATAAGACGATCTTAGGGTTCCTAACAAGAAAATCTGACTTATTAACTGATTTCCGCATAATTGTATGTGTTAATAAGACGATCTTAGGGTTCCTAACAAGAAGATTTGACTTATTAATGTTTTCAAAGGGAAAACATATTTCCGCATAATTGTATATGTTAATAAGACGATCTTAGGGTTCCTAACAAGAAGATTTGACTTATTAACAGATTTCCGTATAATTGTATGTGTTAATAAGACGATCTTAGGGTTCCTAACAAGAAGATTTGACTTATTAACAGATTTCCGCATAAGTGTATGTGTTAATAAGACGATCTTAGGGTTCCTAACAAGAAGATTTGACTTATTAACAGATTTCCGCATAATTGTATGTGTTAATAAGACGATCTTAGGGTTCCTAGCAAGAAGATTTGACTTATTAATATTTTCAAAGGGAAATCTTGCATCATCATCAGCAGACATCATGTAGAACAATTATACGCTGAGAAGCAGAAGTACCCGATGGCTCGATGGTAAGCACCTGTGTTCAGCATTCAATATGTGGTTAGTTCGATTCGCGGTGGAGGCAATATGGCAAGTGTGGAACGCAATGTAAGGAAGAGTGCGGTGAGATGGCTTGAAGGAAATATAAAAAGGCAACATAAGAAGGCAAAGGCAATACAAGAGAAATCTAAAACTGAATCGTAACTGATAATCTGAAGTTCTCGAAGACAATATAAGAACTCTGAAATATAATTTTTATTTTTTTTATTTGAAATATGTATTAAAAAGAAGATCTTCTCAATAATATGTGATTTCATTTTGAAAACATTAATAAGTCGAATCATCTTGTTAGGAACCCTAAAAAATCAGTTCGTTTTCTGCAAGATTTCCCTTTGAAAACATTAATAAGTCATATCTTCTTGCTAGGAACCCTAAGAAATCAGTTCGTTTTCTGCAAGATTTCCCTTTGAAAACCTTAATAAGTCAAATCTTATTAACACATACAATTATGCGGAAGTCTGTTAATAAGTCAAATCTTCTTGTTAGGAACCCTAAGACATACAATTATGCGGAAATATTTTTTCCCTTTGAAAACATTAATAAGTCAAATCTTCTTGTTAGGAACCCTAATCTGAGGTGGTGTCAATCATCCAAATCGGTGCAGGCGTTTTTGAGTTATTGTACTTTGAACTAAGGTCACTTTCGTCTTTTATATATATAGAAGATATGAGGTAAAGTCTGTAAAATCTAAACTAGCGATGATAGGCATCTAGAGTTTAATATGAGGATCTGTAATTTTTACATTGGACAACATCCTCGCGCGCATGTTGGTCGTGTATGCCCAGAGCTTAACATACATAAACGCCGATAAAAGTTTTGTAGAAGAAAACTTCATTTTCGTCGTCCGTCTCATCACTCGTGAACGTAGCTAGACGTCAAGTGTTAAATCACCGTTCTACAAAAACGTTATCAGGTAGGTACTGTTATGGTGGCCGTAACACATTTTATTTCGACGTAGGTATTGGTGATTCGGTTAGGTTTATATTATTTAATATCCTTCTATACTCACTGCGCACTGCGGAAAAACCTATAGACAGGCATAGGAAAAGAAGAATAAAACTATAGTTTTCAGTTACCACTTTGTTCAGAACCGGACTGATATTTTAATATTTATTTACATAATTTAACTATCTAAAATAATGTCGTAAATGCACATTTTATATATGTGTATATAAAAAATAGTAAACTGTACAGAATATCTCACACCTTTCTAGTTTTAAAAAGATTCGCTAACCCACGGTCTCAGGTTCAACGCAATTATTTCCAACAAGTTCTGAAGGATGAACATAAGTTATGCCTGCAAGATCTCTTGCATAAGGTGGTACACCATTTGTTTGCAAGAAATAGTCTCCGGAGATGCTAAAACCAGGATACATTAATTGGATACCTTTAGGGCGATACCAGATGGAGCTTTACCCCACACTTTAACTTTGGCAAAATGGGCCATAAATCGCAGAAGCCGGTAAGCATAATTTAAATTGAAAATTCAATTATAAGATTATCTGATGCCTTTTTATACCTTTCATGAACATGAAATGGTATTATATCTTTGGTCCGATGTTTGTAAGTATGAGAAGAAGAAGAGATGGACCCATCAATAAGTATACCGAAATGATCAGGATGACGAGATGAGTTGATTTAGCCATGTCCGTATGTCCGTCTGTCTGTCTGTCTGTTTGAACGCAAACTAGTCCCTCAGTTTTTGAGATATTTGGCTGAAATTTTGTATGCGGCCACCATTTTCTAATATAGGAATCATTTGTCGGAACCAGCAAGATCGGACCGATATTACATATAGCTCCCATACAACTGCTTGTTCCGATAAACGGATTTTGGGCTATAACTCCTGTAACTAAAGAGGTAGGGACGTGAAATTTTGTAAGAACTGCTTATTTCATTTAAGAAATATCGATGTTGAAAATCATCGAGACGGGATAAATATTTCACATAGCCCCCACACAATCGATTGTTCCGATAAACGGATTTGGGCTATAACTCCTGTAACTAAAGAGGTAGGAACGTGAAATTTGTAAGAACTGGTTATTTCATTTAAGAAATATCGATGTTCAAAATCATCGAGATGGGATAAGTATTTCACATAGCCCCCATACAATCGATTTTTCCGATAAACGGATTTTGGTAGATAACTCCTGTAATTACATAGGTAGGAAAGTGAAATTTCGTAACAATTGCTCTTTTAGAATGTGAATTGCTCTTTTAGATGTTAAAAATCAATGAGATTAGACCAATCATCGCCCCCATATAATCGATAGTTCCAATAATTTCGGTAGGAGCTAAAGTTAAATTGAAACAGGCTGTACTGGGGATCGAACAGTGAAAATCGTGACGCTTATTCATGAAAGGTATATAGCCTTCGGCACAGCCGAATACAGCTTTCCTTACTTGTTTTATTTAATCTTTCGTATTGCCAAATTTGAAATATGACGTAAAGACAATTCACCTGGCATCGATCCGATTTATTTTGGTTTCTTACTTTGTCGGACAGTCATGACCCATGATAGCTCTGGTGCTCTCTTCTAGATATTTCTCATTTTTGAAATCCGTCCAGTTTTTCGCTTTTACAGCAAAAAATCTCTCTGAAAATTCTTTTTTTACACTCTCAGCCCAAAACCACCATGATCTTCGATGGCTGCATAGATCTGAAAGGATTGTTTGTAAAAAGTATTTACATATCGTTACCCTAATATAGAAAGGCTCTAGCTCATATTTTCTTTGCTCGAAAATTCAATCGAAAAAATTGAGTTTAAAGTAAACCATAGCAACGATGACTTGTTCGAAAACACAAATATCAATGCCTGTAATATTTAACTACGCTATAGTATAGTACTAAGATTTTAGTGAAGCTTCGTTCAGAAGTTATTAATAAAAATCCATCAGCAACTTGATTGAAAATAAAAAATGAGTTAGGGCCTTTCTATTATAGTGTACCCTGCTAGACAGAGCTTTGACATTCAGTCAGCTTTGTAATGTTGCCTTTGAAAACGTGATAGAAAATCTTGATGTAAATATAAAACAGCTGATATTTACATCACGATATTCTATCACGTTTTCAAGGGCAACATTACAAAGCTGACTGAATGTCATAGCACTGTCTAGCAGGGTAACGATATGTAGTTGTCAGGAATAGGAATATATATACAGCACTATTTCAAACATCATATCTAACAAAAAAAATGGAATCACACAAGTTATGTTTTTTGATGCCAATTAAAGTTCATCGGACTGATGAACACACATTTTGTTCACAATAAATGTGCTTTTCAAGATCAGAGACGGAAAATAATTATTATTCTGTACTATTTCGACTAAAAATATGTTGTAAACATCGCAAAACAATTTTACAAATACCACCATTCTTGTAGCAATCTGAAATGATTTATATTTTTTGAGTTGTATCCATATTAATCGAAGATAATCTATTATGTGTTGATTTTAGTCTTTCTACTTAAGCATAATTATTACCTATTAATTTTTATCATTTTGCTCAAACATAATTATTATTTTCGATTTTTTGAATTCACCGACGTTTTTTTACTATCAATTAGGGGTCTGGTACGATGTGTCGAAAAAAAATAAGTCGAAACTTAAAATGTCGAAAAAAAAAATGTCGAAAAAAAATTTGCCGAAAACACAAAAGGTCGAAAAAAAAATGTCTCGAAAAAAAATGTCGAATGAAAAAATGTCGAAAAAAAAATATATAAGATGTAGAAACAATGTAATGAATGATGTGTAAAATTCGCGCGAATTTAACACATCATTCATTACATTGTTTCTACATCTTATATATTAATGTTGAGTATTATTTTTCTAGTGTTTTGCAATAGCTCTTGCAAGCGGGTCTGGTACGATATGTCGAAAAAAAAGAAGTCGAAACTAAAAATGTCGAAAAAAAAATGTCGAAAAAAAATTTGCCGAAAACACAAAAGGTCGAAAAAAAAATGTCACGAAAAAAAATGTCGAATGAAAAAATGTCGAAAAAAAAATATATAAGATGTAGAAACAATGTAATGAATGATGTGTAAAATTCGCGCGAATTTAACACATCATTCATTACATTGTTTCTACATCTTATATATTAATGTTGAGTATTATTTTTCTAGTGTTTTGCAATAGCTCTTGCAAGCAAATATAAAACCTGACGGTAAAGTTACAAACACAAACTCTTAAGCTCTTCTCAATATAATTAACAACAACCTCTCAGAAACGAATCTCCGGTTTAAATATGTCAGAAAAATTTCGATTTTTGGCGACTTTTATAGTCACGTAAATATTTGATGTATCGATAAATCGATGTTTCTATAAAAATTATGAAGTTTTGAACGTTTAAACGTTTTTTCGGTTTCTCACTTGTCCAAAAACAAAAGTAAATTGGACCAACATATTTTCCTTGTTCAAAAATATGCACGTAATTAGAAAAATATACACATATTAGAAGACTTCTAACCAAGTCGAAGCATCGATGTACATATATAGCGAAACAAATGTACATAGACTTCGCATCAAAGACACATCGATTTATTTTTGCCATGGTGTCTCCAGCATAGTTTAGCTCAATGAGATAACGGTAACTTTCTCGAAATGATCATTACCAAATGATTAGTGTTATGCTTTTAATAAGTATAAATCATAAGTTATTCTCAATCGTCATTTTTACATGTGCTGTTTGTAGCCCGAAAATGTCTGAGAATATTTCTGTTGTTACCTCTAACAAGGGGAAAAGTTGAATAGGCTTTGTATTGGAAAATGGTTGAAAAGTTCTTGATAAGAGGCAAGGAAGTGATAAATAATTGTATACTATCATAAAACACGTTGTTAAATCCAAATTTCCGAAGTTTTACATTAAGCATCCAAATTTCGACCTTTTTCGGTCGTTTGCATTTTTTCGACATTTTTTTTTTCGGTCAAAAATCTCTTCGGTATTTTAAAATTTTTTTAAATTCGGTCTTGGAAATTCGACATTTTTTTTTTCGACATATCGTACGGGACCCCTTGCAAGCAAATATAAAACCTGACTGTAAAGTTACAAGCACAAACTCTTAAGCTCTTCTCAATATAATTAACAACAACCTCTCAGGAACGAATGTCCGGTTTAAAGATGTCAGAAAAATTTTGATTTTTGGCGACTTTTATAGTCACGTAAATATTTGATGTATCGATACATCGATGTTTCTATAAAAATTGTGAAATTTTGAACGTTTAAACCATTGTTTATCCCTCTATAGTTTGGCAACTTCTTTTCTTCTTCTTACGAATTTGAGTGGAAGGCACTGGCTGAGTGACTCCAAATGAAATGGAATGAAGAAATAGTATGAAGCCCAATAAACCATTTTGTTTGATATCAATCTGAGACGCATTTGAGATGAAACCTTCAACGTCAATTCTCACTTTTTGAAAACTTAATATCAATTAATTTTCGATTTAGTAATAAACTACCAGTAGCAATCAACTTTTTTGCTAAATGAGTTTTAACTTGAGTTATAATTAAATATAAAAATTATAATATAAATGTCCGGCAGTTTCTACCTTAACAGTTTTTATACATACGACCCCCTCTACCATTCCCTAAAAAAATTTTGTCCAAATCGTAGTACATTATTGACCCTCATTATTTACCAAACGTTTGAGAAAATATTTTTCTGTGCTTATGGGGAATATGCTGTGCGTGTGTATTAGTGTGTTTTTTGCGAGTTGCGCTACTATATAAGGTATACAATGGTTTAAACTTTATTTCGGTTTCTCACTTGTCCAAAAACAAAAGTAAATTGGACCAACATCTTTTTCTTGTTCAAAAATATGCACGTAATTAGAAAAATATACACATATTAGAAAACTAACCAAGTCGAAGCATCGATGTACATACATATATAGCGAAACAAATGTACATAGCATAGTTTACCTAAATAAGATAACGGTAACTTTCTCGAAATGATCATTACCAAATGATTGTGTTATGCTTTTAATAAGTACAAATCATAAGTCATTCTCAATCGTAATTTTTATACCCAGCTGTACTTGTACACAGGGTATTATAACTTTGTTAGGATAACGGTTGGTTGTACAGGTATAAAGGAATCGAGATAGATATAGACTTCCATATATCAATATGATCAGGATCGAAAAAAAATTTGATTGAGCCATGTCCGTCCGTCTGTCCGTCCGTCCGTCCGTCCGTCTGTCCGTTAACACGATAACTTGAGCAAATTATGAGATATCTTCACCAAATTTGGCATGCGTACTTATTTGGGTTCAGAATAGATTGCTATTGAAAATGGGTAAAATCGGACCATAACCACGCCCCTTTTTCGATATCGAAAATTTCGAAAAACGTATAAAATGGGTTAATTCAATATTAGAAGCAGCTACAATGATAAAATTTGCAATATGTATTGATTTAGATGTTCTAAGGCCGATTTTATAAAAAATTTTGAAAAGGGGGCGTGGTACCGCCCACGTATATTTGAAGAAATTTTAAAATTTTGACTCTTGATAACTTCAGAACAGTTTATGCTAGTATAACGAAATTTCGTAGAGGACATACTATTGTTGTGGTAAATTCAGCTATAGAAAATAAACGAAATCGCTTCGCGACCACGCCTACTTTTTCATAAAAGTTATATTGAAAGGAGGTGGAAATATTGAAAAGTCCATATCTAATTAACTGATTTCGCTATAATAATATAATTTGGTACATACATCAACTTTCATATTCTTTACATAATTTTTTCAAAATTTTGGAAAGTGGGCGTGGCACCGCCCACTTATGAGTCAAGCAATTTTTATTAATTTTAACACCATTAACTATACAAAACAAAGAATAACAGCATTTTATGTGCACAGCTGGGTATGTAATGTTCGGTTTCACCCGAACTTAGACTTCCTTACTTGTTACATGTGCAGTTTGTAGCCCGAAAATGTCTGAGAATATTTCTGTTGTTACCTCTAACAAGGGGAAAATTTGAATAGACTTTGTATTGGAAAATGGTTGAAAAGTTCTTGGTAAGAGGTAAGGAAGTGATAAATAATTGTATACTGTCATAAAACACGTTGTTAAACTCAAATTTCCGAAGTTTTACATTAAGCATCCAAATTTCGACCTTTTTCGGTCATTTGCATTTTTTCGACATTTTTTTTTTCGGTCAAAAATCTCTTCGGTATTTTAAAATTTTTTTAAATTCGGTCTTGGAAATTCGACATTTTTTTTTTCGACATATCGTACGGGACCCGTAAAATTCGCGCGAATTTAACACATCATTCATTACATTGTTTCTACATCTTATATATTAATGTTGAGTATTATTTTTCTAGTGTTTTGAAATAGCTCTTGCAAGCAAATATAAAACCTGACGGTAAAGTTACAAGCACAAACTCTTAAGCTCTTCTCAATATAATTAACAACAACCTCTCAGAAACGAATCTCCGGTTTAAAGATGTCAGAAAAATTTTGTTTTTTGGCGACTTTTATAGTCACGTAAATATTTGATGTATCGATGTTTCTATAAAAATTGTGAAGTTTTGAACGTTTAAACGTTATTTTGGTTTCTCACTTGTCCAAAAACAAAAGTAAATTGGACCAACATCTTTTCCTTGTTCAAAAATATGCACGTAATAAGAAAAATATACACATATTAGAAAACTTCTAACCAAGTTGAAGCATCGATGTACATATATAGCGAAACAAATGTACATAGACTTTGCATCAAAGACCCATCGATGTATTTTTGCCATTGGTGACTCCAGCATAGTTTAGCTCAATAAGATAACGGTAACTTTCTCGAAATGATCATTACCAAATGATTAGTGTTATGCTTTTAATAAGTACAAATCATAAGTCATTCTCAATCTTAATTTTTACATGTGCAGTTTGTAGCCCGAAAATGTCTGAAAATATTTCTGTTGTTACGTCTAACAAGGGGAAAATTTGAATAGACTTTGTATTGGAAAATGGTTGAAAAGTTCTTGGTAAGACGTAAGGAAGTGATAAATAATTGTATACTGTCATAAAACACGTTGTTAAACTCAAATTTCCGAAGTTTTACATTAAGCATCCAAATTTCGACCTTTTTCGGTCATTTGCATTTTTTCGACATTTTTTTTTTCGGTCAAAAATCTCTTCGGTATTTTAAAATTTTTTTAAATTCGGTCTTGGAAATTCGACATTTTTTTTTTTCGACATATCGTACGGGACCCATCAATTAGATATGTACTTCTAAATTTGCTACAGAATATCCTTTCGCATTGCTAAGGTCTGGTAACTTACCATTATCGGTAAGAGGCTTATAATTTCTTTTGGGGCAACCAGGCTGTAATGTTTTTCCTCCATTAGGCCAAAAATCGGCAGTTCCAGTGCTAACAGGCGCCCCATATATCCAAGCATCAGTATGAATTACGTCCACAAAATCGGCATCATACTTGCTCAATCGACTTGTGAACGTTCCATAGAACATGGGAAAAGCAGGATCTAAAGCTGAAATTCTTAGAAAAAATATGCATACTTATGTTAGCCTTTAAGAACTTTTATTAAAGTATCGATGCCTGAGTGGAAGATCGCCCTATCTCGGCAGTCAGTTCTAAAACGCCCTATTTCGGCTGCCTGATTAGAAAAGCTGTAACACAAAAGTATGATACAAATACTACAGGTAGAACCGTTAGTGACACTTTTAATCAATGCTCATACTCATTTATTTTTCGCCACGATTTTTCTGTTTGGTTTTTTCAACCAAAAAAAAATACAAATCAAAATAATTTTTTTTTATTTTTTTTTTTCAATTTTCGATTATAACTATAGCTAGAATTATTAAAAATAAGGACTGTAAAAGCGGAGCGAATGTTCCCCTCGAGCAGGCTCATCTGACATATCATTTTCTGAAGTAAAAGTTTTAAAGACAGAAAACGAAAACGTGAACTGAGAAATTTTTAAATAAAACGCTGCGGAGATGTTATTATAGCTATATGACACTACGTATTTTCACTTTAAAGTCTTTATATTTTTGGCCAGTATTTTTTGTCTACGAAGGAGTGAGACAAAGACTTCACGCATGCGCACAATGGAGTCCGCTTGACATGTTTTTGTTTACATGAAAATTGCTTAATTTTTCTGCACTGTTTTTTTCACCATAAACACGCGACAATGAAGCAAAAAATTGTTTGAATGTCCATTACATTTATTTATTTCACAGCAAATTGCTTTTTACAAGAATGCGCGCACAAAACTTGCAGTACAAAAATGTAAACATGCGCATGCGCACAATGAAGAACCTTTGTGTTCGACATGCTTTTGTTTACATAAAAACTATTTAATTTTTCTGCACTGTTTTTTCACAACAAACCCCGAAAATAAAGTAGAAAATTATTGCATGTCCATCGGACTTATTTGTTTCATAAACAAGACGGGTTTCATAAAAATTCGCGCACAAAACTTTCAACATAAAAATGTAAACAAAAAATCAAATAGAGGAGAAACGTCCAAGTGCCAAAAAATATAAAAAAATATAAAATTTTTGATTTTTTTTTTTTTTTTTTACAGTTTGGTTTCTATTTCCATTATTTTTCGTTATTTTTTTAACATAGCTTTCCCGCTTGTACCAATATGATAATTGTGTAGCCACCGTGTAGTGCGGTTTCGAGATATCCCGAATGGGGGGTTGGATCATGGTCCTTCGAGCCACCTCACTAGCAGTGAGGTATACATACAGTCCACTTCATATTGAGAGAGAGGCGTATTTACAGTCCGGGTAGCAACATCATCTTTCGCATAAATACAAAAAATTTAAGAAAATACTAGTCAAAATACGTAGTGTCATATAGCTATTAGTGGGACAAAAATAAAGTGTATTTGCATTCTATACAACTATTTATCATACAAACTTTTTCGATTTATTTAATTATATTTGAGTTAAAGTTTTTCTAATAGCTATATGACACTACGTATTTTCACTTTAATGTGTTTGTATTTTTCGCCAGTATTTTTTGTCTACGAAGGAGAGAGACAAGGACTACACGCATGAGCACAATGGAGTCCCATGATGTAATAATTTGAATGTTGTCTCTTCAGAAAACTACTTTTTATTCCAGAGCAAATTGTGGAATGAAAACCATACGATTCATAATTTAGTTAAAAACGCTTGTGTAGGCAACACCTTTGTTACCAATTTCCCTTAAATAAGTAAAGTAAACAATAATAAAAAAATAAAATTAAACAAAAAAATAAAATAATAAAAAACAACATATAATAAAATAAAAAAATCAAGTAAAAAAAATGAGAAAATATGATAAAAAATCAAATCAAATCAAATTAAAAAAAATAAAGAAAATAATAAAGAACGAAATAAAAAAATTAAATAAAATAATAAAATAAAATAAATAAAAAATAAAATAAAAATAAAATATAATTCAAAAATAAAACAAAAAAAAAAATTAAAAGTATTTTCTGCATGTGTTGCGTGAATAAAAAAATAAAAATAGAATTAGAAAAAAATAAAATAAAATAAAATTAAAAAAGCAAATATAAAGAAAATAAAAAAACATAATAACAATGAAATAAAATAATAAAACAAAATAAAGGTAAATAACAAAAAAAATTAAATTAAATAAAAAAATGAAATAAAAATAAAATTAAATTAAAAAATAAAAACAAGATAATAAAAACAAAAAGTATTTTCCATGAACATTAAAAAATAGAATTAAAAAAAAAATGAAATAAAATTACAAGAAAAAAAATTAACAAAAAAAATGAATAAATAAAATAGAATTAAATATAAGAAAATAATAATAAAAAAATTAACACAAAATAAAACAAAAAAGTAAAATTAAAAAAAATTTAAAAAATAAAATCAAATAAAATGAAATAAAAAGAAATAAAATTTAAAAAAGCATTAAAAACAAAAAAAAAATTCAAATAAAAATAAATTAAATTTAAAGAAATAATGAAGAAAATAATAGAAAAAAAAATAACAATTAATAAATATGTACAAATAAATATGTAAAAAGGCAAAATAAATATTAAATAAATTAATTAGAAATAGTAAGTACGAAGTGATATAATTTTTTTAAAATGTACATAATTCAAATGTTTGAGAAAGTACAAATAAACTTTTATGAAACCAGCAATTGTTGGTTGGGTATGCGTTTTTCTTTGAGCTTTCCAATGAATTCTTGTCAAAATTTCAAAATAGTTCTCCATCATATTATTAGAACTTTCCCTTTTCGTTGAAAACTTGGTTTCATACAGTGCTTCAAATGTTTCTAATAAAAAAGAGCTAGAGAAAATTTCAAACTTTGATTTAATGGCTGAAGAGACCTTAAAAATGCTAAAATTACATTTTCTTGCACTGAATCCCTTAAAGAAATAGTATGAAATTCAAAATTCAAGTGGCAACACCCACGCCCGAGATATTAGTAAAAATAAATAAAATGCGATTAGGTGGCAAGCATAGGTGACAACCCTGCTTGAAATTTACATATTTGGAATACGGTCGAAAATACCTTTCATTTGATACCCATATTGGCATACCTTACTCTATATTAAAAGAAAATTGAGATAGGGGGCAACCCTATGAATCGCCCAAGGGGCAACACCCACACATATAATCTTAGAATGAATCATACTATCTATAATGCCAAACTTTATCCACATCTGTCAAGCGGTTCCCGAGATATCAATAAAAATAAATAAAATGCGGTTAGGTGACAACCCTAGGTGGCAACCCTGCTTGAGATTTACATATTTGGAATACTGTCGAAAATACCTTTCATTTCATACCCATATTGCTATATCTTGCTCAATATTTAAAAAAATTGAGAAAGGTGGCAACCCTGTGAAGCGCCCCAAGTGGCAACACCCACGCATATAATCATAGAATGAATCATACTATCTATAATGCCAAATTTTATCCACATCGGTCAAGCGGTTCCCGAGATGTCAATAAAAATAAGTAAAATGCGGTTAGGTGGCAACACTGCTTGAGATTTAATCTTAAGCTACGTTTACACTGCACCAAATGCGTCACTTTTGGCCAAGTTTTTTCGAGACCGTTCATCCCCAGAATGAATTTGATGACCAAATTAGGTCAAATTAAATTAAATTAATCTAATTTGGCAAAAAAATTCATTCTGCGGACAAGCATTCTCGAAATAACTTCGCCAAATGCGACGCATTTGGTGCAGTGTAAATGTATCATTAGAATGAATCATACTATCTATAATGCCAAATTTTATCCAAATCGATTGAGCGGTTCCCGAGATATAAGAAAAACGCCTACGCCTGAAAGTCGGCTACAATTTCTATTTCCGTGTCATCGTCATCCATTTTCTAAAATTTTACTCTCAATCAAAACTTCATATCGCCGCCTAAGAAGTTAACTTCAAAAATTTTCACATAAAATAGAGGAGAAACGTCCAGTGCCAAAAAATAGAATATTTCTTATTTGTTTTTTTTTACAGTCTTCACCATTTTCACATTATAATGAGAAATCTTCAACTCAAAATAAGAAAATTTCATTTGAAAATGAGAATAGTCAATTTAAAATGAGAAAGTTTCAATTTAAAGTGAGAAAATTATTGCATGTCCATCGGACTTATTTGTTTCATAAACAAGACGGGTTTCATAAAAATTCGCGCACAAAACTTTCAACATAAAAATGTAAACAAAAAATCAAATAGAGGAGAAACGTCCAAGTGCCAAAAAATATAAAAAAATATAAAATTTTTGATTTGTTTTTTTTTTTTTACAGTTTGGTTTCTATTTCCATTATTTTTCGTTATTTTTTTAACATAGCTTTCCCGCTTGTACCAATATGATAATTGTGTAGCCACCGTGTAGTGCGGTTTCGAGATATCCCGAATGGGGGGTTGGATCATGGTCCTTCGAGCCACCTCACTAGCAGTGAGGTATACATACAGTCCACTTCATATTGAGAGAGAGGCGTATTTACAGTCCGGGTAGCAACATCATCTTTCGCATAAATACAAAAAATTTAAGAAAATACTAGTCAAAATACGTAGTGTCATATAGCTATTAGTGGGACAAAAATAAAGTGTATTTGCATTCTATACAACTATTTATCATACAAACTTTTTCGATTTATTTAATTATATTTGAGTTAAAGTTTTTCTAATAGCTATATGACAATACGTATTTTCACTTTAATGTGTTTGTATTTTTCGCCAGTATTTTTTGTCTACGAAGGAGAGAGACAAGGACTACACGCATGAGCACAATGGAGTCCCATGATGTAATAATTTGAATGTTGTCTCTTCAGAAAACTACTTTTTATTCCAGAGCAAATTGTGGAATGAAAACCATACGATTCATAATTTAGTTAAAAACGCTTGTGTAGGCAACACCTTTGTTACCAATTTCCCTTAAATAAGTAAAGTAAACAATAATAAAAAAATAAAATTAAACAAAAAAATAAAATAATAAAAAACAACATATAATAAAATAAAAAAATCAAGTAAAAAAAATGAGAAAATATGATAAAAAATCAAATCAAATCAAATTAAAAAAAATAAAGAAAATAATAAAGAACGAAATAAAAAAATTAAATAAAATAATAAAATAAAATAAATAAAAAATAAAATAAAAATAAAATATAATTCAAAAATAAAACAAAAAAAAAAATTAAAAGTATTTTCTGCATGTGTTGCGTGAATAAAAAAATAAAAATAGAATTAGAAAAAAATAAAATAAAATAAAATTAAAAAAGCAAATATAAAGAAAATAAAAAAACATAATAACAATGAAATAAAATAATAAAACAAAATAAAGGTAAATAACAAAAAAAATTAAAATAAATAAAAAAATGAAATAAAAATAAAATTAAATTAAAAAATAAAAACAAGATAATAAAAACAAAAAGTATTTTCCATGAACATTAAAAAATAGAATTAAAAAAAAAATGAAATAAAATTACAAGAAAAAAAATTAACAAAAAAAATGAATAAATAAAATAGAATTAAATATAAGAAAATAATAATAAAAAAATTAACACAAAATAAAACAAAAAAGTAAAATTAAAAAAAATTTAAAAAATAAAATCAAATAAAATGAAATAAAAAGAAATAAAATTTAAAAAAGCATTAAAAACAAAAAAAAAATTCAAATAAAAATAAATTAAATTTAAAGAAATAATGAAGAAAATAATAGAAAAAAAAAATAACAATTAATAAATATGTACAAATAAATATGTAAAAAGGCAAAATAAATATTAAATAAATTAATTAGAAATAGTAAGTACGAAGTGATATAATTTTTTTAAAATGTACATAATTCAAATGTTTGAGAAAGTACAAATAAACTTTTATGAAACCAGCAATTGTTGGTTGGGTATGCGTTTTTCTTTGAGCTTTCCAATGAATTCTTGTCAAAATTTCAAAATAGTTCTCCATCATATTATTAGAACTTTCCCTTTTCGTTGAAAACTTGGTTTCATACAGTGCTTCAAATGTTTCTAATAAAAAAGAGCTAGAGAAAATTTCAAACTTTGATTTAATGGCTGAAGAGACCTTAAAAATGCTAAAATTACATTTTCTTGCACTGAATCCCTTAAAGAAATAGTATGAAATTCAAAATTCAAGTGGCAACACCCACGCCCGAGATATTAGTAAAAATAAATAAAATGCGATTAGGTGGCAAGCATAGGTGACAACCCTGCTTGAAATTTACATATTTGGAATACGGTCGAAAATACCTTTCATTTGATACCCATATTGGCATACCTTACTCTATATTAAAAGAAAATTGAGATAGGGGGCAACCCTATGAATCGCCCAAGGGGCAACACCCACACATATAATCTTAGAATGAATCATACTATCTATAATGCCAAACTTTATCCACATCTGTCAAGCGGTTCCCGAGATATCAATAAAAATAAATAAAATGCGGTTAGGTGACAACCCTAGGTGGCAACCCTGCTTGAGATTTACATATTTGGAATACTGTCGAAAATACCTTTCATTTCATACCCATATTGCTATATCTTGCTCAATATTTAAAAAAATTGAGATAGGTGGCAACCCTGTGAAGCGCCCCAAGTGGCAACACCCACGCATATAATCATAGAATGAATCATACTATCTATAATGCCAAATTTTATCCACATCGGTCAAGCGGTTCCCGAGATGTCAATAAAAATAAGTAAAATGCGGTTAGGTGGCAACACTGCTTGAGATTTAATCTTAAGCTACGTTTACACTGCACCAAATGCGTCACTTTTGGCCAAGTTTTTTCGAGACCGTTCATCCCCAGAATGAATTTGATGACCAAATTAGGTCAAATTAAATTAAATTAATCTAATTTGGCAAAAAAATTCATTCTGCGGACAAGCATTCTCGAAATAACTTCGCCAAATGCGACGCATTTGGTGCAGTGTAAATGTATCATTAGAATGAATCATACTATCTATAATGCCAAATTTTATCCAAATCGATTGAGCGGTTCCCGAGATATAAGAAAAACGCCTACGCCTGAAAGTCGGCTACAATTTCTATTTCCGTGTCATCGTCATCCATTTTCTAAAATTTTACTCTCAATCAAAACTTCATATCGCCGCCTAAGAAGTTAACTTCAAAAATTTTCACATAAAATAGAGGAGAAACGTCCAGTGCCAAAAAATAGAATATTTCTTATTTGTTTTTTTTACAGTCTTCACCATTTTCACATTATAATGAGAAATCTTCAACTCAAAATAAGAAAATTTCATTTGAAAATGAGAATAGTCAATTTAAAATGAGAAAGTTTCAATTTAAAGTGAGAAAACTTCATTTCAAATCAGATTAGTCAATTTAAAATAAGAAAGCTTCACTTTGAAATAAGAAACCTTCATTTGAAAATCAGAATAGTCACTTTAAAATGAGAAAACTTCTGTTTAAAAAAAGAAACCTACATTTAAAAATCAGAATTTACACTTTAAAATAAGAATATTTCATTTAGAAATAAGAAACTAATAATATAAAATCAGAAAGTTTTATTTGAAAATGAGAAATTTTCAACTTAAAATGAGATACATTTTTTGTACAAAGTTTAATTAAATATGATTAATTGCCTACAGGCATATTTTCTAAAGCTACAGCACTTGCATGAAAAGATGATGAGTGTAATTGTAATTGTCAGTTTAGCCTCGTCCACCAAATTTTTCGAGAACTGCAGCCGTTGTTCAGCTAAGGTTTGCCCTTGAACTATGGGAATGCTCATATGACTCTTTACGTAAGTTTTTATTTTAGCCCAAATGGTTTCCACGGGATTCAACATCGGCGAATATGGGCCTAGGCGTAATAGTTCCGATCGTCCACCTGAATGCCTACAGAGTTCTCTATTCCAGAATGGCATGGGGCATTGTCACAAATTATTACCAAATCAGCTAAGTTGTTGCCTTGACTTTCCCATCGCTGTAAGACAGTACCTATCTATGCGCTGCATGTTTCCTTTCTAAACGCGCCCCGCTTTCCATCCAATGTCACAATCCCGGATGCAGAAATAGCTCCAACGAGATGAATATTTGGGCCTCTCGCTGCCGGAATATGCTGAACGGCCGATTCCCTACTTTGGAGCGTCCCCTAGTGAGACGGCAAAACAAATTGAAATTCGTCTCATCGATGCGCTCTTGTCATTTCGAGTTTTGATTTTCCATCCTACTTGATGGTTTTTAATTTTATGTGCAGAGTGTTCTCCCAGTTTTTCAGTTGTTAAGAATTCTCATTTTAAAACGAAAGTTTCTTATTTTCAAATGATGTTTTCCTATTTTGAATTGAAGTTTTCTCATTATAAAGTGACTATTCTGATTTTCAAATGAAGGTTTCTTATTTTAAACAGAAGTTGTCTCATTTTAAATTGTCTAATCTGATATTGAAATGAAATTTTCTTTTTTTGAGTTGAACTTTTCGCATTTTCAAGTGAATAATCTTGTTTTGAAATGAAGAATTCTCATTTTAAAATGAAATTTTCTCATTTCAAATTGATAAATCTCATTTTAAAATGATATTTTCTCATTTTCAACTGAAAAATCTGATTTTCAATTGAAAGTTTCTTTTTTAATGTGAAAATGGTGTAGTTTCTATTTCCATTATTTTTCGTTATTTTTTTTAACATAGCTTGCCCGCTCGTACCAATATGATAATTGTGTAAGACACTTTCTTTGGCACAATAAATACAAAAAATAGAAGAAAATACTAGTCAAAATACGTAGTGTCATACATATATCGCCGGTTACAAAGTATTTACTTTTTAAAATTTTTGGGAAAACAGCATTTCAAACTTTTATTTTTTCATAGAACTCCATTGTAAAAATGAAATTTTGAATGCCGTTTCAAAAACAATTTAAATTTTGAAATACTTCTTTTTACTTTGGAACCGGCGATATGTAGCTATAATTATTATTATAATCAGCTAGCCCAAATAGGGCGTCTTTGAAACGTTTTCTCAGTTATGGCCTTTTTCAAAGAAACTCTGAGATAGGGCGTTTTTGAAAAAAAATTTTAAATTAGGCGTTTTTGAAGCAAATTCTGAGATAAGGCGTTTCTGAGAGAGGGCATGGCGTAGCCCAGGGTTATTTTTTATAAGCGCGGCCGAATGCCGCCTACGCAGAAGGACTTCACCGTTGTGGTAGTCACGGTTATGGCACACACCCGGACTAAATGTACGATTTGATATTGAAATTCCAGACGGGGCTATTTACTTTTGAAAACGGGCGCCCGCGGGCGGTATTTATATATTTTCCAAACTACTCAATTGAATTTTAAAAACAACCCTGGGCTACACCATGCCAAGTCCTTCTGCGTTATACATCCTTCTGCGTGGGCGGCCTTCGCGGGCGTTTTTCTTTTTGATAACGGGCGTTATTTCCTTTTGTGGCTGGTGTTATTTCCCTTACGAAAAGAAATAACGCAAGTGTTGACAAAAGAAGAAGGGTGGTTCAAAAAAATTTCGACTAGGTTTTACATAAAAATTTAAAGTAATTAAGAGAAAGTAAGCCTTGCAAAAAATTGGCGCTGTAACTTGGAACCAGTCCAATATCAGTTACCTGGCAATTTTATTTTTTTTTCCGCTTCGTCTATACACTTCTCTGCCAATAATACCAGCCATTTGTCCGCCGAGCGAATGACCAACTATGTGTATTTTGCTTCGATCTAAGCCCAACTCAAACATTGCAACTAAGTGTTTCGCAAGCACCGATCCGAGCTATGTTTTTTGGATAAGAAACGATTTTAAAGAATCAATTTGTGAATATTATATACATTTTAGATTGGACCAAAGAAAAAACATTTTATTTTTATTTTTCAGAACGGCGAAAAAACTGTAAAAGCTACAAATCTAATATTAAGATAGAGAGGTCTATCATTGCTTGTTTAGATTTTTAGGACTGATTTCATTTTTAATATAAAACTGCAAAACAATTGCATTTTTCTATATTCCGAAGTTGAATATAATTTTCAAAATGTTTTTTCTATATTTGGCTCAGCTAATACCTATTGCAAATTATTAGATCATATTACGACTATGTACCTGCCTACAATTAACTAAAGCATCGAACATGTAGTTGCCATCGGCTAATTCTCCCCAATCCAAAACAATGAGATTAACATCCTTTCGTTTCAGATATGCTTCTACAATAACATGGACACTCTCAATATCGGCATGCTCTAAATAACCGTGTAAATATAGTACCGTAGTTTTGGTTTTTGAGAATTTCGAATCTTCCAGTAGTAACTTGTAATCATCCAGATTAAAAATATTACAGTCGGCGTAGGTCGGTCTGAAATCGAAATATATATGCATTGTGTTTACTGTTCTTGATCCATTCATGAATTATCTTGTTTATATATGTAAATATATATATATATATATATATATGTATGTATGCATGCAAAATATTTTTAAAACCCGTCTATTTTACTATGCAGTAGATCTACTGAAATTGTAGTAGTCACGGTAGGCAGGAAGCGACGACAGGTATGCAAAAACTGATGACAAAAACTGTAAATGAGGCTGTATTATGTTGTTGTTGTTGTCAACAATGCATTGCCCTGTCTAGAGTGTATGATCATTCCGAAGATCTTCATCAAGCTCTTCTAAGGGGAGTCCAAGGAAACGTGCAGTTTCAACAGGGTTTGTCCAGAGGGACAGAGGGGTTAGAAGAGTAGGTTCAAATGAACAATTGAAGAGATGTAGAGTATCATGGGGGGTCCTACCACATGCAGGGCATGTGTTTGAGATTGTGTCATTAAGTCTGGACAAGTAGGAGTTTAACCTTACACTATATCCAGACCTAAGCTGTGCCAAGGTAACTCTTGTCTCTCTAGGTAAGGTGCGTTCTTCTTCAGCAATATCCGGTGGAGGACTGTTCAGAACGGGGTTCACAGGTAGAGATCCGACAAAAGTATCTACCGACTCGGTATGGATGTCGGTTAGAGCCCGCTTATGATTCTGCAGAACAAACGGCAAGGTAATATGATGCCGGATCTCATCATAATGCTTACGGAGATGTTTCCTTATGTCTCTCGGGGGCGGATCTATGTCCAAAAGACGGTTTGGATGTGCTGGCTTGTGGCAGTTCAGAAGGAATTGCCTGCTCAGCATTTCCGCATGCTCTTTTACATTGAGCAGTTTATTATGTATTATTATGCAGCTGTATTATGTAATGATTTTATGTGAAAAATCCGTTGAAACTGTAATCCTAGCAGCTCCTATGCGAAAGATATCGACATTTCGTTACCTTAATTCACAAAGGCCCTAACTGACATAAAAAAAAAATTGTACGGGTTTCGTTTGCGAATAAAAAAGTAGGAATGTTTTTTTTCTTTCGTAGAGGAAATGGTAGTAAAATTCGGAAAAGGAAGATATAAATTGTAATAAAAATAAAAAATTGCAAAGTAAACTAACACATTAGACTGGCCCAAATTTTTTTTTTTTTTTTTTCAAATATTATATTGATTTTATTTTTCAGAAAATTGAAAAAATATTACTGTAAAAATTACAGATCTTAATATTAAATTCTAGAGGCCTATCTTCGCTAGTTTAGATTTCACAGACTTTACCTTATATTTGGTATAAAAACGACACACCATTGCTGTAAAACACCATTTACCTGAACATATTTTTGTAAGAACTCGGATTCCCTACGAAAGCCTCATAGCCTAACATTTTCTCCGACTAGCCGTTTTCTTAACCCAAACTTTTACTAAAGGTTCATTGGAAGCTTTTCAGGTCATAGAGACTATCGAAAAAGTCTGCCAAAGGGATAGCATTACCACTTTACTAACCAACTTTAATCAGTTTCAATAAATTTATCTCCAATTTTTTCATGCAAACTTGGCTCATGATTAAGAATGAAAGTCAGGAATGATTTGCTGAGTATATATTAATATTGAGAGTTATCAATGATAAATTCATAAATTTTCCAAAAGCCAACCCCTACTATTTTTCTAACTACTACTATTTTAAACTACTTTTCTAACTAGGTACTTTTTTTACATGATTTTGCTAAAAGGCTACACAGAATGTGAATGATAATTTTTCGGAGAGCAAGATGGCCGCAATTGACAAAATCTGTCAGGGAAGAGCTAATCTGGTAATAATTGAATCATGGGGTTAAACTGTATGAGAAATGAGTGACGCGAGCTTCATTGATGTGATATTTAGCTGATAGAGTAAGATCCTTATTTTATAACGGATTAAAAAAAGCGGACTTGTCAAATTTTTTTTTTTTTTTTTAAATGACTAAGGGCCACTTGCATAAAAGCCGATAACGCCTAATCGGTGATTAACTTGACAGCTAACCATACAAAATACGTCAATTAAACTCCGGTTAGTCGTTATCAGCTTTTATGCAAGCGGCCCTAAGTTTTTCAAATATGTCGTAGGAAGCAACAGTTTCGTTCGTTGGCTGCTAATTATGAATAATTACTTCTGGGAAGGCTTTTTCTTTGCCACAAATCACGGCGAATTCAGCAGCTTTTTGACATTTAATTTTGAGAGAGAGAGCAGCAAAAACTTGCAAGTGTAAACAGCTGATCGTGACATCGCAAAACAACAATTATTAGTAGGTCCTTTTTTTGAAAGCTGTCCAACCAACATCCAGCAAGAGAGTTTTGCAAAAATCTCAAATTTGCTAAGCTTTCGTGGAACAGGATTCAGTAGAAATTTGGAGACAAAACAGCTGTTACGTTTCTGATTGGCTAACAATTTGAATTTGATTTTTTGTTGTTGTTTTGCTATGTCACGATCAGCTGTTCATGTTTTCTGGTTTCTGCCCGACGAAATATCCCAACAATACGAATTGCAGCTGTCTCTCTCAATTAACTGTCAAAAAGCTGCTGAATTCGCTGCAATTAGCTATCAAAAAACGCTGTTTAGGCATAATTATGCATAAATTGCAGCAAAAGAACGGACCTAGTGTCTAAGGGCTTGAGTTATTTTAGCTTAGTGGACTGTAATTAGATCCACACTCATGTATTTTATTAAGGGCGTAGTTCCCTTCGAAAAGTTATTGATTCACGGTTCGCCGACCGAGCTAAACCAAAGTTTAACCCGTAACGTATTCACGCTTATTCGCCGGCCGAGTCTAAACCAAAGTTTAACCCGTAACGTATTCAACATCTTCATAAGGGGCGTAGATTCCAATCCCACCGTATGCATAGGAGGCGAGCGCAGTGCTCTGAGGTCATCGCTTCGAGCTACCTCATTTTCATAGTAAAAACCTAAATTTGTTTATGCGGCTATAAGCTATGTATCCTGAACATTCCATAAATTATCTGCGTATGCAATGCAGATGATATGAAATGAACGAAATAATCATGGCTTATGTCACGTAAACAATTAGCCAATCAGAAATGTAACAGCTGTTTTGTCTGCAAGTTTTTACCAAAGTATATTAAACAAAGTAATAGTGATCTTGACAGTTCGCTCTTTGCTGTAGGAGTTTTTACGTCAAACAATTAACCCGCTGCGTTTGAAAATTTGGTATTTTTATTGAAGAAATATGAAAGAGTTTCAATATTATATATATGAAAAGATCAAAAATGGTCACGCGTTGTGCAGTTTGCGGAGATGCTAAGGATGTAGCAGTTGTTCGGTGCTTTAAGGCGCCTAATAGTGATTAAAGGCGTCGGCGGTAGGAGATTAGTTCTGGCGTCACTTCGTATGTATGTATGTGAGCAACATTTTGAAGCAAGCGAAGAAGAAGGCACGTTTGTTTCCTGGTGCGGTACCTACACAATTGCAGCCGCAAGTTTCTGAAGGCTACAAACTGCTTCTTGAGGAGAAACCGTTGCATGCTAATGCACAGCCTCTGAATGTATTAAGACGCGTGGACGCAGACAGTGTAAGCAAAGAACATTTGAACTTAACAAGTTTCAAGCTAATATTACTCAGTGCATTTATTTTTATTCAGGGACGATTCAAGTGAATGTAGCTTCAGAGCTGAAATCTATTTACCTGGTCAAAAAACTTGGAAGCGAGTCTTGCTGGCCTCATCGCGCAGATAACATATGCAAAAACCTTGAGGACATCAGTGGATAAATTGTTTACCGAGGCTCAAACGAAGAAACTACTTTATCCACATAAAAAAGTTATTTGGGAGTGGGAAAACATTTCTGCGGCTATATATGTGTCTACATTCTGCTGGGCCCAGAGCATATAGGCATCTAGATATATGCATTTGAAAATAAAAAAATGGCAAAGACTATTGTATAAAAAAATAACGTTTTTTATCATATGCTAAATCCGTAAATACTTAGGTACATATTTTCCAAACTAGGTCTTGGTTGCAAAATCGACTTTTTTGGATTTCGTTGGCCAAGAAACTATTGTTTAGCCAAGAGTCTCTTGTCTGACCCAAATACTGTGCTAAGGTCTCAAAAATGTAGATTCAAAAGTAGCACTCGGTATTAAAAAATCACTCCATTCGATTTCTAGGTTGCAGCTTTTTAGTTTAAATTAGCATTAGAATTCAGCATATGCGATATAATTTTTTAACAAGACCATTTTATGGGGTTCAAATACTGTGCTTGGGCCGCAAGGGGTTAATACGCTTGTATACAAATTTTTGAAGGAAAAACTCCTACAAAAACAAAATATATCAGTTGTCAATTCTACCTTGTTGAATTTGCCTTGGTTTTTACTGAGTGCTGTTCGGCTAAAACTCGGCAAATTTGAGATTTTGAGCGAGTTTTACAAAACTCTCTTTTGCTGACAGTTCTTTGCTAGATTTTGAAGAACCACATCTAATATCTAAGAAGCATCTGGTATCTGGACGCCTTGAGGCTTGGGAACTTTCCTTTCATATTTAATCTTATTTCAAGCGTATTACCGCTTTGTCTAACTTTGGTTGTTTTCCAATGGCTAAGTTTCACAAATATGTCATAGAATGCTATTTCTAATTAGTGACTGGTATTTCTAGACGTATCCCATGACGAAAGCTTCACCCCTTAAAGTTTGTGACTTTCCTTCCATACTTAAACTGTTTTCAATCTTATTAGCGGTTTTGTCCAACTTGGGTTATTTATTGTGTAATTACTGTTTTTATTTGTACCTCACCGCCAGCTACAACCACTCAATTTTTTTATTAATCCCATTTCTTTTTAATAAAAATTACAAAAATATCGATATCGCTCGGGAGTTTTCCCCATTTACAGTTTTTGTCGTCAGTTTTTTTCACGCCTGTCGTCGCTTGCTGCCTATCTTGGCGTGCCTTTCTTAACGGTCAAGATTATCTAGGTGGGTAAGCACGAAGTACGACGATGTTACGTTTGCTACATTTAATATCTAATAAATCAAATACTTAATGGGTCGTGTGAGGAGCTGAAGAAGGTCGTAAAGCCCTATATACACTTGTTTTTGAGCGTGAACGTGGGTGAGCGTGAACAATTTTCTTTTGTGTAATATGTTGATATTACTCCACTTTTCCAAAAAAAATCATCCGTAAGTGGATAAACAACTAAAATATCTTTGACATTACTGCATTTAAACTTAAGTGAAAGTGTTAAATATGCTTTGAAATGCTTATTTTACTATCTCGCAGTGAATTGTGTGCGAACGCAAAGTGACACAAGCCCTTCGCAAGTGAGTGTTGAAACTGTGATTTTTTTTTACATTTTTTGGAGAGTTGAAGTCATTTGACAGATGTGCGTGAACGCACAAAAGAATTGATTTGGAATTTTTTCTTTGCGTACGCAATAGAAAGTCTCCACTCATTCACGCTCACGTTCACACGGAACTGTATGAGGGTCTTAAGAGGCAGGTCCGGCAGATAATATGGGTACAGTTGCACATACACGGAATGTGGCAACTTTTTTTTGGAAAAGTCTTTACTTCAAAAAAGTCTTTACTTATAAATATGAATTTAAAATTCCCGCTGGGAGAAGCCGAGCTTTTGTATGCAATACTTATGCATACGTACTATCGAAGAAAAACGTGTAAACTTTTGTAGGTATGTATACGACTTATTACGTTGTGTGACAGTGAAAATTTCTCTTTACGGGAAATTCCCGAGGTCTTTGTATGCATGAATTTCATACCTAGAATTTCAAATACATGGTCAAAATATGGAATAAGGGGAATGCCCCTTTTTTATTATGAAACTTCAACGTGAATTCCGGTAGGTCAGTACTGATTTTATGATTATATGACTACAAAAATCTAAAAAATATGCACTAAAAATGCAATGAAGAGCGTGTGTGAAGACTACTACGAGATGAAGAGGAAGTGAGACGGCTTTTCCGGGCGAAGACAAAGGGAAGCGGAAATGCGTGAAATCGAAGAGGTTGAGATGCTAGTCAGCAAAAGCAACGTCCGAAAATTTTATAAAAAAATTCGACGAATAATATAAAAACAAGTAAGAAAAGCTGTCTTCGGCTGTGTTATATTGGTCAAATTTCATTGATTTTTAACTTCGACAATCCACATTATAAAAGAGCAATACTTAGTTACGAAATTTCACGTTCCTACCTATCTAATTACAAGAGTTATTTACCAAAATCCGTTTATCGGAACAATCGATTGTATGGGGGCTATGTGAAATATTTATCCCATCTCAATGATTTTCAACATCGATATGTGCAATATTAAAAAATAGCAATACTTACAAAATTTCACGTTTCTACATGTTTAATTACAGGAGTTATAGCCCAAAATCCGTTTATCGGAACAATCGATTGTATGGGAGCTATATGTAATATCGGTCCGATCTTGCTGGTTCCGACAAATGATTTTTATATTAAAAAATGGTGGCCGCATCCGAAATTTCAGCCAAATATCTCAATAACTGAAGGACTAGTTTGCGTTCAAACAGACAGACGGACATGCCTAAATCAACTCATCTCGTCATCCTGATAATTTCGGTATACTTATTGATGGGCCCATCTCTTCTTCTCATACTTACAAACATCGGACGAAAGTTATAATACTATTTCATAGTCATGAAAGGTATAATGACAACGGCGACCTGGTGGCAGATGTAGTACTAAGGTTATGGAGGGATCACTTATCTGCCCTTTTAAACGTAGGAACAGAGCAACATTTCACTGAAGAGGACGAACCCGATGCCACAATCGAAGACGATGAAATTGAAGTTCCACAACCCGTTTATAACGGGTACGAATAGCTATATCTCGACTAAAAAACAATTAAGTGGCGGGCGCTGAGTGGGTCAGCTGAGCTATTCAATTACGGGGGCGTGGAACTAGTAAGGTGCATGCACTAGCTGCTGTGCAGAACATGGACGGATGAATGCATGCCTGAAGATTGGAATCTGAGTGTTTTCTGCCCAATCCACAAGAAGGGCGATCCCGCAAACTGCCCCAACTATCGTGGAATCAGTATCACATATATGGTCTTATCAAGCGCATTGTGCCAAAGACTGAGGCCTGACGTAAACCGACTTATTGGACCTTATCAGTGTGACTTCAGACCTGGTAAATATACCATCGACCAGATCTTTACAATACGCCACACAGCATATCTTTGTTGATTTTAAAGCCTTCGATAGCACGCCGCTATGTCTGATTCTGGTTTCCCCGCTGAACTTATACGGCTATGCAAAATTAAGCTGAGCAACACCACCAGCTCAGTCAGCATCGGAAAGGACCTCTCCGAACTGTTCGAAACTAAACGAGGTTTCAGATAGAGCGATCCCCAATCGTGCGATTTCTTTAATCTGATGTTGGAGAAAATAATACAAGCTGTAAAACCTAAAGTTTAATTTCTATGAGATATGAAAGACTGGGAGTAAAGAATACACGTATTTTATATGTAAGTGATAGGTAAATGCATAAAATTTTGAATAAAAAGAGGTAAACAAAATTTTTTCAGTAAAAGGTAGACAAAGTTGTAATATCAGACAAAGATGAGAGTTCCTTTATTGAAGTGGCGGTACTGGGACCAATATTCGTCTTTCTTTCGAAGAAAATTAGGCATCTTGTAAATTGGTACAAAACAAAGTTTGTGAGAAAAGTATGTATGTATGTATGTACTACCAAAAACTTGTTTAAAACAGTTTGACTTTTCTATGACAAATATGAAGCTGGGATTCTTTTTTGTGAGCAATTTAAGGATTTATAGCTATAAAAAGGTGGTCGATTTTTAAGCATGAGTGGTAGAAGTGGTAGACAGACACTCAAAAAAGTGGTAGATCTACCACTTTATCAACACTGATAAATACCCACAAAAAGTGATTCTTCATCTGTATTTTAGTTTCTACAATTTGCGATAAATAAATCGTTAAGATTGCAAAATACTAAAAAAAAATATGCGATGAAATGTGATTTAAAACAAAAATATGCAAATATAGTATGCACTGAAGACAAAATATGCACTCAAAAAAATCAATGCCATTTTTACAGTAATTTCTTGATTCGCAAAATCGTTTAATTTTCTATGTCTTACCTACCGTAAATAATATACAAATGCATATAAATCCGGGCCGTACTCATTCCATAGTGTTTTTTAAAGCTGAAGGTAGGTCCAAAAGGGATCAAAATGCAAGAGACTGATGGAAAAATTTGTGGTGCGACTGAAAAGAAATAACAAAGAAAGCACGATTGGTTCTTCTTCTACCAACTTCCCACCCGGGCTGAAAATGATCTGCCGGGCCTGGTACCCAAGAGGTACTTCTAATGTGGGCACTGGAGTGTCTTGAAAGTAAAATGGGGTTGGTTCTCCAATATTCCTTGAAAATTTCGATTATATTTGAATAAAAATACCGGGCATACTCCAACACTACCGCCATTTAAATTTTTTATTTTTACCTCACCCCGTTTAAAAAGGAACAGTACATGCTTTGATACATTATATACATATATGTGTATATACATATTTATAAACAATGCAATTATATACAAATTTGAATTAGATTAAATATATGTAAGTAATTTCGTACCCATAGAAAAGAATTAGCTTCGCAACGGTCAGATCGGCATGGGACGTTTTCAAACCCATTAATAGTCCTGAAATTGGTTAGGCTTGAGATTTTTGTTCCAAATATTCATGTAATGATTTATACAAATGCATCCTAAATAAAAAAAAATACAATACTTTGGCATTGTTATTAAAATAATTTAATTAGATGGTATAAAATTAAAGCATCTTCACATCGTTTAGATTTTTTCACAGGATCTGAGTGGAAGATCACCCTATTTAAATTTTTTTATTTTGATCAGCTATTGTTGAGCGACCCTTTCATGTCGTATTCTGGCTATTGTTGAGCAACCCTTTCATGTTGTATTCTGGCGTTCATCGCATTCGCGAAAATGGCGAAGATGAAGTGATAACCGAAAAAACTAAAAAGTACGCTTATCTCAAAAAATATGTTTCGAGTTCATGTCAATGCAGATTCTACATGGTTGAATTTCTTGGTATTTTTTCAAAGCAATTATGTGTTGAGCTGTGTATTTTAAAATTAAAATCTACCTGATTTGAACTTGGCCCTGTGCATTTAAATGCGAGGTTATTTTCTTTGAAAAAAAGTCGTATATCTCGAATCCATATCGGAATATCGATACTTTTATAGCTCTAATCTTGGCTTGCCAATAACTGATGGAAAGAAACCAGAAAGTATATTCAACCAGGTCTCATCATCATTTATTGCCATTCGTTCCTTTTTAGCGACAACTGACGCCAATTGGAAACACCAAGGGAGTTCAAGTCAACCTCATTTTAGTCGAGGTCTCCCCCTTCCTCTGCTGCCGAATTCGGGGGTCGATAGGAGCTGGAGCTTCCTTGTCCATTCGCATACATGGGAGCCATGGGCTTTTACCATAGCTCGTACAGCTCATCGTTAAATTTCCTTCGATACTCGCCGTTCGCAATCACGCGGAGGACCATAAATCTTCCAGAGAACTTTTCTCTCAATTACTTCAAGGGTCATCTCATCTTCTCTTGACTCCGAGGCGTACATTATGCTTCTCGTCAAATTCAAGCATCCGTTGATGGTAACCGTAGCAACCGAGGCAATCGAACATCATCATGTGGCACGTATCGACGTGCCATACGAAAACTAACACTAAAATTTTGTGTCTGAAGAAAACTAACACTTTTATTTTATGTCTGACGAAAACTAACACTTTCAAGTTGTGTCTGACGAAAACTAACACTTTTATTTTGTGTCTGACGAAAAGTAATACTTTCATGTTTTCTCTGAAGAAAATGTACCAAAGTGTTAGTTTTCGTCAGACACAAAATAAAAGTGTTAGTTTTCGTCAGACACAACTTGAAAGTGTTAGTTTTAGCCAGACAAAAAATAAAAGTGTTAGTCTTCTTGCAGAATTTAAAAAGTGTTAGTTTTCGTAAGAAATTTGAAAAGTGTTAGTTTTCGTATGGCACGTCGGTATGTACTTGTTGTCGGTTCGCGTTATGGAAAATCGAAATTTTTTAATTTTTTCGTCTGTTTGATGCCCTGAAGGAAAGATTGGTTCAATCGCCCAAAAGCGACTATCATAGGTATAGTAGCTTTGTATCTACATATGGGACATTCCATCGTGACTCCTAGGACATTTGATTCGAGAGCTTAGTCAACTTTGACTTAATAAACTGACATTGGGATTTCAATTGCTATGAAATATATTTATCGACATGGATAAATATCCAATACAATAAATGCATTAAAAGAATTGGCGAAATAACAACAAATAGCTTTATAACTACTCAGTTAGTGAGTGTGACTCCTGGGAAACCGAAAAATCCCTTTGTTGCACCTTTGTGAGTACGAAAACGAATTTTAGCTTTACAGTGCAACTTTGAACTACAATTTGTATATGATCAAAAGTACATACTACATAGTACCATATTCTTTAAAAATAAGATCAGTATTAGCTTTTAGAAACTTTTTACAAAGTTTAAAGAGTGTGACTCCTGGGACATTTTCCTGTTTTTTCGTGATACAATTTTTAAGTTTTCTCAGTATTATCGATGCAGTTCCCTAAAAATTTAGCTATGCAACTAGTTACCCCTAACCCATGATAATAAAAAGACCTTTATTGTAAAGTTCTGTTAGAGCAGTGGGAGTTTATGGCATTTTAAAAATATGGTACTTTTCCTATTTTGGTCGGAATGTCCAATATACCAAGCATGGTCAAAAATATATGCAATGTAAATTAAAGTAGGTGAATTGACCGGTGGTAACCGTAGCAACCAAGGCAATCGGACATCGTCATGTCACACGTATGTACTTGTTGTCGGCTCACGTTGATGGAAAATCGAAATTTATTGATTTTTTCGTCTGTTTGATACCCTGAAGGAAAGATTGGTTCAATCGCCCAAAAGCGACTATCATAGGTATAGTAGCTTTATATCTACATATACCAAGCATGGTCAAAAATATATGCAATGTAAATTAAAGTAGGTGAATTGACCGAAAAGTAATCCCAATGTAATGCAACGGAGATGAATTGTACCAAAAGTAGCCCGAATGTACACAGAGCGAAAACCACCTAATAAAATAGAACAAAAGTAAGAAGATATCTCTATAGCTTTTCTTTAAGAGGATGGGCTTCATATATTTGTAGAGAAAATCTTATTAATGGTTTCAAAGAGATATCACATAATATTAAGAAGATTTTCATTTTAATATTTCAAATTAAAAAAAAAACAAGAATGAACGCTCAACCCAGATGTCTAGTCTAATCTACACTACCATGCCAGCGTATACTTTTAACTTGCCAACGTCTAATTACACCTTCGTTCTTTTTGCCTCACCCCATGTGCACTTGCCATTTTGCCTTCACCGCGAATCGAACTAAGAATTATTAACTGCTGAACGGAGATCTCTAGCATGATGCTATCGTGTACTTATGCTTGGTAGCGTCGAATTACACATTTGAAGAAGGTATACTTTTAAATACATTTAAAAAGATTTACCTCCCAAAAATAAGAAGAAATCTCTATGGAAATATTTTCGTCTCTGACTTCTGTCCTCTTTTTGTGCCTCGAAGCTGTTCAAAGAGACAATCTTCTTATTTTTATGATTGCATTTGCGAATTAAGTTACTTATATGTTTACATTTCAGTTTTGTTGTACTATAAAAGATCATGGATCTTATAGTGCTAATATTTTTCAAAAAATGAGATGAGATGATGAAATAAATTGCTAATTGTTATTTAAACAAGAAACGTCTTTAGTTAAGTTATAATTTCTACATAAAAGTTGAACAAATATAGATAATTTTAAATAATCGATTCAAAATGTTCAATAAATCAATAAAATACGTACCTATTCGAAACGGTTTTGTTTAATTTCCAGTCTTCAATTCTTCAAAGATAATATGTACATAAGTTCAGCCCTAGATTTTTCTCTTAAAATTGATTTAAAAATGTAGATAGAAAGCTAAAAGTTATGCTTTCATACACGGTTAAAAATTTGAACCAAAATTTTAAACTTTTTTGGACTACATATATTACCAAACCAAATTTGGATTCAAATACAATCTAGACCAATTTTCATGAAAATTGGCTAAATGAATCGGGTTTCAATTATAAACCAGAAATGTTTTAACATTTTTTTAAAGATAAAATAAATTTTTTGTTCGTTGGCGGGAATTCGAACCAAGACTGCCCGCATCATGCCCGTCTGTTCTACCACTGAGCTACTTTGCACACATCAATGTTGTTGGCAAAATTCAATCTTGAATAAGCTTTCAAAAATAAATTTGACTTTTCTAACCCAAAAGTTTAAATTTTAGACTGAAAAGTTTTAATTTTCAAGCCAAAAATTTTTAATTTTAAACCGAAAAGTTTTAATTTTCAAACCAATTTTCCTCTTTCCTGAATTTTCTAAATCGTGTTGGCTTAGAAAAAAACCTTAAAAGCAAGGTATGAAACCGATTAAAATAAAGTTCCGGTTTCGGTTACGGGGTTTTAACGTGTTTCGGTTTCGGTTCCGGTTTCGTTCTTCAACATTTATTTCGGTTTCGGTTACGGTTTCGTTCCGGTTTCGGTTTCCAAACAAAAACAACAACACAAAAAAATTGTGCTACTACAAAACTCAAATATGTACTTGAATGCAAAATAAGTCTGAATTTTTATAACTTTACTCCGGTGGTCATGATGAATTTTCTCCAATTTATAGTAATAAATATTACTTCCGCTATTTATGGAAAACAAAATTTCTTCAAAAAAAGTTTAAAAAATTAACTCTATTCATTTCAATTATTTCGGAATTTTGATATTGAGGTCAAAAAAGTCTTGCTTAACTATCTTCCATGAAAATTATTCAGGGTAGCCTCTTTTAAAATAAAATATGTGTCCACAAAAAAATTCAAAACCGTTTGAAACCGGTTCCGGTTTCGTTCTTTTTCAGAAAAAAATAACGGTAACGGTTTCGGTTTTGAAGAATGAATAGGTTTTAATCGGTTACGGTTCGGTTTTACTCCTTGCTTAAAAGTACCTTTAAAGCAATATTTTTGAAAATGCGGAATATTTGAATTTTTCATACCATGAATTCGTACCCCTCAAACATTCTCGGGGTGCTCATAATTTAGGAGTGAAAAATATGAGCCTCCGAAATTATGACTCCAATTTGATGAAAATTATGACTTTATTCCGAGAGTTATCTTTTAACAAAACAGCTTTTGAACAAATATTCATAAGGTTAGTTTATTGAGCTGCTCTAGCTCACGCCAGGTTGAGATATTTCACAAAATTGTGTTTAATGAACACTTTTCTTGCTCCAGGTTGCTCTATCTATTGTTTCATGAGTACGCTCAAAACAAAACTAGAGTAATCCAGATCACAAATTTCTGCTCTAGCTTTTTTTGTGGAGTAAGTTAGAGCAAAGAAGCAATTGTCAGTCAAGAAAAAATAAATTTTTGAAAACTTCAAAAAAAAAAATTGCTTGCAGGAAAAACAACATTTTAGTAAACGTGTATTTGCATTAATTTTGAGGATTTAAACAAAACAACCAAATAAATAGAAACTATCAAAATTCAAGTGTTTCATGGCATTTCTGTCCTGAGTTTCTCTATTTCTATTTTGACAGCTGCCCTGCTCTGCTCTGCTCTAACCCGCTCTGAACCTTTTTTTGTTCAGTAAACAGACCTATATTTTGTTTGTGAAAATTTGTTTATTTCAAAAAAAATTCAATCACAATACATCACGTGCGGACTGTTCCTGATAAATATATACTTTTCTCGACTTTATTTCTGAAATTGTTTCTGGTGAATGGCATAAGTATACCTACCAATAGATCTTTGCCGCATTGTACCACATACATACATATGTATCTTCATTGACACAAAAGACCAAGTAAGTAGCTCTCCGGTGACAAATGCAAAACCAAGTCCCAGTTATTTTCTCAACTACTTATGGCCAATTTTCTGGGAATTTAACGTTAGCAGTGCTTTTCGAATGTTCATAACTCAGCCATTATTTGAGGTCACCTTTATTATTGACACTCCCAATATGAAAATGTGTACGGGTTTCGTTTGCGAATAAAAAAGTGGGAATGTTTTTTTTTCTTTCGTCAAGGAAATGGTAGTAGAAAAGGACGATATAAATTGTAATAAAAATAAAAAATTGCAAGGTAAACTAACAAAAAAAAATTTTCAAAAATTGTATTGATTTTATTTTTCAGAAAGGTGAAAAAATATTACTGTAAAAATTACAGATCTTAATATTAAATTCTAGAGCCCCTTCATCGCTAGTTTAGATTTCACAGACTTTACTTCATATTTGGTATAAAAACGACAAACCATTGCTGTAAAACAACATTTACCTGAACATATTTTTCTAAGAACTCGGATTCCCTACAAAAGCTTCATAGCCTAAAATTTTTTCCTAAATTTTTACCAAAAGTTCATTGGAAGCTTTTAAGGTCATAGAGACTATCGGGAAAAGTCTTCCAAAGGGATAGTATTACCACTTTACCAACTTTAACCAGTTTCAATAAATGTATCTCCAATTCTTTCATGCACACTTGGCTGATGATTAAGAATGAAAGCCAGAGAGTTATTAATGATAATTCAGAGAGTTATTAATGATAAATTCATCAATTTTCCAAAAGCCAACCTCTACTATTTAAAACTACTACTATTTAAAACTAATTTTCTAACTACTTTTTTTTACATGATTTTGCTAAAAGTCTACCCAGAAGCTTAATGAAATTTTTTTGGGGAGCAAAATGGCCGCAATTGACAAAATCTGTCAGGGAGGAGCTAACCTGGTAATAATTGAATCATGTCACTTACTCCACAAAAAAAGCTAGAGCAGAAGTATTTGATCTGGATTACTCTACCCAGTGGCAAAACAGGCAATGCATTACTTTTTTCTTGCGTGAAAATATGTACGAATTTTGTTATAAGAAAAGATCATACCAAAACCAAGGGAAGGAGTAATGTGTAGCTCAATTTCAGTAAACAGACCTCGGTCGCTTTCGTCGTTCTTGTGTGCGGATTTTTGCATTCGATTTTAAACCGAATTCCTGTTGAGCTAGGGTCTTGAAATTTTCACCATAGTTCAGGGGCTGGATTCTCTAGCTGTGAGTTTACACTTTTTTCCCATATATTTTTCAGTTATCTGTCAATAAAGATGCCGGTTACGGTAAACCTGACATTGGGTAAACGTACCTAAGGCCCGGTTTTTCAGTGCAAGTTTAAACCACAGACAAAGTTGACTAGAGTTTATCTCATACAAATTGACCATTTAAACTAGGTTTAAGCTCGCACTGACGTTTAAACTTGCACTGAAAAACTGGGCCTAAGGGCCGGTTTCACCAACTCGACTAAGCTAAAACTAAGTTTTTACTTAAGTTAGCCCAGATTTGGGACCAACTTACTTTTGGGTTTCACCAAATGAGATTTTGCACACAACAACCAAGTCAGTTATTTGGTACATGGTCGTATTTTTTCTTACGTTTTCACGCATCGTACGCAATCCAAAATGGTGTCTTTTGAAAGGAAGGCCTATCTTTACGAATGTTAGAAAGAAACACATGAACAAAAGGTGAGCGATTCTAATCCTTTGTTTTTGACGTATATGCTTTGCTACCACACTTGACATCTTACACGATATTTTTACTTAGTTGAGAATTAGTCAGCTGAGACCGGTTGGTGAAACCAGCCCTAAGTTTCCTTGGGTAGTCGTCAGCCGGCTATATTCATGGGCGTAGCCAGACTCGAAATTAGGGGGAGGGGGGGCCAATTTTTAATTATAGGGGAAAATTTTTTAACTATAATTTAATAATGAAATTCCTTTAAATATAGTAACTTTAAGAATCGGTAGTACCTCTATTGAAATAGATAGTTGCGATATTATAGTTATGTAAGTACATTCACTTGTGCGTATATTGAAATTATATATGTACGATTATAACTATTCGAAAATTAAATGAAAAATTATATAGTAAACTAGCTGGTGCCCGCGACTTCGTATGCGTATAATTTCTGTTTTAATGTTTGTCTGCTCGATAAACCCAAATTTCGGTCACAAAAAATGCTTTCATCGGATAAAGCTTAAAGTTTAATAAAAAAACGACCCTAAAGCCATGTGATTTAATAACATCGCATATTACAGCACCCATTGACACCTTTCGTTAGACACCCATATTGAACTAAGACATTTTTTGCTACCCCTGGTCCAAATTTTGGACGATAACTCCAAAACCGGTTGAGATATCGCAAAATAGTATCTTAAACTTTTTATTTCCTATAGGGTAAGAAAATAGTAAATTTCCCTTAATAGCCATATTAAGCGTTTCGGTATTAAGCAGGTTCATATTTTATGAGATATCTCCGGGGTAGCTTAGGTATTGAAATTAATCAAATGGTTTATGACAGCATTCATAAACACCTTTTGTTTGATACCCATAATGTACTAAACATTTTTGTGGAAATATTCGTCGATACCTCCGAAACCGGTCGAGCTATCGAAATTTCAAACCACTTCAGATATTTCAATGAATCACATCGCATTATAGCACTCATTGACACCTTTCGTTTGACACCCATATTGTACTAAGACATTTTTGGTCGTCCCTGGTCCACATATTGGGCGATAACCCCAAAACCCGTTGAGATATCGCAAAAAATAATATCTTAAACTTTAACTTGAGCGTCTAGCAATCCAACGATTCAGTACTTTTAGAGTGTTACTACCACAAACCTACAGACACACATGGTCCACATATTGGGCGATTACTCCAAAACCGGTTGAGATATTGAAAAAAGTAATGTCTTAAATTTTAAGTTGAGCGTCGAGCAACCCAACGAAAAAAGTTTCATTCAATTCCATTCATTACTTTCACAGTGATACGGCCACAAACATACGGGCAGACAGACAGACAGACACACACAAATTTTTAAAATGGTTACTTATGGCCAATTTTCTGGGAATGTAACGTTAGCAGTGCTTTTCGAATGTTCATAACTCAGCCATTATTTGAGGTCATGATTCAATTACAAGAAGGTGTGCTATTCCCTTGACCTTTATTATTGACACTCCCAATATGAAAATGTGTACGGGTTTCGTTTGCGAGTAAAAAAGTAGGAATGTTTTTTTTTCTTTCGTCAAGGAAATGGTAGTAGAAAAGGACGATATAAATTGTAATAAAAATAAAAAATTGCAAGGTAAACTAACAAAAAAAAATTTTCAAAAATTGTATTGATTTTATTTTTCAGAAAGGTGAAAAAATATTACTGTAAAAATTACAGATCTTAATATTAAATTCTAGAGCTCCTTCATCGCTAGTTTAGATTTCACAGACTTTACTTCATATTTGGTATAAAAACGACAAACCATTGCTGTAAAACAACATTTACCTGAACATATTTTTCTAAGAACTCGGATTCCCTACAAAAGCTTCAAAGCCTAAAATTTTTTCCTAAATTTTTACCAAAAGTTCATTGGAAGCTTTTAAGGTCATAGAGACTATCGGGAAAAGTCTTCCAAAGGGATAGTATTACCACTTTACCAACTTTAACCAGTTTCAATAAATGTATCTCCAATTCTTTCATGCACACTTGGCTGATGATTAAGAATGAAAGCCAGAGAGTTATTAATGATAATTCAGAGAGTTATTAATGATAAATTCATCAATTTTCCAAAAGCCAACCTCTACTATTTAAAACTACTACTATTTAAAACTAATTTTCTAACTACTTTTTTACATGATTTTGCTAAAAGTCTACCCAGAATCTTAATGAAATTTTTTTGGGGAGCAAAATGGCCGCAATTGACAAAATCTGTCAGGGAGGAGCTAACCTGGTAATAATTGAATCATGTCACTTACTCCACAAAAAAAGCTAGAGCAGAAGTATTTGATCTGGATTACTCTACCCAGTGGCAAAACAGGCAATGCATTACTTTTTTCTTGCGTGAAAATATGTACGAATTTTGTAATAGGAAAAGATCATACCAAAACCAAGGGAAGGAGTAATGTGTAGCTCAATTTCAGTAAACAGACCTCGGTCGCTTTCGTCGTTCTTGTGTGCGGATTTTTGCATTCGATTTTAAACCGAATTCCTGTTGAGCTAGGGTCTTGAAATTTTCACCATAGTTCAGGGGCTGGATTCTCTAGCTGTGAGTTTACACTTTTTTCCCATATATTTTTCAGTTATCTGTCAACAAAGATGCCGGTTACGGTAAACCTGACATTGGGTAAACGTACCTAAGGCCCGGTTTTTCAGTGCAAGTTTAAACCACAGACAAAGTTGACTAGAGTTTATCTCATACAAATTGACCATTTAAACTGGGCCTAAGGGCCGGTTTCACCAACTCGACTAAGCTAAAACTAAGTTTTTACTTAAGTTAGCCCAGATTTGGGACCAACTTACTTTTGGGTTTCACCAAATGAGATTTTGCACACAACAACCAAGTCAGTTATTTGGTACATGGTCGTATTTTTTCTTACGTTTTCACGCATCGTACGCAATCCAAAATGGTGTCTTTTGAAAGGAAGGCCTATCTTTACGAATGTTAGAAAGAAACACATGAACAAAAGGTGAGCGATTCTAATCCTTTGTTTTTGACGTATGTATATGCTTTGCTACCACACTTGACATCTTACACGATATTTTTACTTAGTTGAGAATTAGTCAGCTGAGACCGGTTGGTGAAACCAGCCCTAAGTTTCCTTGGGTAGTCGTCAGCCGGCTATATTCATAGGGGAGGGGAGCCAATTTTTAATTATAGGGGAAAATTTTTTAACTATAATTTAATAATGAAATTCCTTTAAATATAGTAACTTTAAGAGTCGGTAGTACCTCTATTGAAATAGATAGTTGCGATATTATAGTTATGTAAGTACATTCACTTGTGCGTATATTGAAATTATATATGTACGATTATAACTATTCGAAAATTAAATGAAAAATTATATAGTAAACTAGCTGGTGCCCGCGACTTCGTATGCGTATAATTTCTGTTTTAATGTTTGTCTGCTCGATAAACCCAAATTTCGGTCACAAAAAATGCTTTCATCGGACTGATAAAGCTTAAAGTTTAATAAAAAACGACCCTAAAGCCATGTGATTTAATAACATCGCATATTACAGCACCCATTGACACCTTTCGGTAGACACCCATATTGAACTAAGACATTTTTTGCTACCCCTGGTCCAAATTTTGGACGATAACTCCAAAACCGGTTGAGATATCGCAAAATAGTATCTTAAACTTTTTATTTCCTATAGGGTAAGAAAATAGTAAATTTCCCTTAATAGCCATATTAAGCGTTTTGGTATTAAGCAGGTTCATATTTTATGAGATATCTCCGGGGTAGCTTAGGTATTGAAATTAATCAAATGGTTTATGACAGCATTCATAAACACCTTTTGTTTGATACCCATAATGTACTAAACATTTTTGTGGAAATATTCGTCGATACCTCCGAAACCGGTCGAGCTATCGAAATTTCAAACCACTTCAGATATTTCAATGAATCACGTCGCATATTATAGCACTCATTGACACCTTTCGTTTGACACCCATATTGTACTAAGACATTTTTGGTCGTCCCTGGTCCACATATTGGGCGATAACCCCAAAACCCGTTGAGATATCGCAAAAAATAATATCTTAAACTTTAACTTGAGCGTCTAGCAATCCAACGATTCAGTACTTTTAGAGTGTTACGACCACAAACATACAGACACACATGGTCCACATATTGGGCGATTACTCCAAAACCGGTTGAGATATTGAAAAAAGTAATGTCTTAAATTTTAAGTTGAGCGTCGAGCAACCCAACGAAAAAAGTTTAATTCAATTCCATTCATTACTTTCACAGTGATACGGCCACAAATATACGGGCAGACAGACAGGGAGACACACACAAATTTTTAAAATGGTTGATTTAGATTCTACTCGCTTAATAATGCTTCCCCCAATCAATTTTTTGTTGATATCTGCCATGTAGACATCGACCTGTTAAAATTTTATTATATGTAGAGATGAATAACTATTTTAAAGAAATTCTGCGGGTATCTTCTGCAAATCGATCCAAAAATTCCTCTTCAATTTGGTGCATATTGTCTTTCACATATTTTCGATGTACGCTTAATGAGCACAGACCTAAGAATTAGTTTTTTTTAATTAATATACAATATTACGAGAACAACATAATTCGTTACATTACCTCACAACTGCTAAAACTCGTCCAAAAATACGAGTTTTAACATTGATTTTAATAATCTGAAAACGGAAATTTGGATTTTTCTTTCTGTCAAGAGAAATTTGCGAACAAATTGAATTGTTTTTGAATTTTTTTCTCACTCTTTTTCTAGAATTTAGGGGGGGGGGGGGGGGAGGGCAGCTGCTAAGGGCTACGCCCTTGGCTATATTCGTGGTTTTTTAAAAATCAAAAACAATAATATGTATATTATGCGAATTCTTCTTTATACTTACTCGATTTTATTTTTACTGCTTTAAACATAGTGGCTGAAATAAAGAATACAGGTAAAAATAGTTTGATATGTTAATAAAATTTTAATTAATTTCGGTTTAGATTTAAAACCTTACTGCAGAAAACGGTAATATCTGTCTTGTCTAAATAAAAATGAAACTGAACACAATTGTAAGAAACAGGGACCGGTCACAAAAGTTATTAGGCAAAATTTAAGCCAAAAAATCACTATGAAGGGGTAGTGCTACTGTCATAAGAAAATTGTCTTCCCTATAAGTTCAGTATACGTATTTAAACGAAGCATGGCAAATTGGAGACCTCAAAGTTGAAGCAAGGTTAAAATCTGGCAAACTCTCAAATTTTTTTTGCTTGCTTTGCTCTCTTTGACAATCAGATGTTGATGACTTTGCTTTAATTAAAGAATAAAAAGTTGGTGGAAATAATAATTAATTCATTGATTCTCTATTAAATTAAGAAATTAACCAAAACACTCTGAATGCAAAGAAATGAATAACGAAAACAATTGTATAAAAGAGAAGCGTCAAGGCGTTCATTGTAGTATACCTCTGAAGTTGGATGCAAAGTTTTGAGGTAGCAAATGTCAGGCGAGGTTAACAAAGCTTAAAGGGTCGAATACATAAAGTTCATATTAACGTTCCATTTTAACATTTTTCTAATATAAAAAGTAGAGTTAATTTTTTAAACTTATCGGTCAAAAGTCCACCAAATTTTCAAAGATTTTCAAATTAATGACCACTAACTTATAACATATCTACATACTTATATTGAAGAAAAAATTTTGCCATAAATAGCGAAAGTAATATTTATTACCATATATTGGAGAAAATTCTTCATGAAAACCGGAGTAAAGTTATAAAAATTCAGACTTATTTTGCATTTAGGTACATATTTGAGTTTTGTAGTAGCACAATTTTTTTGTGTTGGTGTTTTTATTTGAAAACCGAAACCGGAACGAAACCGTAACCGAAACCGAAATAAATGTTGAAGAGCGAAACCGGAACCGAAACCGAAACACGTTACAAAACCGTAACCGAAACCGGAACTTTATTTTAATCGGTTTCATACCTTGGTTAAAAATATGTAAGTTATTTTTCAATTTTTAAATCAAGGTATGAAACCGATTAAAATAACGTTTCGGTCTCGGTTTTGGTTTTGTAACGTGCTTCGGGTTCGTTCTTCAACATTTATTTCGGTTTCGGTTACGGTTTCGTTCCGGGTTTGGTTTCTTAAAAAAACACGAACACAATAAATTTTACTACTAAAAAACTCAAGTATGTAACTTCAAAATAGGTATGAAATATTGCTGGCTTCGGGAGCAAATGTACCAAGTCCATTTTTTGAAATTATTCAGGAGACGAAAAAAACCGCATAACTTTTTTTGTTGTGAATACTTTTAAAATCTAAAAATGCAGTTTTTCCTTCAGTTCAGCTTGCTTAAATATCAGCTTTTCAAAATAAAGTAAATGCAAAGTTATGAGCACATTTTGGACTTAGAACATTTTCTCACAAATAAAATGTTTGTTTTTTGTTTCCGATGTCGATGAAATTTGGCATATAGATAGTATGAGTTTGGGTGAGGGCTCAAACAACGAGGGATCCATGGTATTTGTGCAGAACACGTTTTTTGAGTTGGGGGCCTTCGGCCGCGCTTTTAAAAAATAACGGCATTTGTTTCCTTTAGCACCCAACTGCTAAAAAATTAGTTTAAATTATGGGAGAGGGCTCAAAAAACGTGACTTGGCGTCAGGATCACGAATCCGGCGATCGCCACGGCGTACACTTTTCTTGCACGTTTTTAGGGACAGCCTAATATAATTACAACAACAACATGAAAACTTGCAACTTCGATTGCAAATATCTCTTCAGAGAAGCAAAATATTATTCCGGATTTGTGATCCTGGGGCAAATGCGCGTCTTTTCAGCCCTCTCCCATAACTTTAGCTATTTTTTTAGCAGTTGGCTGCTAAAGGAAACAAATACTAAAAAAAATTACACCAATCAAACAAGAGAGGCAAGCAGCCCTTTTTATATACAATTATGTAGAAAACGAAAATTACGAAGGGTCCAATTTCGAACGTCGAGAACCCATGAATGCTAACTTCGAAAAACGGGAAAAACGATTTTTACTAAAAAAAGGTGGTTTGGACCTATACCCAGTTGGGTGCTGTACAGTGTTAACTATAGATAGATGGCAGTTCAACTGTGGCGTCCAGAGAAAGTTTTCCCACAAACCTGACTTTTTTTTTCTTGATTTCGGTATTTTCTAATTGTAAACACTTGCCATTTCCTACCTAGCATCAAATTTCTGTGCAATGTACTAGATACAATTGTATTTCGTATATTGGATAATCTTAATTAAAAATCATTGAACTTTGTACAGGCTGAGAAAACACTTATTTTTGTCATCTATTGTAAGTTCATGGAAACTACAAATCATTGCGTATGTGGTACAATCGGATCCCGGCTGTCTAACTTGTTTGCCATAAAGCAAACTAGAGTGAGTGAAATTTGTTTTTTTTTATACTTTAATTTTACTTAGAATATGTTATTAATATTTATGTAAGTCTCAGTTATTACACATTAGAAAAATGCATATTGAGTTTAACTTTGTTTACACGGTATATACGTTTGAATGTACATTAGAGCGGGTCGATTTTTTTGCATCAGGGGCCCATGGCGATTGTGGTTAATTGGATAATTTCAAGCATTTTTGCCGAAGAAACTATAGGTCTAACATGAATTTCGAGCTAGCGGATTTTTCAAACGTATTTTTTTTCTTAAAAAAGTGATTCACTTGTTAAAAAGCTGTGTTGAAAAGTAAAAAAATTCATTCTATATATGCATTTGGGGGTTTTTTGAGTCGATAAACCCATTTCCGACATTCATTTTTTATTTTGACGTCCGCCAGAGGGCGTTTCCGTCCTTTTATTTTTGTATTTTTTTTTTTTATTTTTTTGTTTTAAGTAATTCACTCGTTGAAAAGCTGTATTGAAAACTAGAAAAAAATCATTCTATATATGCATCTGGGGGTTTTTGGGGTCGATAAATCCATTTCTGACATTAGTTTTTTCTTTTTACGTCCGCCAGAGAGCGCTTACGTCCTTTTTGGATTTTATCTTTATTTTTACGTGGTTCACTTGTAGAAAAGCTGTATTGAAAACAATAAAAAAAAACATTCTATATGTGCATCTGGGGGTTTTTAGGGTTGATAAATCCATTTCTGGTATTTATTTTTAATTTTGACGTCCGCCAGAGGGCGCTTCCGTTCATTTTTTGAATTTTAACACCTTTTTCCGAAAATCAACAACAATGTTCCGAAAATCTATGAAACTCGACTTTCCTATAATGCAATTTCTTTTTTTTAAGTAGACTAACACCTCGATTCTATATTCTTGTTAAATTGTCAAGATACAAATTTTTTTATCAAGTATTTTGAATTTTGCGTAAAAAAACAGTTGTATTTTATTAAAATTATTTTCAAATTATTATTTTTTAAGCAGAATTCAAAATATTTGATACAAATATTTGGTTTTTTATCAAGATTGATAATTATTACTCCGATGGTTTGCTGGGTACTGTTTATTTACATTGTATTACAAATGACACACGTGATCCCGCTACTTTTCATTTCTATACTGTGTTGGCTATAGTTTTCGCGTCAATTGAAATTGATAGTAAACAAAAAAAAAATCAACCAATAAATCAAGGAAAAAAGTTTTTAAGAAAACTAAAAGGTATGTATTAAAACAGTTATTAATAATAAAAAAGTGCATGGTGGAAGTTTAAAAGAATAGTTTGGTTTTGTGCAAAAAAAAATATTTGTTTGCTTAGTTTTTGTTTTTGTTTGGTATATTGATATTCAATTGACGCGAAAACTATAGCAAACACAGTATAGAAATGAAAAGTAGCGGGATCACGTGTGTCATTTGTAATACAATGTAAATAAACAGTACCCAGCAAACCATCGGAGTTATAATTATCAATCTTGATAAAAAACCAAATATTTGTATCAAATATTTTGAATTCTGCTTAAAAAATAATAATTTGAAAATAATTTTAATAAAATACAACTGGTTTTTTACGCAAAATTCAAATTACTTGATAAAAAAATTTGTATCTTGACAATTTAACAAGAATATAGAATCGACGTGTTAGTCTACTTAAAAAAAAGAAATTGCATTATGGGAAAGTCGAATTTCATAGATTTTCGGAACATTGTTGTTGATTTTCGGAAAAAGGTGTTAAAATTCAAAAAATGGACGGAAGCGCCCTCTGGCGGACGTCAAAATAAAAAATCAATACCAGATGCACATATAGAATGTTTTTTTTTTATTGTTTTCAATACAGCTTTTCTACAAGTGAACCACGTAAAAATAAAGATAAAATCCAAGGACGTAAGCGTTCTCTGGCGGACGTAAAAAGAAAAAACTAATGTCAGAAATGGATTTATCGACCCCAAAAACCCCCAAATGCATATATAGAATGATTTTTTTTTAGTTTTCAATACAGCTTTTCAACGAGTGAATTACTTAAAACAAAAAAATTAAAAAAAATACAAAAATAAAAGGACGGAAACGCCCTCTGGCGGACGTCAAAATAAAAAATGAATGTCGGAAATGGGTTTATCGACTCAAAAAACCCCCAAATGCATATATAGAATGAATTTTTTTAGTTTTCAACACAGCTTTTTAACAAGTGAATCACTTTTTTAAGAAAAAAAAAATACGTTTGAAAAATCCGCTAGCTCGAAATTCATGTTAGACCTATAGTTTCTTCGGCAAAAATGCTTGAAATTATCCAATTAACCATAATCGCCATGGGCCCCTGTGAATTTTTTTGGGTCCATAAAAATCGACCCGCTCTAATGTACATACATATGTAAATTAGTGCACCAAGAAACACGCGGCTTAAGTAACTACAATATATGTATATTAATGCATATTAGCATATTATAATTGATATATTGCGCTATCAACAAAGTCCGCACTCACCACACATACGCTAATGTGTATACAATATAAAAATAGACTAAACAAAAAATATTTTAACGAACTACTTAACCGGCGGAAATTTCGCGTCCGCTCAACAAGTTGTCGTTCAGCGATTTGAGCAATAACTGATCGTATAATGAGGCATGATCAACCAACCGGAATTTTTTGCTCCATTTGTTTAACAGTGTTGCCGTGAGTGGAAATTAATAGTTTACCAACCGCTTCCAAAAAAACTAAGAAAACACCATTTACCTGAACATATTTTTTAAGGAAATCGAAGTTGCATTGACCAAAATTTTCTCAGACCAGCTGTTTTCTAGTATTCTAGCCTCAAACATTGGCATTTTGGATTCCCGATTTTGGTTTGAAAGTCTGTCAAACATAAAAAAATCAACAGTGAATAAAGCTAAACACATGTTCCTAAGGGAAATTCCCAACAAACGTTAGAGGTTAGAGAAATATTCGTCTTTACGTTAGATAACTAGGGTAATTTTCTAACTATTCTCTATTCGAAAGCAAAAGTAAAGAACTGCACTAGAACTCGATTCGAGATAGGTTAGAGAACTAGCTAAAAGGTGAGCATTTTGCACCAATTGCAAATTCACATTAGAATCCCATTAGAGAATAACATTAGATTTCATGGTTTGAATCCGAATTCGGTAACAGGTTCGGCCCTGACCTTGCAAAAAAGACCAATATTATTTTGTGATAGTTTTGTGAGTTTAGAGGCGATCTGCGACCTGTTAGGCTAATTCTGATCACGGATTTGGATTTAGCTCGCCAAAATACATGAAAATTTATGTATGTATTGAGTTCACAGATCCGTCAACTTTTTGTTTTTTTGTGGCTGCGCTATTTGAAGACTGCAAAACTACACCTTCAGAGAAAGCATACATATATTGAGCAAAAATATGTTTGAACGTATATGAGTAATGTATATTTTTGGTTATAATGTTGATCATATAATGATAACACAGGCCGACAAAATGAGACCAAAATTTTTGACCATAAACCAGACCATACTTTCCTAAAGGTTTTCGATGTGCTGGAATTGCTCTATCTTAGCGAAAAAAAAGATATTTGAGCAATCTCAACGCCATTCGTAGGAGGAAGACTTCTTCTTTAAGATGCAATGTTTGCTTTAAAAAAAAAAATCTGTCGATATATATATCCTCAAAAATAGGCAAAAACTGTGTTTTTTGCACTTTTAGGTTAGGATATCTCAAAATCCTGACGTGATAGAGCAATTCTGCGTCCAGATTTGAATTCAGCGCATCGAAAACCTTTAGGAAAGTATGGTCTGGTTTATGGTCAAATTTCTTGTCGGCCTGTGTAATTAGTCATGTAGAATATCAATAAACAAAATTTAGTTAAAAAGTGCATCAAAAACACCAAAAAAAAAAAAGACGGAAATATGTATGATATTTTTAAATTTAATACTAAACATGTTTTGAAAGAGTAACTTTACAAAACAAAGCTGTTTGACAATTTTTGAAAGAAAAAATGAGAAATAAAAAAACATACTAATTTTTTAGGATAGAATACTAGAAAACGGTATTTTTTTTCACCTTTCTTAAAAAGAAAATCAATATAATTTTTGAAAAACTATTTTTTTTTCGGCCCAGTATAATGTATATACGTACATTAGGGTAATTCCAAATAAAACAATAATGTTTTTGTTTAGCTCTTTCCCCTCAAAGTTAGTAATTGATAAGAAAATAAGCCCCGCAAAAATTAGCGCAGTTACTTAACTCTTAGAGGTAGCTATTTTTTAACTTTTCTATACATTTTATATTTTTCAAAAAACCTTTTCATATTCTTACCCCCTTATTAATAAAAAAATAAGAGGTTTATTAAGCTCTTATTATTAAAATGTTGTATGTCATTTTAAAATGCTTTATAAACCAATTTTATTTTTTATGAATATGGGGTTAAATTTTAAGCTTTGAAATGTCCAAAAAAAAAAAAAAAAAATATTTAACTGTGTAATTGCCGACATTTAAAAATAACGGCTTAATACATATCGTCGCCCGGATAAATGATTGTCGTATGTTACATTTGACGACTTTCAGAAAATGAGACTTGAAGTTTGGAGTTCAATATCTCAAAAACGCTTCATTGCATTTAGTCCAAAGTTTGGGAGAATTTTACTGGTTCAAGAAATTATTTAATTAATTACTTTTTAACGGGTTTTGTTAATTATTTTAGAATTTATAAAGGATTTTCTGCCGTAAAGTTTTGTCGTATGTTACATTTGGCAACAGTTTTGCAGGAACAATGTATGACGTACGACAAATAATTAGCGGATTTTGGTCTAAATTTAAGATGTTTGAAATTAGTTAAATATGTCGTATGTTCACTTATAAGCACATTTTGCTTACAACCAAACCAAAAATGTATCTTAAAAATAAAAAATTTTGGAAACTAAAAGAGATCAAACCCCCGATGGCTCCATTCGAAAGATCTCGATCAGTTTAGTATAACTGGAGGGGCACTCTGTATTGCGATGCGAAAGAAAATTTTTTCGCATTTGCCTTAGCGACACTCTGTAACTCAACTATCGCAACGGAAATTGACATTTTCGGATTTGTTTTTTTCCCTTTTCGCATTCATTTTTTCCCTCTCGAATCGCGTACACTCTGTATCGCGAAAGTAAAGTGTCAATTGCTTTGTACATTCGGATTTGTCTTCCTACAACAAAACGCAGTCGAACCGCTATCGCACCGCTAAATAATTTTGAATAAAATTAAATTTTTAAACATATTCTTGTAAATTATTGTAGAGCTATTAGTATACTTACCTTTCTTATCGAAAAACACGTTTATTTTGGCGCTTATTTCGCAAAATTAATAAAAAAAAATATTTTTTTTTTGAAAAATATTTTGTTTAACTTTTAAATTTACAAAATAATTACCAAAAATTTGTAAGAAAACTTCAATTAAACTAATAATATTATGTTTATACGGACATGATTTTGCATATGCACACGCATACACACATATTTCAATACACATAAAAGGTATATATATAGGTAGAAATATCTTTTGCAAGTACAAGTGTTTGCAGCATAGCATATAGTTAGGCGCCAAATTAGAAGAAATGGTATGGGTAAAAGCATAGGACAAGAGCCTTCACTTGAAGTATGCAATGAAAATTGTCAACTTGCGGTTAGTTTTACAACAGTGATGCCAACCCAAACAAGAAAATAACCAAAGGCCGCAGAACGCAGCACTGTTAGCAATGCTATAGCAATACAGAGTACCATTTGTTTATCGCATCGCATTTCACTTTCGAATCGCATTGAATTTCGAATCGCAATACAGAGTGACCCCCCTGCATTTATAACTCAATTCGACCAAATTTTCACATACGACAATCATTTATCCGGGCGACGATATGTGTTTAACTCGAGCAGCAGAGCTAAACCGCAATGGCACAATCTTTTACAAGAGCGTGCAAATGCTGGCGTATGCCGATGATATTGATATCATTGGCCTTAACAGCCGCGCCGTAAGCGCTGCTTTCTCTGGGTTGGAAAGGAAGCGCAAAAAGTGGGTCTTGCGGTGAACGAGGACAAGACGAAGTATCTGCTGTCATCAAAGAAAGAATCGGTGCACCTGCGCCTTGGCAGCCAAGTCACCGTTGATAGACTTCGTCTATTTGGGAACCAGGGGGGTCACTCTGTATTGCGATGCGAAAGAAAATTTTTTCGCATTTGCCTCAACTATCGACTCAACTATCGCAACGGAAATTGACATTTTCGGATTTAACACAAAAAATGATATCAGTCTGGAAAACCAGCGGAGAATCACTCTTGCCAACAAGTGGTACTTTGGACTGAGTAGGCAATTGAGAAGTTAAGTCCGCTCTCGAAGAACAAAGGTCGCGCTCTATAAGTCTCTCATCATACCTGTCCTGATGTACGGCTCGGAATCATGGACAGTGTCAAGAGAAGATGAGATGGCCCTTGGAGTATTTGAGAGAAAAGTTCTCCGGAAGATTTATGGTCCTTCCCGTGATGCCCACGGCGAGTATCGAAGGAAATTTAGCGATGAGCTGTACGAGCTTTACGCAGACCTGACCATAGTTCAGCGGATTAAAGCCCAAAGGCTCCGCTGACTGGGTCATGTTATGCGAATGGACGAAGAAGCACCAGCACAGAAAGTTTTCCTATCGACACCCGAATTCGGCAGCAGAGGAAGGGGGAGTCCTCGACTGAGATGGAAACAACAGGTGGAGGATGACTTGAACTCCCTTGGGGTTTCCAATTAGCGTCGGTTATCGCTAAAAAGGAATGACTGGCGTGCTTTGATACGAAACGGCCAAAATCGCCTAGGCGGTTAAGCGTCATTATGACGCAAGCCAAGATTAGATTGGGGTAATTTTGGGGTCGGTTTGAAGTCATATTGGGATCATTTTGGGGTCGGTTTGAAGTCATATTGTGATCATTTTGCGGTCAATTTCGGGTCACTTGATCGGGTCGGTCAAATGACCGCAACCCTACTGGACATATATCAGTCATTTGAATAGTCAAGGCTGAATGAAGCTTATTTCAGGCTGTAGTGCAAAGTTTCATTCAGGGGGGTCACTCTGTATTGCGATTCGAAATTCAATGCGATTCGAAAGTGAAATGCGATGCGACAAGCAAATGGTACTCTGTATTGCTATAGCATTGCTAACAGTGCTGCGTTCTGCGGCCTTTGGTTATTTTCTTGCCTGGGTTGGCATCACTGTTGTAAAACTAACCGCAAGTTGACAATTTTCATTGCATACTTCAAGTGAAAGCTCTTGTCCTATGCTCTTACCCATACCATTTCTTTTAATTTGGCGCCTAACTGTGTGCTATGCTGCAAACACTTGTACCACAGTATAACCAGTATTTGCACTGTGGTGAAAGTTCTCCATGGAGGTGAATTTTTCAGAGTTGAAATTCATGGTAGTATGGAATTTCGCGGACGCATGGTTGCATTTCAGTAACAAAAAAAACTTTAGAAATATTTCAAGAAAAAAAATGAATTTAATGTATATATTCCATGAATTAATATAATATCATGAATTTACTGCACTACAAGAAGTATAAAAAATGTATATTAAAGGCCATATTGTAAAATTTCGTACAAATGCATATTGATGATCGGCTCTTTATGAATATATGTTGAAGTACTTGTTAGATAGGAGTGTAATGGGGTGTGGTTGCTGAGTGACCGCGCTCAATCCCGACTCTTGCGTCCTCGTTCGTGCACTCTGGGCAACGTTGAGCTACCTAGGCTCGCGGCAGAAAGAGAGGGAGCCCCGGTGGGGCCACTCTGACATACTTGGTTTAAGGGCTCACCGGGGTCTTTTTCGCAGCGTCTGTACACCATGAGGTGCGTCTGTCTTGAAGCAAGCGGCTCGCTATATAAATGTGCAAAACTTTTCCCTCCCAATCCAGGGTGTTATGCGATACCGTGCCCATTGGACGTTTGCAGCCGGGAGGCAAATCGTGGCTGTAGTCGAACGGAGCCTCACAGATACCGGGCTGCCTCAGGGAGTAACTATGGTCTTACCGCGGTATGGGGCTCTGCCGCGGCGGACGACACACTTCCCCTTACACTACCCTTGACCCTAAGCTGGCCTTGTCCGGCGAGGGGTCGTACGAACAAGATGAAGAACACACAAAATACAAAGCAATTAACGATTTCGTTTACTCCGCAGCAGAGAAGAACTATGCTGGAGCAAGCGAAAACACAACGCCGGAGGACAAACTCCGCCTCAAAGTTAACTGGGAGGCCGACAGCGATGGAAACTACGGGTCAGTCATCCCCCAAACTGCTACCAAGTAAGAGTGACTTGATGGGAGCAAGCAGCAGTGCGGCTGCCTACGCAGTCAAGCAGAAATCGGCGGAAGCTAAACTTCCATCAAGCGCTGGTACGAAACCCTATCTCTTCACACCTGGGGCAATGGTCTCACGACCTGGTTTCAGAGTTTCGAAAGAGAAGGACGACGCCGCAAAGGGAGAGACCGCGATGGCAACTACGAGTCTGAATCCCCCCCAAGAGGCATCTCCCCGACGCTTTGCGTACTGGGATAAAAGAAAGGCCGCAGGGATCCTTAAAAAATATGAGGGAGCATCGCAGGAGAAGCTGTCGCCGGAAGAAAGGAAGATGGTGGAGGAAGCGAAAGCTCTGATACCAAATTTCCAGAGGCCCTATGTGTCTAAGAGGGTGAACGGTAATCCCTTCAAACGCCAGAGATCGGACGGAGAGGTAAACCCCCATCCGAAGCGGCATCAGCTCAACCCCGTAGTGGGAAAACTCAGCTTTGCTGAAGTAACCAAGGACAGAATCCTTATAGGTTTCATTGACCGAGGTAACGACCGTTGGTCCATCCCCAAAGACCGGTGGCTGTATGTCCGGAATGAAATGGGCAGGGCCCTCCTCGACTTAATGTGTGAGTCTCCGGGTAGTCCGCCGCGAGGTACTGACGCGGGCTGGCACCAAGGTCAGATCAAAATATTCGCGTGCGAGGATGCAAGAACTGTCGCACTGTATAAGGCAGCAGTTGCAAGACTGGGTGAAGTCTACCCAGGGGCAAGACTAGATGTCGTCGACTGGAAGGACATTCCTGCTCAGCCAAGGGCAAGGGCGTGGATCACTCTGAATAAGGAGGCGCTCGAGCCCCTTAAACGGTGCGACGGACGAGTGCATTACGGCTTGGGTCAGATCGTGATCCACGTATACCGTGGCGATGCACAGCGCGCTGCTATTCCGGACGCTCCGGAGGACTCGGAGATCGAGGCATCGGAAGGGGAAGCAGAGGAGTTCGACGCGGAAAGTATGTTATCCGCCACGTCAAATTGCGATGGTGCTGCGAACAACTCGGCGATAGAAGAAAGCCTGCTTGACGAAGAAGGCCTCGACGTCACGATCGTGGCTAAACCTGAGCACACTAACGTTGATGCTGCTTCAGACAGCAGGGTTCCCGCCACGCCAAATCGTGCAGGTGCTCTGAACAACTCCTCGTTGAGAGACAGCCCCCGGAACAGGCCAGACCTCGACGACACGCTGGCGGCAGGGAAGTCTGAGCTCTCTCATGTTGGTGGTGCTTCAGATAAATCTGCACAAATCTAAAGCAGCCTCGGCTGTTTTAAGCAGTCGTCTCTCTAAAGGCGACGTAGACGTGGTCCTTATCCAAGAGCCCTGGGTCAATAGCTCTAGGATCTGTGGATTGGGGACTAAGGGGTACTAGCTCATCCAAGCCAATGATGAGGGCAAGGTCAGAACCTGTATTTTGGTAAAGTCTGAGCTAAACACCTTTCTATTACCCAACTACTCAAATGGTGACGTTACAGCTGCCAGCTTAACAGTCGGCAGCACCAGCCTAACGATGGCGTCGGTATATATGCCCTATGACGCCGAAGAACCTCCTCCACAAAAGGAGGTGAAAGATCTGGTGGATAATTTCTGTACGGGCCATCTTATTATTGGAGCTGACGCTAATGCTCATCACGTCCAGTGGGGAAGCTCCGATATTAACGCTAGGGGCGAGTCTCTGTTTGACTACCTACTAACAACTAACCTGGTGGTTTGTAACGTGGGTAACGAGCCTACTTTTATAACTAAAGCTCGTAGGGAGGTTATAGACCTCACTGTTTGTAGCGAAGGCGCTTATGAGTGGGTCAGAAAATGGCGTGTTCTTGATGAGCATTCATTTTCTGACCATCGGTACATAGAAATTGTGTTAAACTTTATTGTTGAGCAGCCAGTTATGAAACGAAATCCACGCAACACTAACTGGCAGCTACATAACCAAATATTAGCTAGGGACCTACCAGTATTACCTCCACAAGCCCCCTCATCAGTGGGAGAACTGGACGACTGGACCTTTACAACGGCGCTCTCAAATGCCCTAGAGCAGGCTTGTCCAGTACCAAAACCACGCGGCAAACATAGACCCCACTGGTGGTTGTTGTTGTTGTTGTAGCGAGGTGTAGCCCTGGCTAAATGTCAGACAGGGTCACCCCGAGTGTATTGCTCTTGGCCGGGTCGATATAAGAAAACGGCCCGGGTCGTTTCGGCACGATGGGTACAGCACAAGTACTGGTACCGTTCTCGTAGAACCGGCAATACAAGAAACTAGCCGTGAAGGCTATGTAGGTCTTTTAGCGTTACCCAGGGTGCACCAACTGGGAGGCGACCTACTTTTACACTTTTTTTACTTTTTGGTGGTCTTACGACCTGGATTCGTTCCGTATATCATGCAGGAAGCAATTTAACAAGGCCAAGAGCATCGGTACGGAGCCTGAATGGCTCGAATATAAAGCTAAACTGAGGGCCTATAAAAAGGCTCTAAGGCAAGCGAAGAGAACTTCGTGGAGAAATTTCTGCACCGGGGTCGAAAAAGTCGATGATACAGCGAGACTTAGACGAGTGCTATCAAAAAATCAAACAGCCATTAGCTATTTACGGAAGCCTGACGGATCTTGGACCAGCACGGAAGGGGAAACCCTGGAGCTGCTCCTGAACACACACTTTCCGGGGAACTTGTATGATGCACCTGTAGCATCTGCAACAAACCTGGCGGTAACATACCCATTACGGAGGAAAGGGTAAGGTGGGCAATCAAAAGCTTTAAGCCGTTCAAGGCAGCTGGGCCAGACGGGATTTTCCCCGCACAACTCATAAACACGCTGGAAATATCAGCTAAATGGCTGGTAGTTCTCTATTCAGCCTGCCTGGCTCTTAATTACATTCCGTGCTCCTGGAGAAGCGCCACGGTAGTCTTTATTCCAAAGGCTGGGAAGGCCTCACACTATGAGCCTAAAGACTACAGACCGATCAGTCTCTCGTCTTTTGCACTTAAAACCTTCGAGAGGATAATTAGCGATTATCTCTCCTCTACTATTGATAGCAACCTTATTTCTAGCTATCAACATGCATACACCAAAGGTAAATCAACGGAAACTGCGCTCCACAGCCTAGTCTCTATTGTTGAAACATCATTGCATGAAAAGGAGTACTGTCTCGTGGCCTTTCTGGACATCGAAGGGGCTTTCAACAATATAAGGCCGGAGGCTATTAACACTGCTTTAACAAACCTGGGCAGAAATAGGTCTCTTATTGGACTAACTGATCAACTACTAAAGGGAAGGAAAATAGTTTCTTCACTGGGAACAGTTGATCTTTCACCCTATGTCACAAGAGGAACGCCTCAGGGTGGTGTTCTCTCCCCGCTCCTATGGAACCTCACCGTAAACTCGCTGCTACGAGACACAAGGTGGGGGGGGGGGGGGCGGGAAGATAGTGGCATATGCAGACGATTTAGCTATTGCATATAGGGGCAAATTCCCACAAACCCTGTGTGACTTGATGCAAGTAGCACTGCGAGAAGTTTCTTCATGGTCCTCTCGCTGCGGACTTAGCATCAACCCGGGAAAGGTGGAGCTTGTCCTTTATACCAGGTGGTACAAGATACCACCGTTGAACCTACCAGAACTAGATGGCGTGCGCCTGAACTTAGCTGACAAAGCCAAATTCCTAGGCACAGTTCTAGATAGAAAGCTTAACTGGAAGGAGAATGTCATCCAGCGCCAGAGGAAAGCGTGCATTGCACTTTACACGTGTAAAAGAGCCATTGGCAAAAAATGGGGGCTCAGCCCCGAAATTTGCAGATGGATCTACACTGCGATAATCCAGCCAATTATGCTGTATGGAGTCGTGGTATGGTGGCCTGCGCTAAGAAAGGCAACAAACCTAAATCTGTTAGGGAAAGTCCACAGATCGAGCATGATCTGTATAAGCGGGGCGTTAAGAACAACGCCCAATGAAGCTCTCCAGGCCATTCTTGGCTTTTTGCCACTCGATCTGGAAGGGTACCGGGCAGCAGCAGCATCGGCTGTGCGTCTAAGGGAAACGTCCGTCTGGGGCGCAAGCACTATTGGACACTCCTGTATTCTAAGATCTTACAGCTTTCTCCCTCTGAGCACAGATCGGTGTGCGACCATCACAGTCGGAGATTGTTGTTTTAGAATAAACATGCCCAGCAGGGAAGACTGGGAGAACATAGATCGGTGTCCCGCTACTAATGGCGGCACTTTTATATACACCGACGGCTCGAAGTTAGACGGCATAGTCGGGGTTTACTCAAGGGATTTGGACCTAGAACTCTCCTTTAGACTACCTGATCACTGCAGCGTCTTCCAGGCTGAAGTTTCAGCAATCATGGACGCCGTGACTTGGATAGGTGAACGCACCATCGGACAGGATATCTGTATTTTCAGCGACAGCCAAGCGGCCATCAAATCCCTTGGCTCTTACTCGTTCAACTCTGAACTGACGCTCAGCTGTCGTCGATCTCTTCAAGAGATGGCCCAACAGAACCGCGTGAACCTCACATGGGTCCCGGGACACAGGGACATTGAGGGAAACTGTAGGGCAGACGAACTTGCCAGGCAGGGCACGACCAAGCAGATTCTTCAAGATAAAGAGCGCATAGGTATGCCGTTTGCCACGTGCAAGCTAATGCTGAAGGAGCATACACTCCGCGAAGCCAACGAAAGATGGCTACAAGCCCCAGGGTGCCGGATATCCAAGCAAACCTGGCCAAAATGCGATCTTAAAAGATCTAGACACATATACGCCCTAAAAAGGAAGGAAATCTCCATATTAATAGGTGTTTTAACCGGGCACTGCCTTATTGGTAGGCACGCAGCAAGGTTAGGCGTTCCCTACCGACGATGCTGCAGGAGTTGCAAAGATGATGAGGAAGAGAAACGGTGGAGCACCTCATCTGCAAATGCCCGGCCTTAAGCGGAGCGAGAAGGCGCTCTCTGGGAGTTCCCTTCCTGGTTAGCTTAAGCCAGGTCGCGGAGCTAGACATAAAGGACTTGATGGCCTTCATCAAGTTATCAAAATGGTTCGAGGAGGGGTAGCGGTGTCGGTTAGGAGTGTCAGTCCCGGGTTTCGGCTATATGGAGAGTCCCGACAGCACTGGGATTTTCCATATGGCCGGGCCCCGGGACTGACTTTCCTAGTGTTTGGTGGTATCACAACGGGCCTTTTATTACTGGCCTAGGTGTGCCTTTGCGGCAGCCACTTCTACCTACCTACCTACTTGTTAGATAGTGATTTTTTCTCTAATACTTCACGTTGACCTGCAAACTGGTTTTCCTTTCAGTTTAAAACGGTTAAAACAATTTAGACCCTTTCCAAGGGTCTATCTGACGCTAAATTTAGTACCTACTTTATTTCGTTCAGATTGTTGGACAGAGACAGATAAATATACAAGACTAAATGGGCTTGCTCAAGAACATCCTACAAATTATGACGGATAACACATAATAATCAAAAAACTAAATTTATAATAGAACTATTTTTTCTACACCTTTTTCACTCGTACTTCAAAAACCGTAAAAATACTTTAGATAAGGTTAAATGCATTTAAGAATAGTGAATGGTAGTCCAAGACCCATACAATTATTTTCAGAATAGTCAATTGTATCTTAAAAACTGTAAAATATGCTTTAGAATAATCAACTGTACTCCAAAAACTATAAATTGTACTTCATAAACTGTAATTTGTACTCGAGACCGTAAATTAGACTTCAGAAGCTTAAAAATGTACTCCAAAATAATCAGTTCTACTTCAGAAACAACAAATTCCAATCCAGAAGATGTTTCTGAAGTACATTTGATTTTTCTGGAATACATTTTACAGTTTCTCGAATACAATGGGCTTCTTCGTAGCAAATTTTGCGAATATTAACAACCATTTACGTTTTTTAAAGTACATTTTACACTCTAACCCACAATAAAATATACAGGCAGATTCTAAATAATTTCTTACTTTGCGGATTTTCTCCCTCTCATATAATTTGTGAGCGAAAATGTATGAAAAAGGTTCACTAGTGAAATTTATTTAGATTGGCACGATAAGCTTTTTGTCGAAAAATTCTCAAATTTCGAAATTTGTTTTGCGTAAAATTTTGCAAAAATCATTGGATCATGTGTTTCAATTTTGTGATATTGGAGTACTTCAATTGTAATACTTTCTAATACCTCAGCGGACCACCTTCAGCTTATTGAAAGCCGATCATTGCTCATGCTTTATTGACCAAAATCACGACACGATCGCTCTGACAATAGATACTCCAAGGAGTAACAACATGGGAATACATTGCAAAGTACTCTGAAAACAGAAACAACAGTAGCGTCTCGTTGTTACATTTAATTTTGACAGCTGACATAAATGCACGTAGACAAAGGCAACCTGTCTTATAACCGCGTTTTAACACGCGTTAACGCAGACTTCATCTAGTTTTATCTTTTTGGGTACGATGACATAATCAGCTGATTTTTCCTTGTATATTTTTTGGTTTTGTGCGTATTTGTCAAAGTTATAAATGTCACGCAACGCAATAAAGCTGTATTTGTTTTCGCCTGAATACTCCTATGCGTGAGAAAAAACGCTGTGCATTGGTTCTTGGTTGAGTTGTAAAATAGCAATTTCTTTTTTTTAGAAATATAACCTAATATATACATATCGTTACCTTAATTCACAAAGACCCTAATTGACACATTTTTCGAAAATTACTTTTTTACATATTTAAGTATAATATAGTTAAATACACACTCACATCAAATTTCAAGGAGTTACTAACAGTAATAACGGAGATATTCCAAATTTACAAAGCTATATTTACATGCGTTCAATGTAAAAAAAATTTTGTTTTTTGCTTCTCCTGTAAAATTTTTTTTATGTCAGTTAGGGCCTTTGTGAATTAAGGTGACGATATATAGTTTTACTTAAAACGCAAAATCCTAAATTTGACTATTTCTCCTCTTTTAAAGTAATTTATTACCTCATAAAATTTGCAACACAACACCCTGAAATAGCTGAAAATAGTTGACTGCAACCCGAAGTTCTCCATGGAGGTGAATATAAGTACGTTTGTGTTAGTGAGTGCAATTACTGTCTATACTGTGCTTGTACTTGCAAAATATATTTGTACCTATATATATACCTTTTATGTGTATTGAAATATGTGTGCATATGCAAAATCACGTCCGTATAAACATAATTTTATTAGTTTGATTGAAGTTTTCTTACAAATTTTTGGTAATTATTTTGTAAATTTAAAAGTTAAACAAAATATTTAAAAAAAAAAAAAAAAATATTTTTTTTATTAATTTTGCGAAATAAGCGCCAAAATGAACATGTTTTTCGATAAGAAAGGTAAGTATACTAATAGCTCTACAATAATTTACAAGAATATGTTTAAAAATTTAATTTTATTCAAAATTGTTTAGCGGTGCGATAGCGGTTCGACTGCGTTTTGTTGTAGGAAGACAAATCCGAATGTACAAAGCAATTGACATTTCACTTTCGCGATACAGAGTGTACGCGATTCGAGAGGGAAAAAATGAATGCGAAAAGGGAAAAAACAAATCCGAAAATGTCAATTTCCGTTGCGATAGTTGAGTTACAGAGTGTCGCTAAGGCAAATGCGAAAAAATTTTCTTTCGCATCGCAATACAGAGTGACCCCCCAGGTTTTCAAGAGCGAAATACTCCATAAGGCTCTCCTTATCTTTGTCCGGGCACTTTTCCTTCATCCGTGACATACATAGATGTCAGTCAGAAATGAGTATACAAAGCTGAACAACAACAATACACTTACAACAACAACAACAACAACAACAAACCTACAACAACAAGAAACCTACAATAACCAAAAAATAAATAAAAACAGACCCGATTAGAGAATTTAGTATTTATTCTTCTATATACGAGTACATATCGGTACCCTAATATATAAAGGCCCTAACTCATATTTTTTTAGTAAGAAAAAAATACTCGAAACAAGTAAGGAAGTCTAAGTTCGGGTAAGCCGAACATTAAATACCCAGTGCATGGAAACAATAGTAGTACCTATAAGGTATATATTTTCTATATGTATTATAATTTGGGAATAACGAACTCAATAAATTTATTAGTTAGTTTATAAAATTAATATTTATTTATGATACGGTAAAACACATATGTACATTGTTCGTATGCCCTCAAAATCTTACTTAGGCCCAATTTCACAGTGGCAGGTTAACTCAAGTTCCACAGTTAACTATGGATTCGCAATTTTATTTAAGTTATTTAACTGAATTTTTTCCACAAAAATTGTTGGTAGACGGCCTTCTGATATCTGACCAGAGGTTAAACCACCAACGTTGGGCAGTTAACCTTTGGTTAACTCAAAATCAAGGTATGAAACCGATTAAAATAAAGTTCCGGTTTCGGTTACGGTTTTGTAACGTGTTTCGGTTTCGGTTCCGGTTTCGCTCTTCAACATTTATTTCGGTTTCGGTTACGGTTTCGTTCCGGTTTCGGTTTCCAAATAAAAACACCAACACAAAAAAATTGTGCTACTACAAAACTCAAATATGTACCTAAATGCAAAATAAGTCCGAATTTTTATAACTTTACTCCGGTTTTCATGAAGAATTTTCTCCAATATATGGTAATAAATATTACTTTCGCTATTTATGGAAAAATTTTTTCTTTAATATAAGTATGTATGTTACAAGTTAGTGGTCATTAATTTGAAAATCTTTGAAAATTTGGTGGACTTTTGACCGATAAGTTTAAAAAATTAACTCTACTTTTTATATTAGAAAAATGTTAAAATGGAACGTTAATATGATGACGCTTTCTGAGACGGCCACTAAACATTTTTTTTTTCGGTTTTCGTAAATTTTTTCGATGGCTTCATTCGCCTATAGTTCAGTTCTTTCGAAATTTTGATATTGAGGTCAAAAAGTGTCTTGCTTAATCATCTTTCATGAAAATTATTCAGGGTAGCCTCTTTTAAAATAAAATAGGTATGTGTCCACAAAAAAATTCAAAACCGTTTGGAACCGGTTCCGGCTTTTGAAACGGTTTCGGTTTCGTTCTTTTTCAGAAAAAAATAACGGTTACGGTTTCGGTTTCGGTTTTGAAAAATGAATCGGTTTTAATCGGTTACGGTTACGGTTTCGGTTTCGGTTTCAGTCCTTGCTCAAAATAAAAATTTAAAATCTGTGAAACGTAAGTTAACCTAACACTGTGAAATTGGGCCTTATAGTTGAATACATTTCTTACTTCTAATATACCTACGCCCAATTTGTAACAAAGTTTTAAATTGAAAAAAAAAATATGTTTGGGCCAGTTTTTCGGAATTATTTTCAAAGTTATAGCTATCACCACTTTTCGAAATTCCTTACTTTTTGATGATTTTCTCACGATTGGTCAAACCGATGGTATTTTCTACCAAACGACGATTCTAACTTTTGCAAAAAAAGATTTTTTGCAAACATTATTCGCAATTTTTAACTTCTCCATCGTGGTCAGATGGCGCTTTTGTATGATGTTGTTGGGCATTCCATTACTAACTATTGGCAAAAAAAAATTTTTTGTCACTTTAAGGGGGCGGGAGTTATTTGACCAATCGTGAGAAAATCATCAAAAAGTGAGGAATTTCGAATACTGTTGATAGATATAACTTTCAAAATAATTCGGATTTCGAAAAAATTGTATACGTATTTTTGTTTAATCGTTCTGAGCCATACTACCAACTTTCAATAAAATACATGGCCGTCGAAATATTATAGGTGGCTCACTTACCAAAATTAACTCATCTTTTAAGACTCGTTAATAGTAGACAATTCCTTACAGATATAACTATCAAATTATACTATTTTAGTTATTTACCTCACCGAATTATGTCAATTTATGTGATTTTCGAAATTTTCCATATTGAAAGTGGACGTGATTGGGAAGCGATTTCGTTTAATTTCAACAGGAATACTTCCTATAACTCTAGTATACCTTGTGCCGAATTTTACGATTCTAACGTAATCAGTATAAAACTTACGACCAGTCTTTTAGGTGATTTTCTAAATTTTCGATATCGAGAGTAGCCGTGGTTGGACCGGGGGTAGTAGTATGATTTGTGCCAAATTTCATCGTTCTACCATAATTTGTTTAAAAGTTACGACCAGTCGAATTTTCAAAAATGCCTCCCTTGAAAGTGGGCGGTACCACGCCCACTTTTTAAAATTTAACAGAAAATCATAATAGAATGATAAGAGAGATTCATGTATGATATTATATCATTTTATTAATTTCAGCTACCGACATATGTCAGTTTATGTGAACTTCGAAATTTTCGATATCGAAAAAGGGGGCGTGGTTATAATCCGATTTCGCCCATTTTTAATAGCAACCTACCTTGGCAAGAAAGTAAGGTTTAAACCAAAATTAATGCAAATATCTAAATTTTTAGTCAAGTTATGTCAGTTTATGTGATTTTCGAAATTTTCGATACCGACAAAAGGGACGTGGTTATAATCCGATTTCGCCCCTTCTCTCTAGCAAGCTACCTTGGCCATAAAGTAATCTGTATACCCAATTTCATGCAAATTCCTCAATTTTTACTCAAGTTATGTTAATTTGTATGATTTTCGAAATTTTCGATATCGAAAAAGGGGGCGTGGTTATCATCACATTTCCCACATTTTCAATAGCAACCTACCTTGGCCAAAAAGTAACCTGTATATAAAATTTCATGCAAATATCTTAATTTTTACTTAAGTTATCGTGTACAAAACGGACGGACGGACGGACATGCCTGAATAGACTCCTCTTTTCAACCTAAGAACTTTCATACATGGATCTTGATTATTTTGGGCCTGTACGTAGTACCGTTATGTGGACAAAATTATAATACCCCTGTACTAGTACGCTGGGTATAAAAATGCCTCCCTTAAAAGTCTGAGGGCCACGCTCACTTTAGAAAATTTATCAAGAAATCGTTATATAATGACCATGGGGATTCACCTATAAAATTATATAATTTTACCCATTTCCGTTAGCGAATTATGTCAATTTAGGTGATTTTAGAAATTTTCGATATCGAAAGTGGGCATGGTTGGAGGGCGCTTTTATCCATTTCCATCAGGTATACTCCCAACGATACTAGTATGCTTTGTGCCAAATTTCATCGTTCTATCGTAATCAGATTAAAAGTTACGACCAGTCAAATTTTCAAAAATGCCTCCCTTAAAAGTGGGCGGTGCCACGCCCCCTATATAAAATTCATGGAAAAATCATAAGAGAATTACCAGGGGGATTCGCCTATAAAATTATATCATTTTAGCCATTTCAGCTACCGAGATATGTCAATTTATGTGATTTTCGAAATTTTCGATATCGAAAGTGGGCATGGTTGGAGGGCGATTTTATCCATTTTCATCAGGTATACTCCCAACGATACTAGTATGCTTTTTGCCAAATTCCATCATTCTATCGTAATCAGTTTAAAAGTTACGACCAGTCAAATTTTCAAAAATGCCTCCCCTAAAAGTGGGCGGTGCAACGCCCCCTATAAACAAATTATGGGAAAATCATAAGAGAATTACCAGGGGGATTCACCTATAAAATTATATCATTTTAGCCATTTCAGCTACCGAGATATGTCAATTTGTGATTTTCGAAATTTTCGATATCGAAAAAGGGGGCGTGGTTATCATCCGATTACGCCCATTTTCAATAGCAACCTACCTTTGCCAAAAAGTAACCTGTATAAAAAATTTCATGCAAATATCTCAATTTTTACTCAAGTTATCGTGTACACAGACGGACAGACGGACGGACATGTCTTAATGGACTCCTCTTTTCAACCTAAGAACTTTCATATGTGGAACTCTATACCTATCTCGATTATTTTGTGCCGTTACGTACTACCGTTATGTGAACAAAATTAATATACCCTTGTACTAGTACTAGTACACTGGGTATAAAAACTGAATGTAAAGTAAACCGACCTGGTGGCAGATGTTCAGAGAGTACTAAGGTTATGGGGGGATCACTTCTCTGCCCTTCTAAACGGAGGAACAGAGCAACAATCCAGAGTAGAGGACGAACCCGACCCCACAATCGAAGACGATGGAATCGAAATTCCACAACCAAACTATAACGAGGAGCGCCTAGCTATATCACGACTAAAAAACAATAAAGCGGCAGGTGCTGATGGCCTGCTCGCTGAGCTATTCAAATGCGGCGGCGAGGAGCTGGTAAGGAGCATGCCAGTTTTCATGTGGTTGTTGTAATTTTATTAGACAACCACCCGGACTTAAGATGGCATAGCTCAGGTTTATTTTTATAAGCGCGGCCGAAGGCCGACAACTCAGAAAGGTGTTTCGCACATAAATACCATGGATTCCGCCCCAATTTTGGTATCGGACTCGGCAAATTTTTCGATTCATGATCCTGAGGCCAAAACCCGTCTTTTGAGTTATTTCCCATAATTTTAGCTAATTTATTAGCAGCTGACCCCTTAAGGAAACAAATACCAATTTTTCTGACGGGGAACCTAAGCTCTCTACAAAAATTTGAAGTCCAATGCGGAGATTTATTTAACCGCGGTCCTACACCATCTATTACATAACACCCTTATATTACATACAACAATTTGCAAACTTCTATGAAAATATAAACATACATATTTCACATAAAAATATGTCTCCTGACATGTTTCAACGCGGTTTGGCACTCAGTAGCTGCTGAAAGCTGAAGTTTCCCAACTTCAACGAAAACGAAGAATAAACAGTCACAAATGCAAAACAAAACACTCAAACACAAATAAATCCTCACTATAACACTCTTTTAAAATTTCATAATTTCATAATTTCAACAATAGAAATAAGGCAAGAGCACTAAAACATTTTATTTTACTTTGTGGCTGGTTGTTTGTCTTAGCTAGCAGAATTGCCAACTACCGCGAACGCAGACCTGTCAGACGCAGTGACTGCGCCGTGATAACGTAACTGGATGAACGCAAAAACGTACGTGCTTATAAATTACGAACTTGAGGGTGATGGTGAAAGTGAGTGACCGCGTCGCGTCTAGTCACCGTGATTTAGAAAATCAGGACATTAAGCTCATACCGAAATTATCGGAACTATCGATTATATAGGGGCGATGTGTTATATTGGTCCAATCTCATTGAATTTTAACATCGACATTCCACATTCTAAAATAGCAATAGGTACGAAATTTCATTTTCCTACCTATATAATTACAGGAGTTATCTACCAAAATCCGTTTATCGGAACAATCGATTGTATGAGGGCTATGTGAAATATACCCTGCAAAAGTCGATTTACCAAAAATCGCATACATTCACATGAATTCTTGGCATTTACAAACACATCCCTTGTACATGTAAGAATTCGGAATGAAATGGATATAATGGAACCAAAAAGTGCTGACACACTGCTAAAGTGGCTGAAATCCAAAAATGTGTCCATACAAACAAACTTTTTTTTGTCGATACGGCAGCAATGAAATTGTGACGCGCGGAACAATTGTGCTACAAATTTAATAAAATATTAAAAAAGACAAATTTTTCAGGAGCTTTTACAACGTTTGGGGTGTTACAAAGTCGGTCCTTGCTGCAATAGGTAAGTAAATTATTTATTTACACATTAAAGTGTACATTTGTTTCATAATTTTTATTTGTTAATTTTTTTCGACTGATTTTGTTCTTTTGTGTGAAAATTTGTTATTTGTGTAAAAAGTTATTCATAAATTTGGCAGATTTCAGCCTCCGCCACGATATAGCTAGTTCCAGCGCATACAAAACATGTTCATACCTTAGAAAACGCAAAAGTAGTATCATTCAACTTGAAAAGTACGTACGTTCTTAGCTCCATGGTGCTGGACAACAAGCGATAATGTTAAGTGCACCATTTGAATAGCTAATTCTTCGCATGGAAACATTTCACCACCATAATCTTCAATTTGTGCAATATTAATGTTAGCAGGTCTCCCGTGACCCGCCACGTAAAAAACTTAATTCCAATGAAAACAAAATCAAAGCCTCGAATGAGAACCCCCTTTAATGTTGACGACCCGGCAAAACGAATAAGGCATAATGATTTGGATATTAGGGCATGTACCGTGAATGTCCGGACCCTTTCAAGGGACGGTGCCGCTGCCCGACTGGTTGATGTCCTCGTAGGCGCAAAGGCCGACATCACCGCCCTGCAGGAAATGCGATGGACGGGGCAAGGAAAGACGACCATCGGTCCTTGTGACGTATACTACAGTGGCCAGACACGCGGCAAAGCGCGTGGTGTAGGATTCGTGGTGGGAAAGAGACTTCGTCGCCTAGTATTAGCGTTCACTCCTGTGGACGAGCGTCTCGCTGCGATCCGCATCAAGGCGAGGTTTTTCAACGTAACATTTATCTGCGCCTATGCGCCGACTGAGGAGACGGACGACGCAGAGAAGGACTCCTTATACGATAAACTTGAACAGACTTATGATCGCTGCCCCCAGCATGATATCAAAATCGTGCTCGGCGACTTTAATGCCAAGGTGGGCAAGGAAGGAGTCTTTGGTCCTACAGTTGGAAAATTCAGTCTCCACAATATAACATCCCCCAACGGCACTAGGTTGATTGACTTCGCCGCTTCCCGCAATATGGTCATAAGTAGTACCAGGTTCCAGCATAAGCGAATACACCAAGCCACCTGGCTGTCCCCTGATCAAAGAACTAGAAACCAGATTGATCATGTCTTGACTGACGGCAGACATAGCTCCACCGTTCTGGACGTGCGTACACTGCGTGGTCCCAATATTGACTCTGACCATTATCTTGTCGCAGCCAAGATACGCACACGCCTCTGTGCAACGAAGAAAGTGCGCACAGTAACGGAAGGAAAGTTTCACGTCGAGAAGTTGCGCGTGACAGACAGCTGATAATTTCTCCACTCGACTCTCACACCTGCTAGCAGAGGGCAATCCCCGACCTAACGATGTAACCGAGCAATGGAAGCATATCTCTCACTCATTGCGTACCGCCGCTGAGGCCACTATAGGGTTCCAGCGAGCCCGCAAGAACAACTGGTACGATGAGGAATGCAAAACTGCCTCGAAAAAAAAGGACGCTGCCTACAAGGAGACGTTGCGAACGGGCGCAATCCGCAGTGTATGGCAACAATATCGTGAGGCAAAGAAGGAAGAGAGACGCCTTTTCAGAAAAAAGAAAAGTGAGGCCGAAAGGCGTGAGTGTGAGGAGCTTGAGATGCTGGCTGACAGGAATGATGCCCGAAAATTCTATGAAAAGATCCGGCGGATGACGGAAGGTTTTAAGACCGGGGCAAGCTCCTGTAAGGACAATAATGGCGACCTGGTAACCGACGTACAAAGTGTACTTAAATTATGGAGGGAGCACTTCTCCTCACTGCTAAATTGCGAGGGAGACGTCGAACCCGATACCCCAATCCTTGACGATGGAAAAGTCGTCCCACCACCTGACTATGATGAAGTGAGGATAGCGATATCCCGGCTCAAAAACAACAAAGCGCCTGGAAAAGACGGACTACCCGCCGAGCTGTTCAAACACGGAGGCGAAGAGCTGGTAAAAAGCATGCATCAGCTCTTATGCAGAATATGGTCAGACGAATGCATGCCTCCGGATTGGAATTTAAGTGTGCTTTGCCCAATCCACAAGAAAGGCGATCCCGCTAACCGCACCAACTACCGCGGAATTAGTCTTCTTAATATTGCATATAAGGTTCTTTCTAGCGTGTTGTGTGAAAGACTGAAGCCCATCGTAGACAAACTGATTGGACCTTATCAGTGTGGCTTTAGACCTGGTAAGTCTACCATCGACCAGATTTTCACGATACGCCAAATCCTGGAGAAGACCCATGATAAAAGAATCGACACACACCATCTCTTTGTCGATTTCAAAGCCGCTTTTGACAGCGCAAAAAGGAGTTGCCTGTATGCCGCCATGTCTGAATTTGACTTCCCTGCAAAGCTTATACGGCTTTGCCAAATGACGTTGAGCAATACCAACAGCTCGTCAGAATCGGGAAGGACCTCTCTGAGCCATTTGAAACCAAACGAGGCTTCAGACAGGGCGACTCCCTTTCATGCGATTTCTTCAATCTGATGCTGGAGAAGATAATTCGAGCAGCAGAGCTAAACCGCAATGGTACAATCTTTTACAAGAGCGTGCAATTGCTGGCGTATGCCGATGATATTGATATCATTGGCCTTAACAACCGCGCCGTAAGCGCTGCCTTCTCTGGACTGGATAAGGAAGCGAAAAAAGTGGGTCTTGCCGTGAACGAGGACAAGACGAAGTATTTGCTGTCATCAAAGAAAGACGGCGCACCTGCGCCTTGGCAGCCATGTTGTTGTTGTTGTTGTTGTAACGAGGTGTAGCCCTGCTTAAATGTCAGACAGGGTCACCTCGAGTGTATTGCTCTTGGCCGGGTCGATATAAGAAAACGGCCCGGGTCGTTTCGGCACGATGGGTACAGCACAAGTACTGGTACCGTTCTCGTAGATCCGGCAATACAAGAAACTAAACTAGCCGTGCAGGCTATGTAGGTCATTTAGCGTTACCCAGGGGGCACCAACTGGGAGGCGACCTGCTTTTACACCCCATGTCACTGTTGATAGTTACAAATTTGAAACTGTGAGGGACTTCGTCTATTTGGGAACCAGTATTAACACCGAAAATAATATCAGTCTAGAAATCCAGCGGAGAATCACTCTTGCCAACAAGTGCTACTTTGGACTGAGTAGGCAATTGAGAAGTAAAGTCCTCTCTCGAAGAACAAGTGCTACACCCCATGTCACTGTTGATAGTTACAAATTTGAAACTGTGAGGGACTTCGTCTATTTGGGAACCAGTATTAACACCGAAAATAATATCAGTCTAGAAATCCAGCGGAGAATCACTCTTGCCAACAAGTGCTACTTTGGACTGAGTAGGCAATTGAGAAGTAAAGTCCTCTCTCGAAGAACAAAGATCACGCTCTATAAGTCTCTCATCATACCTGTCCTGATGTATGGCTCAGATTCATGGACAATGTCAAGAGAAGATGAGATGGCCCTTGGAGTATTTGAGAGAAAAGTTCTCCGGAAGATTTATGGCCCTGCCCGTGATGCCAACGGCGAGTATAGAAGGAAATTTAACGATGAGCTGTACGAGCTCTACGCAGATCTGACCATAGTCCAGCGAATTAAAGCCCAAATACTCCGCTGGCTGGGCCATGTTATGCGAATGGACAAAGAAGCTCCAGCACAGAAGGTTTTCCTATCGTCGCCTGAATTCGGCAGCAGAGGAAGAGGGAGGCCTCGACTGAGATGGAAACAACAGGTGGAGGATGACTTGAACTCCCTTGGGGTTTCCAATTGGCGTCAGTTATCGCTAAAAAGGAATGACTGGCGTGCTTTGATATGCAACGGCCAAAATCGCTTAGGCGGTTAAGCGCCAATAAATGATGATGAGGTCTCCCGTGACACCACAAAACCAAGTAGGTGCCTCCCGTGATAATAGACCAAGATCCCAGAGCCTAAAAGCGTCACTTATTTTATAATGGATGAAACCAATACCGATCGATAGTCCTCCCCGAATCTAGAAAGAATGAAAATTTTAAAGCTATACCTATGACAAGGGCCTAGGAATCGGGAGTCAAAGTCGCCAAAAAATGACCCTAACTTCACTTATTTTATAATGGATGATTTTCACATATTTGACGTAGATTACCACCCCGCGTCAGTATCAAGTGTTGTTAGACCCGTACCAGTGACAAGGCTCCAGCCAGACACCCCCAGTTCGCGGATTTTCCTATAGAACGGTATTGGTTTCATCCATTATAAAATAAGTGACGCTTTTAGGCTCTGGGATCTCGCTCTATAAATGCAATACCAAATAAGTCTCAATTATTTTCCCAACTACTTACTTGGTTTTGCACTTGTCACGGGAGAGGCCCTTACTTGGTTTTGTGTTGTCACGGGAGATGTGTACCAGATAATGCCTGCATATCACGATATACTTTTACGTTTCCTAATGCATGTTTAGTATGGGCTGGAATTACCTATATCGATGGCGGATGGTGGAACCTGTTCACAACTCTATTTCTTTGATGCTGTACAAAAAAACAAACATTATACACGTTTTCCAAAGTGCTACCTGTTGCATCAAGGAAACGCGTACTTCCAATTTCTAGGGCATATTCAGGACTCACATCGGTTGTTTTTGGATCGCCACATCCCAGCACATCAACACGACCAAATTTGGGAATAACTTTTCACACAAAAGAACAAATTTATTACACAAAAGACCAAAATCAGTAAAAAAAAATGGTATTGGGTCATTTTTCAGTTTTTTGACCATAACCTTTCACTGAAACAAAAATATTAAGTGAATTTTTTGCCAGAATAGGTTGAGCAGCTGTAACGCTACTCCTACTCGGTATCGCAGACATTGGGCGCGCTCTGGGAATAAGCTATTTAATCGGCCTATAACCATATCTGAGCTTGCGAAGTGATCACTACATACAAAACATTTGTTGGTCAGCTCCGTTCGACATGATTTGTCTGCTCGTAACTTGGAGCTTTGAAGAGTCGTCGTGCTTTTTTTTAATGAGCAAACAACCCTTTGTTATTATTTTCCGGTCCAAACCTTCACAAATTTGGCAACAAAACCACATTAGATTAACACAATTAATAATTAGCAAGAACAGACAAATTTCTGTTTTTGTTTTGCTTAGATGCTTTTACTTTTTTGACACTAGCTTTTGTCAAAGGATTGCATGCAGTCTGTGTTCACTGCTTTTATTCGTAAAGGGTGGTTCACATTAAACCATTTACGGTCAACTTTTAGGTTTGCTGTATTTGTTGACAACATGAGCAGACCTTTGAGCACTGCCTGATTGGAGAATATGAAAAATCTGATGGTTTCAGTTTCCGATGGGTCAATTTCCAACTCAGATTAAACAACAAAGTTACTTTTCATTTCTGACTTAATGGTTGAGGAATCAAATGAAAAATAAAAAGTATAACAAATTATATTTTATTTTCCTAGGTGAATTACATTGGACTACGAGTTCGCTGAAAACAACCACAACAACAACAACACCAGCAACAACAAAATCAATAATTTGCAAGTAAGTACTGTATTTTAACAAGTAAAAATGAAGAGAAGCACTCTTTATAACAACTTAACTGCGGAAAAGAAAAATTGTGAGAGGAATGCTCAGGAATATGAAAGGCTTTCCCAATTTGCAAACGTAGATTGGGACAACCTTGATTCCAATGAAAATGCGAGCAATATTACCGCGGACTTTTTTTTTTCTGACTCGGATGTTCAGTACTCTGATCCGGATATTTCATTCGCTGACTCCGATTGCGGTTCGGAAAATGAAATTCCAATAATAACAACCGAATTTAAATGTAACGTAATGAAATGTTGGGCAATTGAAAATACCGTTCCGCATACGTTGCTAGCTAGCTTACTTGTAGCACTTAAAAAAATTGGAGTAAATGATTTGCCTTTATGTCCGGAAACGCTTCTCGAAAATAAGAATAGAGCAGAAATACAAAAGATTTTAGGAGGAGAGTTTATGTATATTGGCATTCAGAAGTACTTTGAAAGAGATGCTTGTAGTTTTTTAAAGGATACAGAAGAAGTTTTATTAGATGTTGGAATAGATGGCTTAAAAAGGTTTAGGAGTACCGGTAATGTTTTGTGGCCTATTTTAGGTTCAATTGTTGGATTTCCAAACGAAGATCCTTTTACTATTGCCTGCTTCTCAGGAAAACAAAAGCCAGATAACGTAAATGAATTTATGAAAGATTTTAGCCAAGAAGTAGTTTATTTAAGAGAAAATGGCTTAAAAGTTGGTAAGTCGAACACCACATTAAAAAGATTCGATATTCGTATTTTTACGTGCGATTCGCCGGCTCGTGCTTTTGTAACTATTGTTCAAAGTCACAATGGAAAAAACGGATGCCCGAAATGTGTTCAAATTGGAACATATCAGAACAAAAGAGTGTGCTTTTCGAGGCAGATTTGTGACTTAAGGACTGATATTTCATTTAAAAGTAGAGAAGACAAAAGCCACCACAACATTAAATTTTTGCAACTCGAAACAACAAATTTCGGAATGGTTTCCCAGTTTCCGTTAGATCCGATGCACCTCGTGGACTTGGGTGTGACTAAGAAACTTTTACACTTAATAATTAAAAAAGGAAATATTGCCCAAATGAATGAAAAATTTAATTTTGTCTCAAATTGGGTACCATCTGAGTTCGGAAGAGTGTGTAGAAATTTAGATGATATCGGTAATTGGAAATCGACAGAGTATAGACAATTTTTGTTATATTCGGGAATATTCGTGTTAAGAAATTGCATTAATGACGATATATTTTATCACTTCCTTCTTTTGCATGTCAGTATACCTATTCTCTCTTGTGAAAGGTCCTACAACACAGAAACCAATATTGTAAAGGAATTATTAAACGAATTTGTTAATATGTTTGGAAATATATATGGAGATCATTTGATTAGTTTTAACGTTCACGGCCTTCTCCACTTACCTGATTGTGCTAAAGATTTTGGGCCATTAGATTCTTTTTCCGCCTATAAATTTGAAAACTATATGCAACGTATAAAAAAAGTTATAAGAAGTCCCACAAATATTTTGCAACAGCTTTTTCTAAGGCTTGAGGAAAGAAAATGTTTGCCAGAACAAAAGATACATAAATTTGGCCAGTTTTCCATCAGTCATAAAAAAGAAAAAGACTCGTTTTGTTTTAGTCAAGCTACAGGACCTTTCAAAGTTGTCGATTCACGCTTAGAATCAGGAGAAGAGATTTTAATTGGATACAGTTTTACAGAAACAAGAAATTATTTTATTGAACCTCTTGAATCCTGTCCTTCTCTTGGTATTTTAGTTGCAAGTCGACTTGGTGGTGAAAAAATAACAATTTCAAGAAATTCTATTCTGCACAAATATTTTGCGATTCCCTTTGAAAATAGTTTTATCTTAGTTCCAATCCTTCACCACCTCTTCCACAATTTTTATTAGTTTTTTGTTATATTTATCATTTGAATCAATTGTGTATTTTTAGATGGTCGAAAAAAACGATGTCTTGGCGCACCACAAAGCCATAAGAGAGACAAAGGTTTACTCCAAAAACAACAACAGGATCTTATGTAGAATAAGTGGCGAGAGTGGAAATGAAATATATACGGAGCTCGCCGACTTATTTCCGCTTTCATCACTTGCTGCTACTTTTGATTTGGAGCAGAAGCTGGAAGACAAATCGTATGCGGATGCCGCTGTAAGTATTCGCTCGAATGTAATTATTAAATATAAAATAAAATATACATAACTTTTTCATTATAGACCTCTTACTTGTTAACGGTTAAAGGAGCTACCGGCGACATAGACTCCATGTTCAGGAGAGTGATGACCGACGAGCTCGTCGAGCAATTTAATTGGGACGGACGCCATTCAAAGAAAGCGCTGTCTAAGTTAATCTTGATTAACAAAGTTTTATATGGTAATTTCTCTTAATTTTCTTACTTATTAACTTTTACTAATGTTTAACTTTTCCGGCAGATGTTTTCAAACTACAGGGCGATATAAGCTACCAAAAAAGCATAAGGACGTCAGTGGATCGCAGTCACAGTCGCTCCAAACAGCGAAGATATGTAGCTAAGAAACAGCTAAATCAGACGATTTAAAGTAAATGTAAATAAAAAAAAAAACACGTAAATAATATAATAATAAACTAAACAAAAATAATATAATCAAATACTAAATAAAATAAATGTAAATATTAAATTACTTAATAAAACAAATTGTAACTTAACAAACAAAATAAATCATTAAACAAAATTTAAATAAATAAAATACTAAATAAAACATGTAAATATTAAAATACTAAAAAAATAAATGTAAATAAAAAAAACACGTAAATAATATAATATAAACTAAACAAAAATAATATAATCAAATACTAAATAAAATAAATGCAAATATTAAAATACAAGAAAAAATAAATGGTTATATAACAAAATACTGAAATAAATAAATTTAAATAGAATAAATTATTAAATTAAATTAAAAAATAATACTAAATAATATAAATGCAAATAATAAAATACTAAATAAAATAAATGTCAATATAACAAAGTACTAAAATAAATAATTGTAAATTGAATAAAATATTAAACTTAATTAAAAATAACAAAATAAGATAAATAAAGTAAATGTTAATATAAAGTTCTAAAATAAATATATGTAAATAGAATAAAATATTAAACTAAATTAAAAATAATAAAATACTAACCTTAACAAAAAATAATCAAGTAAATTAAACACAAAAATATAAAATAATAAAATGAATTTCAATATAACAAATTGCTTAAGTAAATAAATGTAAATAGAATAAATTATTAACTAAATAAAAAATAACAAATACTAAACAAAATAAATGTAAATAAAATGATAAAACAAATATTTGTGAATAATAAAATACAAAACTATACGTACCTACTAAGTTGTTAAAACAAAAAAAAATATTTTAAGTAACGTATTAAATACATAAAACGTATGTATCTACCAACTAAGTTACATATTAAAACAAACAAAAAAAAATGTTGTGAATTAGTGTTTAGTTTTATGTTTAAAATGTTTGAAAATTGATGTTAACTTTTCTTTCTACCAACTAAGTTACATATTAAAACAAAAAAGACTTAAAAATGTTGTGAATTAATGTTTAGTTTTAGAAAAGTATTAAATATTGAAATAAGTTAAAACGTACGTAAAACGGGAAATATCTGCTAAAAAACAAAAAGTTTTCGAGATGCTTACAAAAAAAATTTAAAAAATCCGTAATGATTGTTCACTATGTTTGAATCTGCAGGACCTAGCAAAAAGTGTTGTATGTACTGATTATAGTAAATTTTATAAGCTTTCAAATTTTTCAAACCGTTTTCGAATAGCTCAATTTGTTCTTGAGATATACACGATTAAGTGGAGCCATCTTTTTTGTTTTTTGAAATAACGGTAAATCGTAAATATCTCAAAAACGGTACCATTCAAGTAAAAATAACTTTGATTTCCGGAATTAGGAGGTGATTTTACATAGGAATTTCACTATGGCGTCTCTGGTGCAGAAAAAAAGTTGGAATTTGTGATCCAGTGTTATTATTTCCTCCAACTTTCATTCTTTAATTAAAGCAAAGTCATCAACATCTGATTGTCAAAGCAAGCAAAATTTGAGAGTTTGCCAAATTTTAACCTTGCTTTAACTTTTTGTATCCAATTTGCCATGCTTCGTTTAAATACGTATACTGAACTTTTCTGTCAAAGTCAAAGTTTGAGGTAAAGTCAAAATAAAGCTTTATGTAACTGACCCTTTAGCCTCTCTGATGGCTTCCTTGACCTCCGAGGCAGTGATGACAATGGGCGTATTTTGGTTTTTGTATTTACGCGCCTGTCGCATGGTCCTACGTTTAGCTCTATCGGGCGGGGAATGTAGTACAAATTGTCTACAGAAGGACAGAAGGAGGTTGCATTGCTCTAGGTGTTGTTTCCATTTGGCCAGTTTGTGTTTATCGACCAACCTACGAATTTCAGCGTTGAGATCTCTTATGCGGGGGTCTGCAGGATTGAGACTTTGCACTTCATTTCTTTCTCTAGCCACGGCCGCTGCCTCCGCGGGGAAATTTGGTCTTATTTGGGATATTCGACCCGCAGGGATGAAGCGTTTAGAGGCCAAGTCAATGATTTTGCAAAAGTCTCGTTCGCCTTTGCGTACTTCCGTAGGAATGGGTAGAGCAGCCAAGGATTCGTCCGTATATGTCTCAAAACTGTCCCAGTCCGCCTTGGTAAAGTTAATGTATGTATCAATCTCAGGTGTAATAATCAGTCGGTCAATCGATGGTAATGACTATTGGGAGATGGTCAGACGCCAACGTGAGTATGGGTCGCCAATTTGTGTTGTTCAGTAGTCCTGCGCTTACGATAGGCTCTGGCGAACTATAGCAATTACCCGATACTCTTGCTGGGGCGTCTCCGTTCAGTGCACAGAAAGTCGCATCATCTATTTGTTCGGCAAGTGCATGCCCCCTATTGTCTGCTGGCAGGTTTGAATTCCACATGTCGTGGTGCGCATTGAAGTCGCCCAGGATCACGCGGTTATCTCCTCGTAGTAGCAAGCTAATATCGGGGTGATAACCGGTGGGGAAACTTGAGAGAGGGGGTATGTAGATGTTTCCTCATGTCTCCCGAGTCTCACCTCCATCAAAGGCAAAACTGCTCAATTTAAAAGAGCACGCGGAAATGCTTAGCAGGCATTTTCTTCTGAACTGCCACAAACAAGCACATCCAAACCGCCATCTTTTGGACACAGATCCGCCCCCGAGACATCTCCGAAGCATTATGACGAGATCCAACATCATATTACCTTGCCGTTTGATCTGCGGAATCATAAGCGGGCTCTAACCGACATCCACACTGAGTCGGTTGACACTTTCGTCAGATCTCTACCGATATTGCTGAAGAACGCACCTTACCAAGGGAGACAAGATTCACCATGGCACAGCTTAGGTCTGGAGACAGTGTGAGGTTAAACTCCTACTTATCCAGACTGAATGATACAATTTCAAACACATGCCCTGCATGTGGTAGGACCCTCCATGATACCCTACATCTCTTCAATTGTCCTATTGAACCTACTCTTCTAACCCCTCTGTCCCTCTGGTCCAACCCTGTTGAAACTGCACGTTTCTTTGGACCTGCATTGTTAACAACAACAACAACTCAAATTCGTGCTAGTACCGGAAGAAGTTAGTGGAGGGGTTGGAAGGCAGGGGCTGAAGCTCGGCAGTGATCATAGCATCGACCGATGTACTACGTAAAAAGTACCTGTGGGTTGATGCTTGTGGTGTTGGCGCACTAGGGCACTACAGCCGGGAACACACACGTTCTGGAGCGTCGCTTGCCTAGGGACGTCCTAGGACGTGAACAACAGGGCGCCACAAATCTTTTATAGAAACTAGTGGGCCGGTGTGTTTTAGGATCTAGTCCGGAGCAACTAGATTTATGTAGCCAAGCTTTGCAGGACGAATGTGAGCGTCCGGAACAGATTTTCTTACGGCAAACGCAGCAGAACCATTCTCTTGGACCAGGATTTGGCTCAATGCCAGGACGGATCAAGAGAATGAGGAGCAGCCCTGCTGCTAGGGCTGTTCCGAGGAGACAAATTTAGGTGGGGGAATCGTGACGCGTTAGACAGGGTCACTTCGGGGTGTATTGCTCTTGGCCGGGCCGTTGAAAAAACAATCCGGGTCATTTCGGTACGAAAGGTAATGTTCATGTACCGTTCTCGCAGAACCGGACATACGGGAAACGGCCCCTCACAGTACGTACGTCCATAACGCTGGAAGCGTGCCGTCCGTCTATCAAAAAGTGATCGATCTGGTTGCGTGTTTTCCGATCTGGCGGTAGCCAGGTTGCTTGATGGATCTTTTTATGCTTGAACCTGGTGCTGGATACGACCATGTTTCGTGCACCGGCGAAGTAAATCAGTCTGAATCCATTTAGCGCAGTCTTATCATGAAGGCTGAACTTTCCGACAGTGAGGCCAAATAAACCCTCTTTGCCCAGCCTGACGTTAAAGTCGCCAAGCATTACGGAGGCAGCGCTCATAAGTTTCTTCTAATTTCGCGTAGAATGCATCTTTTTCCACGTCGTACTTGTTCTTGATCGTAATTATTGTAATTATTGGAAAAATGTTTGAGAAGTCCTCCGACCCCATCGCAATCTCCTTTGTCATTGCCAGCAGCCAAAAATATCCTTTCCCGATCCTGGAGATTTGCTACATTCGGATAATCGATATAGATAATCGATTCTTAAAATGACTTGGGCTTTAATGGGTATGCCAAAGGACCCCGCACAAAATGTATGAAAAATTTCACCGGGTGGATTTTTCTGAAACTTTGGGAATAAGTTCTTTGCATCATGTAGAAAAAAAGTCTCAATGGCACCAGAGTTCGAAAATGGACAGTTTTCGAGATATTAGCTGTTAAAAAGTGGAAAACAGGGTTAGTGGAAAACGCCATAATCGTGGAAAATGCCATGTTTATCAGTATACATCGGCGTACAAAATGCAAATCCACTCGCACACATAAATATATAAACATACAAACACACATATGTATACATATGTATATATATATCATTGTGTTCATCGCATATAAGACAGGATTGCCAGTTTGGTTGAGTGAGAACGTTCATGACCATCGCTCGTGGATCATTTTCTAGGATTTCAATTTCATGGCGAATAGCATGGAAGCAATTGTTGCATATTCGGGTTTCAGGTGTAAGAACTGCTGGAAGTAAACCTGCATCATTACGGCGATTTATAGCAATGCCTTCAAAAACATCGGCATTCTCCACTCTTTGTAAGCGTACCATATTCCCTGGGACAGAAACCCGATTGCAACTATAACATGGTATTTGAACCCTGAAAGCCATTTTTATAGTATTGTTGCTCTACTATCAGTTGCAGAGTACCTCCACAAAAAAAAAATACATAGAATTAAGAGGAACACATTTTCCTTATAATATATATATATATATATATATATATATATATATATGTAGTGTTTCGGGCGCAATTAAAACGCGTGTTTACAGCTGTATGATCAGATGAGAAGTATTTTATGCCGCTATTCGAATATGTTACTGAAACTATAACTTGCATTATATGCAAAGCGAACAGCTAACTGCAAAACACTATCGTCGTCGTTAATTCATGTAACGGTGACTAAAAGAAAAAACAAGCTAAGAGTTTATTCTTACAATGGCCAAAGAAGAATTGAAACTAAGAGAAATCTAAGAATATACATACATAGAATTACAAAAGCAGAATGTTATATTACTCAGGTGATGCGAAAGCACCACATATATATATATACACACATATATGTATATATATATAAAACAAAAAAAAAAAAAGAATTTGGCGCGAAATAACCCAACGGGTTAAATATATACATATGTGTGTGTGTATGTTTATATATTTATGTGTGCGAGTGGATTTGCATCTTGTACGCCGATGTATACTGATAAACATGGCATTTTCCACGATTATGGCGTTTTTCCACTAACCCTGTTTTCCACTTTTTAACAGCTAATATCTCGAAAACTGTCCATTTTCGAACTCTGGTGCCATTGAGACTTTTTTTCTACATGATGCAAAGAACTTATTCCCAAAGTTTCAGAAAAATCCACCGGGTGAAATTTTTCATACATTTTGTGCGGGGTCCTTTAGTTTAATCACGTGATATTCAAACATATTATTGTAACATTCTGCCTGAAAAGTGGGATTTAATGGTATTTTAAATTGTCCGATATTATAATGTAGCTTTAAAGGGGGAAGAAGTTTCATTGCCACTTAGCTGTTGAGTGAACGCTGACCGTTTGCCGGTCCGAACCCACACAAAATCTGCAATAAGCTGAATGACATTGTATAGGAAAAAGGTATCAGCTTGTGCAGAAGTTCAATACTTATCGTGCCTTTGCAATACTAAAATCCGGCAAAAAGTGCCTGCTGTGTGCGGCGTTGTGCTGTTTTGGTATTTTACGGCGGCTTTAGTAACACTCACACAGATAGGCCTTTGATTTATTGCAAAAGCATTCAATTATAAAATAAATCAGGATATGAATAACATCAATGTATAAGTAAGTTTATTTGCATTATTGTATGCACACGAGTGAACTACTTCTTACATCTGATTTTTATCTGCTTAAATTTTGTTATTATGTATGTTTGTTTATATGTACTTATAAGTTGCAATGCAATGGCCTGCAATTATTCAATAGACCAGCTTTTTTCGTGTCCGTCGATTTGATCATGATGTTTTACGTTCTTTAAAGACCATTTTGCGGCATTATAGCTATTATTCTTTGCCATTTTTTACTTCGGCTAGATCAAAAAATAATAAAAAGTTTGAAATGAATATGTTGAATTTGTTTTAAGTGATTACGCTGTAAATAGAAGAGAAAAACAGGCAACATTAAAACAGGACACTTTGGAAATGAGTTACAAGTACAATAAAGTGGACATAAGTATGCATGTGAGTTGCGAAACATACATATTAAATGACTTGATGATATAATGCTACTGCTTAGGACAATAATTTTATTAGGGGCAATTCTGAATATTCTCCCGGTACTTTCTTCCCTCGGATTTTTTTAATCGAATATTGGAAATCATCTATTTTTTTAAATTAAATTAAAGGATAATTGTTTTATTCATACAACAGTGCTACAAAATTCACAGAAGTTAAAATACCTGGGAAGTAATAGTTTTTTTCTGGTGGATCTCAGTGAGTTAAGAAGAACTGCGTACAAGAAATTTGCCGTTCACCTCGGAAATCCTGAGTTAATGGTCAAAAACCTTCAAGCACTAATGAGCCTGTATCTTAGGTGTTTTTAACCCGATTTTTTTTCTTGATATCGATAGAACAGATATAGACCTTTCTAACGATATATATATCAACTGGAAAGTAGTAGTAAAAGTGGTAGGATTTGCCCCACAAACACAAAACGCAATAAATATATACTGAATTAGTGTACACTTGCTACGTTTTGGTCTAAAGCTTCTCCTTGTTTTCGTATATTTTCGTGGTTGGTTGAATGGTATTCAACAGCAAAGGTTAATTTTGAATGCAAAGAATATTAAAAAAAGAAAAAAAGTTGAAAACTGACGATGTTATTAAGATTTAAATGAAAACTAAATTAGAAAAAGTTATTTTGCCATATAATTTGAAAATTAACATATACATATGTACGTACTTGGTCGTTTCGGTTTAGTTTTGAATCACTCTTTATGGACTTAAATGCCTGTTGCTTCCCTCGTGAAGGGTTGACACCTTGCCGCGGTACGAGGGCTTAAGTCGATAGCCACAGGGCTGCGCTGCCCTTGTGATCATAGCGCCGCCGGTACTACATCACGAGAGAAGCCAAGCCTCTCTGGCGCGACGACTAAGATCTTCCCCCTCCCAATCCAGGGTGTTATGCGACCACGTGCCCATTGGACGTTTGCAGCCGGGAGGCAAATCGTGGCTGTAATCGAACGGAGCCTATCTGATACCGGGCCGCCTCGGAGAGTAACTATGGCCTTACCGCGGCATGGGGCTCTGCCGCGGCGGACGACACATTCCCCATACTCTTCCTTTGACCCTAAACTGGCCTTGCCCGGCAAGGGGTCGTACGAACAAGATGGAAAAAAGTAATAAAAACCTTAAAACTAATGATACAACCATGTATACTGCCCAGCAGAGGAGGAAAATGCTGGAGCAAGCGAGAACGCAACGTCGGAGGACAAACTCCATTTCTTTATCAGCCGAGAGATCGACAGCGATGGCAACTACGAGTCGATCAGCTCTGGATAATAAGGGGGCAATCCCCAAAGTAAGTACCGGTACAAACACGGTGAAGCCAACAACGGCTGATGCTAGAGCCCTAGTAAGTGCCGGTACCGAAACCAAGTCTTTAACGTCTGTGGCAGTCGTCTCACGACCTGGCCCCAGAGATCCAAATAAGGGAACGACCGCGATGGCAACTACGGGTCGAAATTTACCCCAAAAGACATCTCCCAGTCGCTCTGAGTACTTGGACAAAAGAGCGGCCGCGAGGATACTGAAGAAATACGAGGGTATTTCACAAGAGACGCTATCGCCGAATGCTAGGAAGACGGTGGAGATGGCTGAAGCTATCTTACCGAACTTCCAAAGCGATTACGCGCCAAAGAAGGTTAATATAAATCCCTTCAAACGCCAGAGATCGGACGTGGATTTAAAACCTCACCCGAAGCGGCAGCAACACGCCCCCGTAATGGGTAAACTCAGCTTTGCTGAAGTGACTAAGGATAGGATCCTCATAGGCGTCATTGACCGAGGTAATGAAAACTGGGCCATCCCTAGGGACCAGTGGCGGTACGTCCGGAACGCTATCGGTAATGCCCTTCTCGACATTATGGATGAGTCTCCGGGTGCCACTCCGATGGGTTGTGATGCGGGATGGCACCAGGGCCGAATCAAGGTATTCGCTTGCGAGGATGCAAAAACTGTTGCACTGTACAAGGCAGCAGCTGCAAGACTAGGTGAGATCTACCAAGGGGCAAGAATCGAGGTTGTCGACTGGAAGGACATCCCGGCTCCGCCAAGGGCAAGAGCGTGGATTCCTGCTATCCCTGCTGAACCTGAGAGAATTCTCAGGATGCTGAGGATCATGAACCCGTCTCTCCCGACGCAGGACTGGGGTGTAAATCTGGTCGAGGACGCGGTAGGGCCTGATAGGCAAGTGGTCTTCACCTTGAATAAGGAGGCACTCGAGCCCCTTAAACGGTGCAATGGACGAGTGCACTACGGCATGGGTCAGATCGTGATCCACGTATACCGCGGCGATGCACAGCGCGCTGCTATTTCGGCTGCACCGGAGGACTCGGACATCGCAGTGCCGGAAGGGGAGTCGGAGATGTCCGACTCGGAAAGTATGGTATCTGCCACGTCAAATGGCGAAGGAGCAGTGAACAGCTCGGAGATGGGAGACAGCCTGCTGGACGGGGAGGACCTCAACGTCACAGTGATAGCAGCTAGTCCTGAGCGCACCACAGTTGACACAGCCACAGTTAGTAGGATCTCTGCCACGCCAAACCGTGGTCTGAAGAAATCGTCGTTGAAAGATAAGATAAGAGGTGGAACTCGACGATACGGCGGTGGCAGGGAAGTCTGAGCACTCTCATGTTGGTGGTGATTTTTTTTTTTTTTTTTTTTTTAGTACCAGTCTGACGATGGCGTCGGTCTATATGCCCTACGACGCCGAAGAACCTCCGCCACAGAGGGAGGTAAAAGACCTGGTGGCAAATTTTTCCATGGGTCATCTTATTATCGGAACTGACGCCAATGCTCATCACGTCCAGTGGGGAAGCTCCGATATCAATGCTAGAGGAGAGTCGTTGTTTGACTATTTGTTAACAACTAACCTGGTAGTTTGCAACGTGGGTAACGAACCTACGTTTATTACTAAAACCCGTAGGGAGGTAAGAGATCTCACTATTTGCAGCGAAGGCGCTTATGAGTGGGTCAGAAAATGGCGCGTTCTCGATGAGCACTCATTCTCCGACCACCGGTACGTAGAAATAGTTCTAGACTTTTCTGTTGAGCAGCCGGTTATGAAACGCAACCCACGTAACACTAACTGGCAGCTACACAATGAAGTACTATCTAGGGACTTACCAGCACTGCCCCCACAACTCCCCTCATCAGTAGGGGAGTTGGAGGATCTGGTAAAGACCTTTACAACGGCGCTCTCGAATGCCTTAGAGCAGGCTTGCCCAGTGCCAAAACCACGCGGTAAACATAGGCTGCATTGGTGGTCCTACGACCTGGACTCGCTCCGAAAATCATGGAGGACACAATTTAATAAGGTCAAGAGCCTTGGCACGGAGACTCAATGGCTCGAATATAAAGTTAAACTCAGGGCCTACAAAAGAGCTCTGAGGCAGGCGAAGAGAGTATCGTGGAGAAATTTCTGCACTGGGGTCGAAAATGTCGACGATACAGCGAGACTTAGACGAGTGCTCTCAAAAACTCAAACAGCCACAAGCTATTTGCGCAAACCTGACGGATCCTGGACCAGCACGGAGAGGGAAACCCTAGAGCTGCTCTTGAATACGCACTTCCCAGGGAACTTGCATGAGGAACCCGTAGCACCTACAACAAACCTGGCTGTATACATACCCATCACGGAGGAAAAGGTTAGGTGGGCGGTTAAAAGCTTCGAACCGTTCAAGGCTGCCGGGCCAGACGGGATTATTCCCGCACAACTCATAAACACGCTGGAGACATCAGCCAAATGGCTGGTATTTCTCTATACAGCTTGCCTGGCTCTTAGCTACATTCCGTGCTCCTGGAGAAGTGCCACGGTAGTGTTTATTCCTAAGGCGGGGAAGGCGTCTCATTACGAGCCCAAGGACTACAGGCCGATCAGTCTCTCATCCTTTGTGCTCAAAACCTTCGAGAGGATAATAAATGACTACCTCTCCTCTACTATTGATAACAACCTGATCTGTAGCTATCAGCATGCATACACCAAAGGGAAATCTACAGAAACTGCGCTTCACAGCCTAGTTTCTGTTATTGAAAAATCGCTGTATGAGAAGGAGTACTGTCTTGCGGCCTTTTTAGATATTGAAGGAGCCTTCAACAACATAAGCCCTGATGCTATAAACACCGCTTGAACAAGTCTGGGCATAAGCAGGTCTCTTATTGGACTTATTGATCAACTGCTAAGGGGTAGACGAATAGTTTCATCACTGGGCTCGGTTGACTTATCACGCTATGTCACAAGGGGAACGCCTCAGGGTGGTGTTCTCTCCCCGCTTCTATGGAACCTCACTGTCAACTCGATGCTGCGAGACACAAGCTGGGGGCGGGAAGGTAGTGGCATATGCAGATGACTTAGCTATAGTATATAGGGGCAAATTCCCACAAACCCTGTGCGACTTGATGCAAGTAGCACTGAGAAAGGTTTACTCATGGTGCTCGCGCTGCGGACTGAGCATCAACCCGGGAAAAGTAGAACTGGTCCTTTTCACCAACCGCTATAAGATACCACCGCTAATACTACCAAAACTGAATAACGTGCACCTGAACTTGGCTGACAAAGCCAAGTTCTTGGGCACAGTTCTGGAAAGAAATGGGGGCTCAGCCCCAAAATATGCAAATGGATCTACACTGCAATCATTCGACCAATCATGCTCTATGGAGTTGTGGTATGGTGGCCTGCGCTGAGCAAGGCAACAAACCTTAATCTGCTAGGTAAAATACACAGATCTTGCATGATCTAGTGGGGAAGCTATGATATCAATGCTAGAGGAGAGTCGTTGTTTGACTATTTGTTAACTACTAACCTGGTCGTTTGCAACGTGGGTAACGAACCTACGTTTATTACTAAAACCCGTAGGGAGGTCATAGATCTCACTATTTGCAGCGAAGGCGCTTATGAGTGGGTCATAAAATGGCGTGTTCTCGATGAACATTCATTCTCCGACCACCGGTACGTAGAATTAGTTCTAGACTTTTCTGTTGAGCTGCCGGTTATGAAACGCAACCCACGTAACACTAACTGGCAGCTACACAATGAAATACTATCTAGAAACCTACCAGCACTGCCCCCACAAGTCCACTCATCAAGAGGGGAGTTGGAGGATCTGGTAAAGACCTTTACAACGGCGCTCTCGAATGCCCTAGAACAGGCTTGCGGTAAACATAGGCAGCATTGGTGGTCCTACGACCTGGAGTCGCTCCGCAAATCATGTAGGACACAATTTAATAAGGCCAGGAGCCTTGGCACGGAGACTCAATGGCTCGAATATAAAGTTAAACTTAGGGCCTACAAAAAAGCTCTGAGGCAGGCAAAGGGGGTATCGTGGAGAAATTTCTGCGCTGGGGTCGACGATACAGCGAGACATAGACGATTGCTCTCAAAAACTCAAACAGCCACAAGCTATTTGCGCAAACCTGACGGACCCTGGACCAGCACGGAGGGGGAAACCTTAGAGCTGTTCTTGAATACGCACTTCCCAGGGAACTTGCATGATGAACCCTTAGCACCTACAACAAACCTGGCTGTATACATACCCATCACGGAGGAAAAGGTTAGGTGGGCGGCTAAAACCTTCGAACCGTTCAAGGCTGCCGGGCCAGACGGGATTATTCCCGCACAACTCACGCACACGCTGGAGACATCAGCCAAATGGCTGGTATTTCTCTATATAGCCTGCCTGGCTCTTAGCTACATTCCGTGCTCCTGGAGAAGTGCCACGGTAGTGTTTATTCCTTAGGCGGGGAAGGGTCTCATTACGAGCCCAAGGACTATAGGCCGATCAGTCGCTCATCCTTTGCGTGAAGGTAGTGGCATATGCAGACGACTTAGCTATAGTATATAGGGGCAAATTTCCACAAACACTGTGCGACTTGATGCAAGTAGCACTGCGAGTGGTTTCCTCATGGTGCCCGCGCTGCGGACTGAGCATCAACCCGGGAAAAGTAGAACTGGTCCTTTTCACCAACCGCTATAAGATACCACCGCTGATACTACCAAAACTGAATGACGTGCGCCTGAACTTGCCTGACAAAGCCAAATTTTTTTTTCAAATTTGTATTTAATTTCATTGTTGGACTTAACACATTTTCGAATCAATGCAAACAACGCACTTAAAAATAGTTATGGGCATATCCCAAATAGTGTTACATTTTTGGATACTCGGATGCTACACATCGGTTAATGAATTTTTTGGTATTTGTTCTATAAAATTTTGAGGCATCAATGTATCGCTCGGAAATTTTACCAGGGTGTAGTTTTTGAGACGGAGGTTCTAATATTAAATGTTATCATCTATGAAAGTAGCGATACTCTGTTTTTGACCATTTTCAATATTTCTGAGTTTGTGTTTATAACTTTTTGAGGCAACGGAGTATTAAAATTTTGGTTGTACGCAATGATAGCCTAATATACAGCAAAACTTTCGGTGGTTTTGAATTTGATGTGCTCCCTTTAGTTTTCAAGGTAGAGAGATAAATATTGAGCTACTTTGGTGCGTAACTTTTTTACGGTAGCATGTTGTTTGTAGGCACACCTACAGTGTTACTTTTATTACGTGTTACACTTTTGTAATATGTTGTCCTACAATACAGTAGTATAAACCCAAATGCCTCATTTTGAAAGATTAACATAACGAAAGTTATTGAAATTTGTACAAGGGACAAATATGGGCAATTTTCGAGAGATATCAGAAACCGTAAAAAAGAACTGGAAAACATGTATTTAACTACTTCTACGCTAACTTGTATTTAATCGTCGCTGACATAAAACACAAATTTAGTACAGTTATCTCAACAATACAAACATAAAAAAAAATTAATCAAAGAAGCCACTGATTCTCCCAAAATATTGAATGATAACTTTGCCGAAGTTTTTGTCGCTTTCATACTTTTTGTTGGTTTTATGATATTTTAAATTAAATGCAATGTCAGTGTCAAGATATATTGTTAATATTTTACTATTTAGAATTTGAAATTTTTTATGAAAATTTAGACAAATTTTAATTTTTTTCGGTCAGAATTCATTCAAATTTCTATTATTGGGATGCCTTTTGCAATATTCTGAATAGGTTTAAGTCGCCTTCTAGGGAATTTTACGCCTTTCAAAATTGCCTTCGAGCGTTTGTGCCTATCTCTCACTGGTTCACCAGTAGAAGTGGTAAAAAAAAGAATTTTTTAAATTAAACATTTTCCACGATATCTCAAAAACCGGGTTTGGGGTATCAAAAAAAGTTTACCGAAGATTGTTTTATATAAATATCTACATGCTGCTAAACCTTTAACATAATTGGTAGAGAAGTGCCCAAGTTAGCACAAATATTTAACGTTTTTTCGGGTTTTACTTTTATCGATATATTCAAAACCGGTTATCGGATATCGACCGTTTGTTTCCAAATCATTCTCTGTTTATATATCAGTATGCTACTAAAATTTCAAAATGATCGGAGAGAAGGTGTTAATGTTATTGAATAACCAACTTCGCTTTAAAAAATATTTGACGATTTTTCGGGTTTAAATTGTTAACGATAGCGAATTCAGATCTACACACACGCACACACTCCTTAGAGCTGAAAATGTCAGACAAAGCAACAAAATAAGCTATTTGACAGCTACGATTGGATTTTCAAGGAAGAAGAAACCATATGATGGGAGGATGCCACCTGTAATGAATTCGCCTTGCGATATCTCCGAAACCGGGTGGCGGGTATCAAAAATGTTTGCCTAAAAATGTAACACTATTTGGGATTTGCCCTTATGCAATTCATGGTGTAAGTAGTGTATATTAACAGTTTCTAGAAACTTCCGTCGAAGTGAGGGTTGAAAACTACAAAGTTACTTGGTCCCTGTTTGTTAATAATAAAGTACAAGCCTTCCTTGAATTTAAAAAAAACACTGGCGAACAATTAAACAAAAAGAATGGTTATTCCATTACACAGAACAAAGAATTCGGCAATCGACACATTGATTACAGTGAATAAAGTTCGTATCGAACATTTGAAATGTTATTTCCATAATTTCATAGTAACAAAACACATTTATTTTTAATATTGAATAATATTCAACTAACAGTTAAATGCATTTTCCTCAATGATGCGTTCTGGTGGAGGAGGAACAATCAATTTAGCCCTCATAATCGCAGAATTCACTTTACCCTCACATGGTGGAATAACACTTCTAAATACGTCTAACTCCATTTCTAAACATTATAAAAAATAATAAATAGCCAAATTAATAAAAGATAATAAGCTTTGCGTATGACAATTGATTGGAAATGCAGTACTTATGTAATATGTTTATGGCTTACCTGCTGCTATACCCGCAATAGCCTCTGAAGCAAAATGTTTTACATCAACGTCTGGATCTGAATTTAGTTTCTCAAGTGTGGGTTTTACTTGCGAATCGATGACACTAGCTTCCAGAAATGGTGAAATTTTCTGTAAAGTCTTGGCCACATTAAATCGTACATTTGCAACGGGATCTGTAGCCAATAGAAGCACTGTCGGTAAAAGCAATTTAGTGGTAATATCTGTACCGCACACTTCCGCAAGCATATTTAAACAGAAAAGACATGTCATACCTACAGAACGAAAAATTATGTAAAAAAAGGAATTAGCTAAAAATGATGTTTCTACTTACGGTGCAAATAATTTTTATTTCTGGACATAACCAAAATCATAGGAATAATTGCTTGCTCAGCCCATTGTGCACCAAATTGCTCCACTAGCTTTTTCATATTTAGAGTTGCTGCTTCACGTATAGCATAGACATGGTCATTTAACCATCCCATGCATAAGCCGCGTAGCTTTTGATCGAAAAATTCTTGGCCTAATTGACCTGCTAGTGCAGGCATGTATTCAATAATTGCTAAACGCACACGCCATTTAGAATCTTCAGCTAGTTCAACAATAGCTGGTAGTAATGACTATAAGCAAAAAGAAAAAGTAAATAATTACATATTTTATAGTTACATAATTATATAAATAACTTGATGGACGTTACCTGTGAAAGTTGTTGAATACCGATGACGTCGTTAACACAATCAAGATTTGAAATTATATTTAAGCGAACTTCAGGGCATTCGTCCTTGAGCTGAATAAGAAATAGTGGTAAAAGATGTTCGACCGTATTGTATGCGCCTAGCATAGGACTCAATCCCATTATAACTGATGCCAAAGCTGATTTTACATGAGGATTAGGATCAGATACTAATTCACGTACATATGGCAATATCGAGCTCATGATAATTTGCATTTGATTAGATTTGTCTAAGTTGGCGCAAAAATCTTTAACTTTAGTTGCAACTGCTGCTCTAACTTCGGCTTCAGCATCTTTCAGCAAATACTGTGAGGTAATTAAAACTTAATAAGTATTCAGATAATATTCGAAGTTTTCATAGAATATAAATATTGGGGTGAATAATAAAAAATAAATGTGTTTCTCTGGATTTGTTCTTTAAAAAATGGATTGCCGCACTGAAAAAAAATCTACAAGAAACGGCCGTCAAATCAACAGTAAACCCTGTCATTTTTCGTCCAACAGTGGGTAATATCAATTTTGAAAGTGACCCCCTATCATTCTTCGAATATACTATTATATTGACATGAATTACTGAAAACTTGAAAGTGGACACTATCACATTGACATGAATTACTGCAAATTTGAAAGTGGACTCATATCATTAACTGATATTTTTAAAAAATCACATGTTTTTACTGCCAATTTTACAGTATGCACTGTAACATTAGCTTTGTTTCTTGAAATCTCCAGCAAAGAACTGTCAGCAGAAGAGAGTCTTGTAAAAAGCTGTCAAAATCTCATTTCTGCTAGTTTTATCTCTCTTCTGCTAGTTTTTCGCCGAACAGGAGCCAGCAGAAATTCTCAAGCAGAACAGCTGTTCTGACAATTGACAAATGAAAATAAATTTTTTCCGCAGCACATGAAATTGCGAATTTTTCAGTCTTTGGATAATTTCTGCGTATATATCGACGTAAACCACGTAAACCTTACAAAATATTAAGAAAATTGGATGCCTTATACACCTTCAGTATTTCCGATTCTGTAACTGTGTCTGCAGGATTATATTGGTCTCCTAAACGAGCCACATTACGTTGTGCGAAAATCAACGGTTACCTTTGTGACCTTTCCAGGTTTTTCACTGAGCGAGATCTGACGATATCTCCGACTAAGTCCACGGCGACGCTTTTCACGACATGGACGCACCGGGTGAGAAATGAATTAGACATTTTCGTTGATGGCACTAAGCTACCAACTGTCAGCCACCCAAAGTTATTAGGGGTGACACTGGATAATACTTTCTCATCTGCTGGTCATGTGTCTGCAATGGTCTCAAAGGTACGTGGTCGCAACAAGATCCTGCAGTACTTGGGGAAAAGACAAAGAAACGTTGCTGCATCATATTACCTTGCCGTTTGATCTGCAGAATCATAAGCGGGCTCTAACCGACATCAACACCGAGTCGGTAGACACTTTTGTCAGATCTCTACCTGTGAATCCCGTTCTGAACAGGCCTCCACCGGATATTGCTGAAGAAGAACGCACCTTACCAAGGGAGACAAGAGTCACCTTGGCACAGCTTAGGTCTGGATACAGTGTGAGGTAAAACTCCTACTTATCCAGACTGAATGATACAATCTCAAACACATGCCCTGCATGTGGTAGAACCCCCATGATACTCTACATCTCTTCAATTGTTCATCTGAACCTACTCTTCTAACCCCTCTGGCCCTCTGGACAAGCCCTGTTGAAACTGCACGTTTCCTTGGACTCCCCTTAGAAGAGCTTGATGAAGATCTTCGGAATGATCATGCACTCTAGACAGGGCAATGCATTGTTAACAACAACAACACAACACAGCCACATTACGTTGGTCCAACGGACATTGGGCTTCGGCGCATTGCTATTCAAAGATACGGAATTATTGAAGATTTGGTATTTATTGTATGTACTTACTTCATTTGCTGGTAAATAACCCATAGTTTTCAAAATATTCGTAATAAATTTTAAATTTCATAAAAATATGCAATAATTTTTGATTTTGGCATATGTCACAATCAGCTGTTTCTTACTTGCTAGTTTTTGCTGGACGAAAAATCCCCAGCAGCAACTTACAGCGAATTGGCGCTCCCTCTCTCAATTAAATGTCAAAAAGCTGCTGAATTCGCTGCTAATTTTTTCAAAGAACACTTTTTTAGGAATAATTATTCATAATTAGCAGGAAAGAAACAAATCTATTTACAGTAGGTGTGTTCGGCCAGCGTAAAATTTTATGAAAGGAGAGCGGATTTTGACAGTTCATTTCGTGAGAGAGCTGTAAGCGTTTACTGGACAAAAATCACCCAGTAGAAAACAGCTGATAATCATCAAGCCTCTAAAAATTTATAATTTTTAATTTACTATTTTCAAAGTGCAAGTTATTTGATAAAGTAAAAAAATCGGTTACGCTTTTTGTAACGTACGTGACGAAATCTCGCTGTATTAGGTAGTTTCTCAATCAGAACTATTATTTTTGCTGATATTTTATTAATACACAGAGCATCATGATTTGTCCATGTATTGGGCCTTATAACGACATAAAGGAGTCGCGACGGAGTTTCATACATCAAAGTTCTAAGGATTAATAGAGAAGTCGTTTGCTAGTTGAAAATGGATGAAATGTATTGATAACCATGCCGCTTTTTTATTAAAAGTCGAGAAAAAATCCAAAACCCCTCAAATATGGATCTTTGACCCCGAATAATATTTTCACACACTATATAAATCAGGATTGAACACTATGCTTTTGAATAGAACTTCAGAGAAATGTTATATTTAAATTAATTTCAGAACTTTTTATTCATAAATTCAGGTTTTTTGAGTACCCAAAAATACTTGTACCACTTGTGCTGTAAATGGTTTTAACGTTTTGTTTAGAGCACAAGTGGTATTAGTTCACTTATTTTTATTTCTAGGTATTAAAGGTTATATTCAAATTAAATTCATGTTTTCAAAACTTTTTATTCATTTTTATAGAAAACGCATAAGTTAAAGTTTCATAGTTTGCACTAAGTGCATGAGAGTTAAACAAAGGTCGAAAAAAGTAAAAAAAAAACAATTGGGGCACTTTTTACAGAATTTCTAGCAAAAATTTATGTACGCAGTTTTATAGCCCTTTCAATTTCAGTATAACAATGTGCAAGTTTGAACTACCTCAAAATTTCCCCTGAATTATCAGAGCAATGTTGATCAATTCCTTTCATACAAAATTTAATTTGTTGCTAAAAATTTATTCTGTAAAATCTTAACTAGCAATGATAGCCCTCTAGCAGTTAATTTTAAGATCTGCAATTTTTACAGCAATTTTCTTTTCACCATTCTGAAAATTAAAATCAATATAACTTTCCAAAAATCACAATTTTTTATTTGGCCTAATCTAATGCACATAATCAAATATGCTTTAAAAATATTTTAGAGAAAATCTAATCACAAACAACTTATCACAAATTACTCTAATGTACCACTTGTGCTGTCAACAAATATGGAAAGCGTTGACTGCACAAATAAGATTTGCTTTTTGCGAGGTTGCTATGGGAACTAGGAAATATCCCGTTAGTGTGTTCATCATCATTTATTGGCGCTTAACCGCCTAAGCGATATTGGCCGTTTCGTATCAAAGCACGCCAGTCATTCCTTTTTAGCGATAACCGACGCCAATTGGAAACCCCAAGGGAGTTCAAGTCATCCTCCACCTGTTGTTTCCATCTCAGTCGAGGCCTCCCCCTTCCTCTGCTGCCGAATTCAGGCGACGATAGGAAAACCTTCTGTGCTGGAGCTTCTTTGTCCATTCGCATAACATGGCCCAGCCAGCGGAGTCTTTGGGCTTTAATTCGCTGGACTATGGTCAGATCTGCGAAGAGCTCGTACAGCTCATCGTTAAATTTCCTTCGATACTCGCCGTTGGCTACACGGGAAGGACCATAAATCTTCCGGAGAACTTTTCTCTCAAATACTCCAAGGGCCATCTCATCTTCTCTTGACATTGTCCATGAATCTGAGCCATACATCAGGACAGGTATGATGAGAGACTTATAGAGCGTGATCTTTGTTCTTCGAGAGAGGACTTTACTTCTCAATTGCCTACTCAGTCCAAAGTAGCACTTGTTGGCAAGAGTGATTCTCCGCTGGATTTCTAGACTGATATTATTTTCGGTGTTGATACTGGTTCCCAAATAGACGAAGTCCCTCACAGTTTCAAATTTGTAACTATCAACAGTGACATGGCTGCCAAGGCGCAGGTGCGCCGATTCTTTCTTTGATGACAGCAAATACTTCGTCTTGTCCTCGTTCACGGCAAGACCCACTTTTTTCGCTTCCTTATCCAGTCCAGAGAAGGCAGCGCTTACGGCGCGGTTGTTAAGGCCAATGATATCAATATCATCGGCATACGCCAGCAATTGCACGCTCTTGTAAAAGATTGTACCATTGCGGTTTAGCTCTGCTGCTCGAATTATCTTCTCCAGCATCAGATTGAAGAAATCGCACGAAAGGGAGTCGCCCTGTCTGAAGCCTTGTTTGGTTTCAAATGGCTCAGAGAGGTCCTTCCCGATTCTGACGGAGCTGTTGGTATTGCTCAACGTCATTTGGCAAAGCCGTATAAGCTTTGCACGGAAGTCAAATTCAGACATGGCGGCATACAGGCAACTCCTTTTTACGCTGTCAAAAGCGGCTTTAAAATCGACAAAGAGATGGTGAGTGTCGATGCTCTTATCATGGGTCTTCTCCAGGATTTGGCGTATCGTGAAAATCTGGTCGATGGTAGACTTACCAGGTCTAAAGCCACACTGATAAGGTCCAATCAGTTTGTCTACGATGGGCTTCAGCCTTTCACACAACACGCTAGAAAGAACCTTATATGCGATATTAAGAAGACTAATTCCGCGGTAGTTGGTGCGGTTAGCGGGATCGCCTTTCTTGTGGATTGGGCAAAGCACACTTAAATTCCAATCCGGAGGCATGCATTCGTCTGACCATATTCTGCATAAGAGCTGATGCATGCTTTTTACCAGCTCTTCGCCTCCGTGTTTGAACAGCTCGGCGGGTAGTCCGTCTTTTCCAGGCGCTTTGTTGTTTTTGAGCCGGGATATAGCTATCCTCACTTCATCATAGTCAGGTGGTGGGACGACTTTTCCATCGTCAGGGATTGGGGTATCGGGTTCGACGTCTCCCTCGCAATTTAGCAGTGAGGAGAAGTGCTCCCTCCATAATTTAAGTACACTTTGTACGTCGGTTACCCGGTCGCCATTATTGTCCTTACAGGAGCTTGCCCCGGTCTTAAAACCTTCCGCCATCCGCCGGATCTTTTCATAGAATTTTCGGGCATCATTCCTGTCAGCCAGCATCTCAAGCTCCTCACACTCACGCCTTTCCGCCTCACTTTTCTTTTTTCTGAAAAGGCGTCTCTCTTCCTTCTTTGCCTCACGATATTGTTGCCATACACTGCGGGTTGCGCCCGTTCGCAACGTCTCCTTGTAGGCAGCGTCCTTTTTTTCGAGGCAGTTTTGCATTCCTCATCGTACCAGTTGTTCTTGCGGGCTCGCTGAAACCCTATAGTGGCCTCAGCGGTGGTACGCAATGAGTGAGAGATATGCTTCCATTGCTCGGTTACATCGTTAGGTCAAGGATTGCCCTCTGCTAGCAGGTGTGAGAGTCGAGTTGTGAAATTATCAGCTGTCTGTGTCATGGGCAGCTTCTCGACGTCAAACTTTCCTTCCGTTACTGTGCGCACTTTCTTCGTTGCACAGAGGCGTGTGCGTATCTTGGCTGCGACAAGATAATGGTCAGAGTCAATATTGGGACCACGCAGTGTACGCACGTCCAGAACGGTGGAGCTATGTCTGCCGTCAATCAAGACATGATCAATCTGGTTTCTAGTTCTTTGATCAGGGGACAGCCATGTGGCTTGGTGTATTCGCTTATGCTGGAACCTGGTACTACTGATGACCATATTGCGAGCAGCGGCGAAGTCAATCAACCTAGTGCCGTTGGGGGATGTTATATCGGGGAGACTGAATTTTCCAACTGTGGGACCAAAGACTCCTTCCTTGCCCACCTTGGCATTAAAGTCGCCGAGCACGATTTTGATATCATGCTGGGGGCAGCGATCATAAGTCTGTTCAAGTTTATCGTAGAAGGAGTCCTTCTCTGCGTCGTCCGTCTCCTCAGTCGGCGCATAGGCGCAGATAAATGTTATGTTGAAAAACCTCGCCTTGATGCGGATCGCAGCGAGACGCTCGTTCACAGGAGTGAACGCTAATACTTGGCGGCGAAGTCTCTTTCCCACCACTAATCCTACACCACGCGCTTTGCCGCGTGTCTGGCCACTGTAGTATACGTCACAAGGACCGATGGTCGTCTTTCCTTGCCCCGTCCATCGCATTTCCTGCAGGGCGGTGATGTCGGCCTTTGCGCCTACGAGGACATCAACCAGTCGGGCAGCGGTACCGTCCCTTGAAAGGGTCCGGACATTCCCGGGACATGCCCTAATATCCAAATCATTATGCCTTATTCGTTTTGCCGGGTCGTCATCATTAAAGGGGGTTCTCATCCGAGGCTTTGCATTTGTTTTCATTGGAATTAAGTTTTTTACGTGGCGGGTCCCAAACCCAGCGCACAACCCGTTTCGGGGTTTTGGAAAACATTTACACATTTATATAGCGAGCCGCTTGCTTCAAGACAGACGCCCGCTTGCAGCCGCACCTCATGGTGAATAGACGCTACGCAAAAACCTCGGTGAGCCCTTAAACCAAGTATGTCAGAGTGGCCCCACCGGGGCTCCCTCTCTTTCTGCCGCGAGCCTAAGTAGCTCCCGTTGCCCAGAGTGCACGAACGAGGACGCAAGAGTCGGGATTGAGCAAGGTCACTTAGCAACCACACTCCATTACACTCCGTTAGTGTGTTATTCAATTCAATTCAATTCATTTATTAAGTCAATGGCAAAAAACCTTACTGACTAGATTTACAGATTCCTTAAACTAAAACTTAAGACTAATAAAATGTTAAATCAATGGCGGATTATCTCGGTAGTAAGATACAATATCTGCCTTGAAATGGGACCTTCGCAATGCAAAATCGAGATCAATAATTCTACAGATTCGATTTAACTCGTTGAGCCCTCTTATAAGTGAGGCAAATTTGAGATAATTCGATCTCAGAAGACCAATATAAAAAATATTAGTAGAGCGTAGAGCTCTATTGGGGATATTAAAACATATCTGTCCAAGCAGAGCTGAGCAATCAATGGCACCGGAAATTATGTCAAAGATAAACATTAGATTTTGAACAGCTCGCCTAATATCGAGCGGCTGAACATTAATTAGCATACACCTGGCAGGATAGGGTGGCAAAGGACTATTAAAATTGAGAGGTTGAACAGCAAATCGTGTGAATTTACGTTGAACTCTTTCAATTCTAACAGAGTGTGTTTCATACATGGGAATCCATATAACTGAGCCATAATCTAATTTTGATCGCACTAAAGAATTAAACAAAATTTTCCTAGTATAGGGGTCTGTGAAATCCTTCGCATAGCGTCGAAGAAAGGCCAAGTTAGAATATGCTTTCGGTATAATATGGTTGATATGGTTAACAAAAGTGAAGGAAGAGTCAAACATTACTCCTAAATCACGAACTTCTCGAACCGATGCAAGAGCTACATTAGAAACTAAATATGTAGACGCAAGCGCATTCATAGACTTGGAGAACGTTATGTGGCAGCACTTACTACCATTAAGGCACAATTTATTTTGAATGGCCCAAGCGTTAAGAGCATTCAGATCTTCCTGCAAAAGCAGGGCGTCCGATTCAGAAGAGATACTGCTGAACAGTTTTAAATCATCTACATACAATAGATAGTTTGTATGCTTTAGATGCAAGCCAACATCATTGATGAACATTGTAAATAAGATGGGACCAAGAATACTACCTTGTGGCACACCTGAGGTTGCAAGAAAGTTGTAAGACTTCACGGACTCAATTTGGACGAAAGAGATCCTATCAGTGAGATAAGACTTAAGCCACAACAAAAAAACGGAGTGGAAACCTAAGTTATATAGACCACATTTCTCCTACATAGTGCCATGCCTAACTAAAAATAAAACGAAAACTGGACTTATACCACTTGTGCTTTAAACGGCTCATATTTGCATATATGTAAAACATAGACCGAATTTTATAATCGCGATATCTCAGAACTGGTGACTCTTAGAGAAAAAATGCTGGACCCAAAGAAACTTACCGTTTTCGAGAAAAATCTTTAGAACTTCAAATTTTGACCTTTGACCCCGAATAACTTTTTTATCACACATGGGATCGATGGCGACTTTTGAAGTTTTCTTTTCGACGGCGAACCTGAGCCCTCTACAAAAATTTGGCTCTGTCGGACTTTTGTTATTCCAAATTTCTAATTTAACCGGACTATAAATTGGGCAAACGAGGAGAAGGAAGGTATCCATTTCACGATTTTCTTCCATAAATCAGTGGGTCTATCTGTCAAAACTTCCATAAAAGAAAAACTAGTCGGCTTATTTTCTGTTACTTCGAAAGTAACGTCAGTGACGAATTTAATTAACTATACATTATACATCTCTATGAAAGTCCTAATTACAAAGATTGTAATAAAGGCTTCATTCAATTTCTAATAATCTTTCAAACATTGAAATTTAATTCTGTCAAGGGGTTTCGCAGAAATTTTGATAAATCACCGGTGCCCAAAAATCCCTTATCCCGAAACTGTAACGTAAGTGACGACTGAATTTGAGTCCGTATTTAGTATATTTTTAGAACTTAAATGAAAGAACTTATATTTATAAGTTCTGATTTTTATTTTTTTATTATTAAATTACATTTTTTTTAATTGTCTTTTATTTTCCAAACACAAGTTTAAAAGCATTTGAAAAAAATTAAGTCACGAAGCTTCATGCGTAAGTCAAAACAAATAAATTTTTCATATCTAGCTTTACACTTAAACTAGCCATATTTTGGCTGTCCCAACATGTTTCGCAAGTCGTTTCTTTGTTGAGCTAACTGGTGCCAATTGGAGACACTGCATATTCGTAGAGGTTGGAGCCGTGTGTAGAAGTCCACACAAGTGGAGAAAGTTTATGAACGCCATTCCACTGGGAAGGGCCAGAGCTATTCTTCAATGTGCGGTGTATCCTATGGATAGACACTGAACATCCGTTCAGTGGTGAACTAATGTGAGAAGGCGACAACCTGGCAAGGCCACTCAGACATACTCGGCTTAAGGGCTTGTCAGGGGATTTCATCAGCAGTGTATGTCATTATGAAATGCGGCTGCAAGGTGGCGTCTGCCTTAGATCAAGCGGGTCGCTATATAAATATGTAATTAAAATCCAACTTTCCGTGAAACGGGTTGTACGAAAGGTTTTGGACCCACCACATAAAACAAAGTCCCAATTAGGAGTGGGAATAATTTCGAATAATATTCGAATAAATGTTATTCGAATAAACGAATAAAAATATTCGTTCCAAAAAATTCGAATAGTTTGCCACTATTCAAATAGTTGACAATTATTCGAATAGTTGTTTATTCGATATTGCCTTTTTTTGCATTCGAATAATATAATTTTATAATGTATAGGTTTTGGGATCATTTTGGTACTGTTTGAATGGTCCCAAAGAGACCTCAAAGTGGCCCCAAAATGATCTTAAAGTGTTCTCATAGTGTCCTAAAGCGACCCCAAGGGATCCCAAAGTGACCTCAAGATGGCCCTCAAGGTGGCCCCAAAATGACCCAATGGAGGCATCTCTCTCTTATTCTACGTGGACGTTTGAAATAAGTTAGTTGAAAGATTGATTTGTGGGGCAAAAGAAATGCAAAAGTTACAATCCTTACATAGAGCGTTTTGATGTATTACCAAAAATATACGGGAACATTAGAGTATTGTGCACATACCTGTGCGCGCTGCCAACAGGTGCTTCGCCAGCCAGCTCGTCGTTGAGAGGTGCTGCCAGTAATGCGAAGTGCGGTATAAATCGTCTATAATAATTTGCGAAAGCAACAAAGCGCCGAACGGCATCTTTGTCATTTGGCCTTGTATATTTTTTAATCGCAATTATTTTAGAATAGTCTGGCAGCAAACCTTTCGACGTGCATTTATGGCCTAGGAAGGTTACTTCCGAACGCAGGAAATTACATTTGATGGGATTTAGCTTTAAATTGAATTTTCTACATGTCTCAAACACTTTTTCTAAATTTTTAAAATGATGCGTCTCACTGCAACCTATAACAATTATATCATCGATATACATGAAAGCTTGATTAGGCGCGATGCCTGAAAATGCTAGTGACATCATACGCGAAAAAGAGTTGGGTGCTATATTTAAGCCAAAAGGTAAGACTTTCCAACGGAAAGCTCCTCTGTCAGTACTAAATGAAGTTACATCTCTTGAGTTAGAATTTAATGGAATTTGATGACAACCGGAAAAAAGATCTAGAGTCGAGAAATATTTGGCTCTACCAAGGTTGTCAAGTATATCGTCAACGCGTGCTAGCGGAAATTTGTCAGCTATAAGTTTTTTATTGACCGCTCTGAAATCTACGCACATACGATATGACTTTTGACCTGTGGGATCTTTTTTCGGTACTAAAATTAGTGTGCTATTGTAATTTGAAAAACTTGGCTCAATTAAATCATTTTTTAGTAAATTATCGACCTGTTTATTAATTTCTTCGCGTTGTGAATAAGGGAAGCGATAGTTTTTAATGTAAACTGGTGTTTTGTCTGTTAGTCGTAGTTTTTGTTCGTAAAAGTTGTTAAGAGTCATACGATCTGTTTTTAACGCAAATACATCGGCATATTTAAGGCATAAATCGAGCAATTGGCATTTGGCATAGTTTGGCAATTGTTTTTGTAAAATACTTTTTAATTCTTCTAAACGTTTTGGATTATCTGAAGTGTCCTTGATTTTGTAGACGTTGTAGTTGGTAATTTCTTCGGTAATTATGTTGCAATTGTTGACATATTTCACCTCATTTGTAGTATTCAAAACTTTTAAAATTGGGTTATTGGTGTCAACAATGCACTTTGCCGTAAAAACGCCGCTACAAATTTCTTGCGAGTCTACAAAAACAGGATTTTCTGACTTTTCCAAGTTAAATAAACGATAAACTTCACATCTAGGAGGAATTACTAAAGAATCAATAGTTGTACCGTGTAAAATTTTAATACTATGATTTTCTGTGCCAATGCTAATTGTGATGCTATTGTTTGCATAGTCGATTATGCACTTACATATATGTTTTTAAAAAGTCTTTGCCGAGTATTCCGTCAGAAGGTATGTTAAAGTCATCGTTTACTACGTGTAATTTATGCGGAATGAAAAAATTGGATGCGATTAAATTTGTATCTATTGTACCTAATGTTGAAACCGTATCTGTTGTTACACCTGTTATGTTAATTATATCTTTACCGTTAATTTGAACTTTGGAATTTAAACTTGAAAATTTAATTAAGGAAATATCAGCTTGAGAGTCTACTAGAAAAGTGCATGGATTGTAAGAATCACTACATTTTAAAAACTGGTGTTTTGTCTGTTAGTCGTAGTTTTTGTTCGTAAAAGTTGTTAAGAGTCATACGATCTGTTTTTAACACAAATACATCGGCATATTTAAGGCATAAATCGAGCAATTGGCATTTGGCATAGTTTGGCAATTGTTTTTGTAAAATACTTTTTAATTCTTCTAAACGTTTTGGATTATCTGAAGTGTCCTTGATTTTGTAGACGTTGTAGTTGGTAATTTCTTCGGTAATTATGTTGCAATTGTTGACATATTTCACCTCATTTGTAGTATTCAAAACTTTTAAAATTGGGTTATTGGTGTCAACAATGCACTTTGCCGTAAAAACGCCGCTACAAATTTCTTGCGAGTCTCCAAAAACAGGATTTTCTGACTTTTCCAAGTTAAATAAACGATAAACTTCACATCTAGGAGGAATTACTAAAGAATCAATAGTTGTACCGTGTAAAATTTTAATACTATGATTTTCTGTGCCAATGCTAATTGTGATGCTATTGTTTGCATAGTCGATTATGCACTTACATATATGTTTTAAAAAATCTTTGCCGAGTATTCCGTCAGAAGGTATGTTAAAGTCATCGTTTACTACGCGTAATTTACGCGGAATGAAAAAATTGGATGCGATTAAATTTGTATCTATTGTACCTAATGTTGAAACCGTATCTGTTGTTACACCTGTTATGTTAATTATATCTTTACCGTTAATTTGAACTTTGGAATTTAAACTTGAAAATTTAATTAAGGAAATATCAGCTTGAGATTCTACTAGAAAAGTGCATGGATTGTAAGAATCACTACATTTTAAAAACTGGTGTTTTGTCTGTTAGTCGTAGTTTTTGTTCGTAAAAGTTGTTAAGAGTCATACGATCTGTTTTTAACGCAAATACATCGGCATATTTAAGGCATAAATCGAGCAATTGGCATTTGGCATAGTTTGGCAATTGTTTTTGTAAAATACTTTTAAATTCTTCTAAACGTTTTGGATTATCTGAAGTGTCCTTGATTTTGTAGACGTTGTAGTTGGTAATTTCTTCGGTAATTATGTTGCAATTGTTGACATATTTCACCTCATTTGTAGTATTCAAAACTTTTAAAATTGGGTTATTGGTGTCAACAATGCACTTTGCCGTAAAAACGCCGCTACAAATTTCTTGCGAGTCTACAAAAACAGGATTTTCTGACTTTTCTAAGTTAAATAAACGATAAACTTCACATCTAGGAGGAATTACTAAAGAATCAATAGTTGTACCGTGTGAAATTTTAATACTATGATTTTCTGTGCCAATGCTAATTGTGATGCTATTGTTTGCATAGTCGATTATGCACTTACATATATGTTTTTAAAAAATCTTTGCCGAGTATTCCGTCAGAAGGTATGTTAAAGTCATCGTTTACTACGTGTAATTTATGCGGAATGAAAAAATTGGATGCGATTAAATTTGTATCGATTGTACCTAATGTTGAAACCGTATCTGTTGTTACACCTGTTATGTTAATTATATCTTTACCGTTAATTTGAACTTTGGAATTTAAACTTGAAAATTTAATTAAGGAAATATCAGCTTGAGAGTCTACTAGAAAAGTGCATGGATTGTAAGAATCACTACATTTTAAAAACTGGTGTTTTGTCTGTTTGTCGTAGTTTTTGTTCGTAAAAGTTGTTAAGAGTCATACGATCTGTTTTTAACGCAAATACATCGGCATATTTAAGGCATAAATCGAGCAATTGGCATTTGGCATAGTTTGGCAATTGTTTTTGTAAAATACTTTTTAATTCTTCTAAACGTTTTGGATTATCTGAAGTGTCCTTGATTTTGTAGACGTTGTAGTTGGTAATTTCTTCGGTAATTATGTTGCAATTGTTGACACATTTCACCTCATTTGTAGTATTCAAAACTTTTAAAATTGGGTTATTGGTGTCAACAATGCACTTTGCCGTAAAAACGCCGCTACAAATTTCTTGCGAGTCTACAAAAACAGGATTTTCTGACTTTTCCAAGTTAAATAAACGATAAACTTCACATCTAGGAGGAATTACTAAAGAATCAATAGTTGTACCGTGTAAAATTTTAATACTATGATTTTCTGTGCCAATGCTAATTGTGATGCTATTGTTTGCATAGTCGATTATGCACTTACATATATGTTTTTAAAAAATCTTTGCCGAGTATTCCGTCAGAAGGTATGTTAAAGTCATCGTTTACTACGTGTAATTTATGCGGAATGAAAAAATTGGATGCGATTAAATTTGTATCTATTGTACCTAATGTTGAAACCGTATCTGTTGTTACACCTGTTATGTTAATTATATCTTTACCGTTAATTTGAACTTTGGAATTTAAACTTGAAAATTTAATTAAGGAAATATCAGCTTGAGATTCTACTAGAAAAGTGCATGGATTGTAAGAATCACTAATTTTAAAAACTGGTGTTTTGTCTGTTAGTCGTAGTTTTTGTTCGCAAAAGTTGTTAAGAGTCATACGATCTGTTTTTAACGCAAATACATCGGCATATTTAAGGCATAAATCGAGCAATTGGCATTTGGCATAGTTTGGCAATTGTTTTTGTAAAATACTTTTTAATTCTTCTAAACGTTTTGGATTATCTGAAGTGTCCTTGATTTTGTAGACGTTGTAGTTGGTAATTTCTTCGGTAATTATGTTGCAATTGTTGACATATTTCACCTCATTTGTAGTATTCAAAACTTTTAAAATTGGGTTATTGGTGTCAACAATGCACTTTGCCGTAAAAACGCCGCTACAAATTTCTTGCGAGTCTCCAAAAACAGGATTTTCTGACTTTTCCAAGTTAAATAAACGATAAACTTCACATCTAGGAGGAATTACTAAAGAATCAATAGTTGTACCGTGTAAAATTTTAATACTATGATTTTCTGTGCCAATGCTAATTGTGATGCTATTGTTTGCATAGTCGATTATGCACTTACATATATGTTTTTAAAAAATCTTTGCCGAGTATTCCGTCAGAAGGTATGTTAAAGTCATCGTTTACTACGTGTAATTTACGCGGAATGAAAAAATTGGATGCGATTAAATTTGTATCTATTGTACCTAATGTTGAAACCGTATCTGTTGTTACACCTGTTATGTTAATTATATCTTTACCGTTAATTTGAACTTTGGAATTTAAACTTGAAAATTTAATTAAGGAAATATCAGCTTGAGAGTATACTAGAAAAGTGCATGTATTGTAAGAATCACTACATTTTAAAAACTGGTGTTTTGTCTGTTTGTCGTAGTTTTTGTTCGTAAAAGTTGTTAAGAGTCATACGATCTGTTTTTAACGCAAATACATCGGCATATTTAAGGCATAAATCGAGCAATTGGCATTTGGCAATTGTTTTTGTAAAATACTTTTTAATTCTTCTAAACGTTTTGGATTATCTGAAGTGTCCTTGATTTTGTAGACGTTGTAGTTGGTAATTTCTTCGGTAATTATGTTGCAATTGTTGACATATTTCACCTCATTTGTAGTAATCAAAACTTTTAAAATTGGGTTATTGGTGTCAACAATGCACTTTGCCGTAAAAACGCCGCTACAAATTTCTTGCGAGTCTACAAAAACAGGATTTTCTGACTTTTCCAAGTTAAATAAACGATAAACTTCACATCTAGGAGGAATTACTAAAGAATCAATAGTTGTACCGTGTAAAATTTTAATACTATGATTTTTTGTGCCAATGCTAATTGTGATGCTATTGTTTGCATAGTCGATTATGCACTTACATATATGTTTTTAAAAAATCTTTGCCGAGTATTCCGTCAGAAGGTATGTTAAAGTCATCGTTTACTACGTGTAATTTACGCGGAATGAAAAAAATTGGATGCGATTAAATTTGTATCTATTGTACCTAATGTTGAAACCGTATCTGTTGTTACACCTGTTATGTTAATTATATCTTTGCCGTTAATTTGAACTTTGGAATTTAAACTTGAAAATTTAATTAAGGAAATATCAGCTTGAGATTCTACTAGAAAAGTGCATGGATTGTAAGAATCACTACATTTTAAAAACTAGTGTTTTGTCTGTTAGTCGTAGTTTTTGTTCGTAAAAGTTGTTAAGAGTCATACGATCTGTTTTTAACGCAAATACATCGGCATATTTAAGGCATAAATCGAGCAATTGGCATTTGGCATAGTTTGGCAATTGTTTTTGTAAAATACTTTTTAATTATGTTGCAATTGTTGACATATTTCACCTCATTTGTAGTATTCAAAACTTTTAAAATTGGGTTATTGGTGTCAACAATGCACTTTGCCGTAAAAACGCCGCTACAAATTTCTTGCGAGTCTACAAAAACAGCATTTTATGACTTTTCCAAGTTAAATAAACGATAAACTTCACATCTAGGAGGAATTACTAAAGAATCAATAGTTGTACCGTGTAAAATTTTAATACTATGATTTTCTGTGCCAATGCTAATTGTGATGCTATTGTTTGCATAGTCGATTATGCACTTACATATATGTTTTTAAAAAATCTTTGCCGAGTATTCCGTCAGAAGGTATGTTAAAGTCATCGTTTACTACGTGTAATTTATGCGGAATGAAAAAATTGGATGCGATTAAATTTGTATCTATTGTACCTAATGTTGAAACCGTATCTGTTGTAACACCTGTTATGTTAATTATATCTTTACCGTTAATTTGAACTTTGGAATTTAAACTTGAAAATTTAATTAAGGAAATTTCAGCTTGAAAGTCTACTAGAAAAGTGCATGGATTGTAAGAATCACTACATTTTAATTCAATGAAATCGGAATAGTTAAGGTTCAGACAGTAAACAGCGTTTTTAGGTACGTTTTCATTTAAAATTCGAACTCCTGCTCCCCCAGTGTTCGCTCCTGAGGGGCTTCCGCGTTTAAAGCACGCACATTAGCATTCGAATTTCCACGTCTGTTACTATTGTTTCCTCTGTTACTAGACCGACTACTCGAATTATTGTTATTGAAATTGGTACTATTATTGCCTCTTCTACTGTTGTTGTTATATCTATGATTGTTTCCAAAATTACTATTGTATCGACCATTGTTATTAAATCGATTAGTGTTAAAATTTTGTCTATTATTGAAGGTATGTCCTCTATAGCCTCCTCGAAAATTATTTGACCTATTTACACGCGAGTGAAACGCTAGCACTTGGCGTTCTTTGCAACTACGTCCTTTGAATCACTGAAAGTAGTTGACGCTAAAATTGATTTGACTAATTCTGAACGAGTGTTCAGCCTACAAACGTTTACTGTTTGTTCTACAGCCATTTCGTGCGCTTTTGTTTGTGTCATACCTTCAATGATCAAAGAACGTTCTAATGAGTCGGATAATTCCTCAACACGCTTGGCAAATTCCGTATAGTTATTGTTAACAACATGTAAAGACGCGATTTTGCCCGCGACAACTTTCGAGTTGTCGGGTTTGATTCTATTTCGTAACGCGGCTTTAATTTGACTAACGGAATTTACCTCGGTTGGAATCGCTTCACGCGCTTTAACCTCAAGTTTGGATTTCAAAAATGCTATAAAAGTTGTAGTTAAATTTTCATCTGTTAAATCTTCTATTAATGTAATTTTATCTATAAATGATTGACGTGCTAGAGGATCACCGCTATAGTTTTCTCGTATAATAGTAGCACACATGCTAATGAAAGATTTCTTTTGCTCTGGTGTTGCCATGTTTTGATCGTTCAGATCCGAAAGTTGGTCGAAAAAATTTGAATTTAAATTATCACTGTTTTGATCGTTAAGATTATAGTTTATGTTTGAAGAATTTTGGCTAACACTATTTGAGTCTCCGAAACCGGCAAAGTCTTGCGACAATGAAAGCCTGTTTTCCTGATTTATGACCGTTGAGGTCGATGATGCAGATGAACTGCTAGAGCCTGAATTTGAATTTATAGATTCGGAATCGGAGTCGGACTTGGGATTCCTGGAAACTGTCTTATTGCTCCTAAGTTCCATATGAACTTAAGAACAATGACGAAATATTTGAATTGAACTGACTTTAAATCAACTACATTAAATATATTTGGAAAACTTTTAACTTGAGAAAACTATTTGAGGCTTTAGAGTTGTTCGAAATTTAAAATGACTGAAATTGTATTTAAGTTTATTTTGGGCAAAGTGAAATTTTAACAACGAGGCGATGCAAAAAAGGCACAAAAATCTATTTAACTGAAAAACTATTGATTTATTTTATTATTGATTGAAAAATTTAAAATGCAACTATTGACAAATGTATGGATGGGCTATGGAAACGGACGCACCGTTTTTATTCAAAATGTATATATTTGGTTGTTATACAGGACCACCGTTTGTAAAAAAATGTATATATTTGGTTGTTGTACAGGACCACCGTTTATCGTAAAAATGTGCATTCGGTTATGCGGAACCACCGTTTCAAAAAAAATCCAAAATTTGAAAAAAATTTAAATTGGAAAATAAGAAAAATTTAAATTGAAAAATTAGGAAAATTGAATTGAAGGAAAAATTCTAATCGATTTGATAATTATAATATATATGTGTAATAACAACATATATATTAATAACATATATATAATATATGTAAAATAATTAAAATAATTTATAATATAATAAATATGTGTAATTACACTGGTTTACAGCCAAAATGCACCAGAGACGCCATAGTGAAATTCCTATGTAAAATCACCTCCTAATTCCGAAAATCAAGGTTATTTTTACTTGAATGGTGCCGTTTTTAAGATATTTACGATTTACCGTTATTTCAAAAAACAAAAAAGATGGCTCCACTTAATCGTGTATATCTCAAGAACAAACTGAGCTCTTCCAAAACGGTTTGAAAAATTTGAAAGCTAATAAAATTTACTATAATCAGTACATACAACACTTTTTGCTTGGTCCTGCAGATTCAACCATATTGAACAATCATTACGGATTTTAAAATTTTTTTTTGGAAAAATATAAAAAAATGTGTACTTTGCGACGAAGCATCTCGAAAACTTTTTGTTTTTTAGCAGATATTTCCCCCCCCCCCCCCCCCCCCCTCTAAGCTCTGTTTTATTACAAAAAAAACAAGCTATCAGTGAACAAAATCGATGAACTAATACAAGAGTTATAAGCATTCAAGTAAATATATCCATTTAATGCTTAAGTACCCTACTGGTACATATGTGTTAGTATTCGTATATCAGTTAGTTAGCAGGTAGATTTTCGAAAAGTTATTAGATACAAAAAGCTGTTAGTGTCGTTTTCTCAAACCTAGGTACATTTTAAACAAGAGCATATTTTTGAGGCAGGTAGTGTTTTCTTTGTAGAACTAGGGAACCTTTTTGTTTAGGTAGGCTTGAATTTTTACTGGATCTAAGTATAAATAAGAGTACATGCGCCTTGTTCCTTCATAATATCTGCAAGGCTCGCCGGATACTGTTCAGTTTATAATTGCAGTTTATAACCCGTCATTTACTTAAAAATAAAAAATGAATAAAAGGGCGCGAGAGTTTGAGTGTACAAATGATCCAGATATATTCTGTTTCATCTGCGGTCAATTTATTGTTAAAATTATGAGACGTGTGTTTTCAAATCCTTTGAAAGTTACATACTATAAGTGTTTTGGAATTGAGCCTAAAAACCATGGACACCGAACACTGTGTGCACCACATGCCGAGTCGAATTGATTTCTTCGGAAACCGGAACAAAGAGGTACGTTGTAAAAATTAGGAATTTGTTCCCTTTTAATGCATAGCTGACTAATTTCTGAAACTATCTATTTAGGCGACGTGTGAAATTTATTACACCAATGAAGTGGAGGGAACCAACTTGCCATTCAACGGACTGCTATATTTGTACTACAAAAGTACTTGGGGTTGGAAAGTCCAGAAAAGTTACCTATGCGAGCGTATCTACAGTGTCATTACCAGAACTAATTTCAACAGAAGCGACATTGCCAGAATCAAATTTAACTTTAGTTCCGGCGCCAGTTTCATTGTCAACAGTAGTATCTGATTACGCGGCATCATGTTGTACTGAATTTCAAACGGAAAACGAAAGAAATTCTTTGTCACAAGCACAACTCAATGATTGGATAAGGGATTTGGAATTGTCAAAGGAAAAGGCCGAACTACACGCCTCTCGAATGCAACAATTTAAATTTGTTTCATCCGATGTTAAGGTAACATATTATAGAACTCGTCACGAAGAATTTTCCAAGTACTATACGAAGGAGGACAGTGTTTGTTACTGCAAAGACATTGCTGATCTATTCAAACAATTTGGTGAACCATATGATTCAAAAGAGTGGCGAAAAAAAACAAAAAGTTTTCCAGATGCTTCCTCGCAAAGTACACATTTTTTTTATATTTTTACAAAAAAAATTTAAAAAATCCGTAATGATTGTTCACTATGTTTGAATCTGCAGGACCTAGCAAAAAGTGTTGTATGTACTGATTATAGTAAATTTTATAAGCTTTCAAATTTTTCAAACCGTTTTCGAATAGCTCAATTTGTTCTTGAGATATACACGATTAAGTGGAGCCATCTTTTTTGTTTTTTGAAATAACGGTAAATCGTAAATATCTCAAAAACGGTACCATTCAAGTAAAAATAACTTTGATTTTCGGAATTAGGAGGTGATTTTACATAGGAATTTCACTATGGCGTCTCTGGTGCAGAAAAAAAGTTGGAATTTGTGATCCAGTGTTATCAAAACCAGAAAAAATTGAATATAAATTATAAAAGAAATAACTTGAAATTGAGAAAAAAAATGTCCTAAATATTTACATGTACATAAGCAGAAAAAACCGTAAGGGAAAAAGAACTACATATGTAGACATAAATACTTATTCTGCTGCCGGCTTCTATCACGCTGCCGGTGCCGCTGCTACCGCTGCCGCTTCTTCTTTGGTGTGCTGCTGCTGCTGTTGCCGAAGCCCTTGGTTGTTTGCTGCTGACGATTGTGTGGCGAGGCGCTTTAAGTGTGTGTGGCTAACTGTTGTGTGGTGGCTCGATGAAGCCGTTATTTTCTTGATTCTGCGCCGTTATCGCGTTGGCTAATACGTACAGTTTACTGACGATTTAAAAAGTTGATTTTACTTCTGTTTCCTCTAGAATTTGTTACTATATCTATTTAAAGTTTCTATATTTCCGTATTTTTAGTTTTTAGATTTATATTCGTAGATTTTGTTTCACTTTCGTAGCTTTATTTGCTTACGTTATAGCCGTTTTAATGAAAATTTACTTCTGTACTTTTTTAGTTTAATGTATTATGTTCTTAGATTTTAAGTTATTTCCGCACTTTTTAGTTTTTCTTCTTCTTTAGTTGCTCGTATTAAAATATGTAGGTATCTGTAGATTTTAGATCATTTAGTTATGTTGCATTATTTCTGTAGAAATTAGTTTTTTTTTTTATTAAAGTTGAAAAAGTTTTAAATTATTTCTGTAGAAATTAGACTGTTTTATTATATTAAGTATAAATTTTCAATTTTTATTTCTGTAGACTTGATTTAATTTAGATAAATTTTTATTTTTATTTGCAAAAAGATCTTTTTTTTCCACCACACACACTAGCACTTGTTGCTTGTACTTACGCCACTCGAACTCTGTCTCAAAAAAACCGCCACAAAAATTTGACATCACCTCGGGCTCCGGCTCGCTGCACGGTCGCCATATTGTGCACATACTTGTGCGCGCTGCCAACAGGTGCTTCGCCAGCCACCTCGTCCATTATGGGCAAGCACCAAGTGTTTGGTTCTCCGCAGCTTACCCGAGCTATGTCCTGCATCTTGGGGGCCTACGCCGCCATACGCCAACTCCCTTCATTTTAAAAATCGGATTAATTTATTCTCGCGACCACTACTTCGCTTTACAAAAAATTTAACCGCTTTGTTTAAGTGTGAAAATCAGAATGGCGGGTCGCGAATGGCAGTTGTCGATGGCCACCTGCCATTCGTGTCCTTTCATTATTTTATTATTTTCTTCTTATTACATGCATAGCGCTTACATACGCATAGTGTATCAATAACAAGTGTGAACTCTTCTTTTGACAACACACATTAAAATGTCGGTTTGTTTACATCCTGCACATATTAAAATGTCGCCAGCACCGAATAACAGAAAAGCAATGGCGTTGTTTAACATCCTGCACACATCAACATGGCGGTCTCCTATCTTTTACCTAATGGTAGAAAGAGATGGGAAGATGGAAAGAAGTGAGACAAAAAAGGAAATTAAAAACAGGTGACTAAACTCACTTTGAAATTTTCACGCCTATGCCTGTGATTTAACACTTGTTATTAACCACAATCTCAAACAAGTGTTAAACTCATTATGGAATTTTGACGTCTATGCAGAAGAGTTTACACTTTGTATTGATACACAATGTACATACTAATATATACATCTTATTCGCTCTAAAGCCCTATATACACTTATTTTTGAGCGTGAACGTGAACAATTTTCTTTTGTGTAATATGTTGATATTACTCCACTTTTCCAAAAAAATCATCCGTAAGTGGATAAACAACTAAAATATCTTTGATATTACTGCATTTAAACATAAGTGAAAGTGTTAAATATGTTTTGAAATGCTTATTTTACTATCTCACAGTGAATTGTGTGCGAACGCAAAGTGACACAAACCCTTCGCAAGTGAGTGTTGAAATTTGGCAATTACCACGCCAAACTGTGATTTTTTTTTACCATTTTTGGAGAGTTGAAGTCATTTGACAGATGTGCGTGAACACAAAAGAATTGATTTGGAATTCTTTTCCTTTGCGTACGCAATAGAAAGTCTCCACTCATTCACGCTCACGTTCACACGGAACTGTATGAGGGTCTTAACAAGTTCCGTTACGTTAATAATTGATGGATTTTGTCCTTACAAGAGTGCCAAAAAAAAAGTTCGACACTTTCTATCGGAATGATTAAGCTTGAGAATTTATTTTTTTTTGTAGCAAAACTGCTCCTGCCGGCAAATGAAAGATATCCAATGAAAATAAAAACAAATTTGACATGTGAGAAATTATAAGCACCTGCAAATCTAGTTGCTTGGTTTCTGTTTGAAAACTTAAGATTTGTAACAAACTTTTCAAATTGTTATTTGTTTCATGCGCTGCTAAGCGCTGTCCAATGCTGCTGTTATGTCAGGCCGAGTTAAAATGCAGGAGATGATTGAAACACGAGCTTTTAATCCAATTTAAGATTGTATAATTTCCCCTTTAAAAGCTGATGTGGTTTTTTAATATAAAAGTCACTGGGAATTATTTGGAACGCATAATAATAAAAAAACATGCTCGTAAAATTTCTGGAATTAGCGCGTTTCGAAATTGATGATTCAATAAATATTTTTTTTATAAATTTTAAGGAAACATTTAAGCACACGCTAATAAGTTCTCTTTAATTTTTGACAAGTATCAGGAGCACAGAATTTCAATGTAAGCAATTATATACAAAAAAAAAATTCAATAAACTGGTATGTACAGATGGGGGTTGGTGGGGCAACTGCCCCCACTATTAATTTGCTTTTCGAAAATATCGTTGTGTATAAGAAAAGAACTGAAAGCTAGTAGAATGCGTGTTTTTGAAGTTATTAACATTATTATTATTATCAATATTATTGCAGCATTGCAGTCAAGTTACTTTACTGATGCTCTGATGCTGATACTTAGAGATAATGGGGTCTATCAGCTATTCCGGCGGAGCTCCCGGCAGGAAGGAAGGTAATAGAGCCGATAAAGATAACGTCGAATTTATCGAAACATACCGCCGAATTCCCTTAAAATCGTTTGAATTCTCTGAAGATCTATTACATTTTCTCCCGCCGGGAACTCCGTCGGAATAGCTGATAGACCCCAATATGCAACAATAATTGGATACTTCATTTTAATGTAGCGAATGATGAGCTTGTGATGAGCAACAGATTGTCAACATTTTATTTATTTCACACACCCCATAATTTTTTATACGGGACGCTACTGAAATAATTTATTCAAATTTTTGACAGCGGCCATGTTTTTTTTTTTCAATCGTACAATATTTGTGTCAGAATTACATACTTACATAAAGAAATTCTGTCTCCAAACCCTGTAGGGAATTCATATAACTCCAAGTCAACTATTAGTTCTTTATTTTCCATAGTACTTTTATATAAGCAGCTGGGATGAAAATGGTGAACTACACCGTCGGACAAAATAAAGTACAAACATGCACTTACCAATGCAACTCCGATGCATTTCAGTTGTGAACTATAATGGCCTCTTAATAACAATGTAGTACATTTTTATAAATTGTACTCGTCTAGGATAACTAACACATTAAAAAAGGTAGGGTGCCATATTCGCAAGTGGACAAAATAAACTCAAAATGATTGTTATTGCAAAATTTGCCTTTTTCATTCTCTTTTCCCATCCCTTCCCATTTCCCCTTCAAAAACCTGCCACACCCAAGCCGATAAGCATGCACAGAGCCAAAAGTGCCTAATAAAATTTTGAAGTTTGTCTTTATAAGCAAATCTCTTTGGTTTTATGAGGAAATTCTTATTGATAAATTTTATTGCAGCTTCTTCTTATTTTCTTGCGATTTCTTTTTGGATGTGTTATTAATAAGAAACTCTTCTCAAGATTTTCGTAAAAATATGGAAAAAAAATAAAAGAAAAGAAATTATTCGATCGGTCAAATAGTCCATGAAAAATTTTCTAAAAGAGATATACTTATTATGTATTTAGAAGATGTTACTTATTCAATACCCACCGATCTGTATACTCGATTAACTAATAGCTAAACTTCTCACCGAGAAAAGGGCTGTTAAAAATTTTAAATATATGAGAGAAGCATCCAGTTTTTCAAGTTATTTAAACATTTTGAATTTTTGAGTTTATCGCTGTTTAGATCGGGGCAGTGAAATAACACCCGCGGAAATAAAAAAACTTCTGCATACGCACACATTTGTACATGCAAACCATTTGCGTTTCATCCAGTAGTTCAATACATCTATTCGAATAAACGAATAAATAATTCGAATAATAAATATTATTCGAATTTTTTAATCGCGTCGAATAAAAGTGTTGCTTATTCGTATAATTTTTATTCGAATAGTCCCACCCCTAGTCCCAATGGCTGGGAATACATTGAAGATTTAGGTTTTTTGGTTTTTTTGCAATTTATTTACTAACTAAAATTTTGAAAAAGTGCTTAACGGACGTCAGAATCAGATTTAACAAGCCAAGCTATTCAAGCATTCTGTCTTGTGCTTGTGAACTTCCGTATCAGCCAAACCGGGTTCCTATATTTGAACAAAAACCTTGAACCGCCCCTGTGAAAATAACATTTCTAAAATATTTTTTTAATTCACACGTATACTATGACCAAGGCAAATTTGGGGTGTAAAAGTAGGTCGCCTCCCCGTTGGTGCACCCTGGGTAACGCTAAATGACCTACATGGCCTACATGGCTAGTTTCTTGTATTGCCGGTTCTACGAGAATGGTACTTGTGCTGTACCCATCGTGCCGAAACGACCCGGGCCGTTTCCTTATATCGACCCGGCCAAGAGCAATACACTCGGGGTGACCCTGTCTGACATTAAGGCAGGGCTACACCTCGCTACAACAACAACAACCAAGGCAAATTCAACAAGGTAGAATTGACAACTGAAATATTTTGTTTTTGTAGGAGTTTTTCATTCAAAAAAATGTAAACAAGCATATTAACCCTTTGCCACCCAAGCACAGTTTTTGTGTCCCATACAAGTGTTTTACTGAAAAATTAGACAATTTGTTCAGGCCAAAAAATTATCAGTACCGCGAAATATGCTATCCCAGACAGTAACGGAGTAACTTTGACCACTTTAGAATCTATCTCTTTTCGGACCTTTGCGTGATAAGAATGGCGGGTATTGAATACTTGCCGATCTCCGCCGATGGCATCACAAGAAGGCTGTCGCCAGAGTGTCGCAGAAAGTGGTGGATTGGTTTCAATTAAGAGTTTTTTATACTGAAGTCAAAACTAGGGTACCATCTTATCAAGGAAAATATGTGTCTGCGAAATGAAGTAAGTAATCAATTTATAAAAGTTTTCGGTTTCGAAAAATGAATCGGCTTCGCTGTTGCTGTTGTAAGAGGGACGTGACGGGTCAAACAGAGTTGTACGGTACTGAGTCTGTGCTCTCACAGCTGGCGAACCACCTTGTGGTACTACTCCAATTGCCGATTTCATCAACCCCGTGATCGTGGTCGTAATGGATTTTAGTCGCCTCTTGCGACAGGCATTCCACCACGAGGTCATGAATCGATTTTAATCGCTAACAGTTTCGTTTTCGGTCTAAGATCCAGTTGAAAAAAGATTAGACCATTCATCTTAGCTAAAATGTACTAGAGTCTAACTAATCTGAACTTTAAACTCTATTTAAACGTGCAAGGAACTGAGGCAAGCGGTATTGTATTTATATGAAACAATTTGCTATTTCTTCACACTATTGAAAAAATTTCAAAATCTTAAACAGAACGGGTTAATATTTTTTTTTTCATTAGACGGGAAATTTCCTACAGAAAAGAGAGAACTGTCAAGTTCACTATTACTTTGTTTAATATACTTTGACTACGACCATGATTCAATTATAGGTTTATTTATTGGGATGCTATAGCTTACGCCAGATTGAGATATTTCACAAAATTGTGTTTAACTAACACTTTTCTTGCTCTAGGTTGCTCTATCTTTTGTTTGATGAGTACGCTCAAAACAAAACTAGAGTAATCCAGATTACAAATTTCTGCTCTAGCTTTTTTTATGGAGTAAGTTAGAGCAGAGAAGCAATTGTGTCAGGAAAAAAAAAATTTTTGAAAACGTAAAAAATATTAGCTTGCAAGAAAATCGATGTTTTTGTATACGTGAATTTGCATTAATTTTCAAGATTTAAACAAAAAAAAAAAAACAAATAAAAACAAGTAAGGAAGTCTAAGTTCGGGTGAAACCGAACATTACATACCCAGCTGTGCACATAAAGTGGGCGTGATCGTTCACCGATTTTTCTTATTTTCTGTGGTAGTACTCTACATAAACATAACATGCCTGGTACCTAGTTTCGTAAATCTATCTCACACCGTTCTGAAGTTGTTAGCAGTCGAATTTAAAAATTGCTTGACTCATAAGTGGGCGGTGCCACGCCCACTTTCCAAAATTTTGAAAAAATTATGTAAAGAATATGAAAGTTGATGTATGTACCAAATTATATTATTATAGCGAAATCAGTTAATTAGATATGGACTTTTCAATATTTCCACCTCCTTTCAATATAACTTTTATGAAAAAGTAGGCGTGATCGCGAAGCGATTTCGTTTATTTTCTATAGCTGAATTTACCACAACAATAGTATGTCCTCTACGAAATTTCGTTATACTAGCATAAACTGTTCTGAAGTTATTAAGAGTCAAAATTTTAAAATTTCTTCAAATATACGTGGGCGGTACCACGCCCCCTTTTCAAAAATTTTTATAAAATCGGCCTTAGAACATCTAAATCAATACATATTGCAAATTTTATCATTGTAGCTGCTTCTAATATTGAATTAACCCATTTTATACGTTTTTCGAAATTTTCGATATCGAAAAAGGGGCGTGGTTATGGTCCGATTTTACCCATTTTCAATAGCAATCTATTCTGAACCCAAATAAGTACGCATGCCAAATTTGGTGAAGATATCTCATTATTTGCTCAAGTTATCGTGTTAACGGACAGACGGACGGACGGACGGACGGACAGACGGACGGACATGGCTCAATCAAATTTTTTTTCGATCCTGATCATATTGATATATGGAAGTCTATATCTATCTCGATTCCTTTATACCTGTACAACCAACCGTTATCCTAACAAAGTTATAATACCCTGTGTACAAGTACAGCTGGGTATAAAAAACTATCGAGATACAAGTGTTTCATGGCATTTCTGCTCTGAGTTGCTCTATTTCTATTTTGACAGCTGCCCTGCTCTGCTCCGCTCTAACCTGCTCTGAATTTTTTTTGGTCAGTAAACAAACCTTCCCTAGACGTTTATTATTGTCACTCCCAATATGAAAATGTGTACGGGTTTCGTTTGCAAATAAAAAAGTAGGAATTTTTATACCCAGCTGTACTTGTACACAGGGTATTATAACTTTGTTAGGATAACGGTTGGTTGTACAGGTATAAAGGAATCGAGATAGATATAGACTTCCATATATCAATATGATCAGGATCGAAAAAAAATTTGATTGAGCCATGTCCGTCCGTCCGTCTGTCCGTTAACACGATAACTTGAGCAAATAATGAGATATCTTCACCAAATTTGGCATGCGTACTTATTTGTGTTCAGAATAGATTGCTATTGAAAATGGGTAAAATCGGACCATAACCACGGCCCTTTTTCGATATCGAAAATTTCGAAAAACGTATAAAATGGGTTAATTCAATATTAGAAGCAGCTACAATGATAAAATTTGCAATATGTATTGATTTGGATGTTCTAAGGCCGATTTTATAAAAATTTTTGAAAAGGGGGCGTGGTACCGCCCACGTATATTTGAAGAAATTTTAAAATTTTGACTCTTAATAACTTCAGAACAGTTTATGCTAGTATAACGAAATTTCGTAGAGGACATACTATTGTTGTGGTAAATTCAGCTATAGAAAATAAACGAAATCGCTTCGCGACCACGCCTACTTTTTCATAAAAGTTATATTGAAAGGAGGTGGAAATATTCAAAAGTCCATATCTAATTAACTGATTTCGCTATAATAATATAATTTGGTACATGCATCAACTTGCATATTCTTTACATAATTTTTTCAAAATTTTGGAAAGTGGGCGTGGCACCGCCCACTTATGAGTCAAGCAATTTTTAAATTCGACTGCTAACAACTTCAGAACGGTGTGAGATAGATTTACGAAACTAGGTACCAGGCATGTTATGTTTATGTAGAGTACTACCACAGAAAATAAGAAAAATCGGTGAACGATCACGCCCACTTTATGTGCACAGCTGGGTATGTAATGTTCGGTTTCACCCGAACTTAGACTTCCTTACTTGTTTTTTCTATCGTCAAGGAAATGGTAGTAGAAAAATCGAAAAAGCAGGATATAAATTGTAATGCAATTAAAAAATTGCAAACTAACACATTAGACTGGGGGTGTAAAAGTAGGTCGCCTCCCAGTTGGTGCACCCTGGGTAACGCTAAATGACCTACATAGCCTACACGGCTAGTTTCTTGTATTGCCGGTTCTACGAGAACGGTACCAGTACTTGTGCTGTATCCATCGTGCCGAAACGCCCCAGGCCGTTTTCTTATATCGACCCGGCCAAGAGCAATACACTCGAGGTGACCCTGTCTGCATTTAGGCAGGGCTACACCTCGCTACAACAACAACAACAACTGGGCCAAAAAAAAATTGTTTTTTTTCAAAAATTATATTGATTTTATTTTTCAGAAAGGTGAAAAAATATTACTGTAAAAATTACAGATCTTAATATTAAATTCTAGAGGTCTATCATCGCTAGTTTAGATTTCGCAGACTTAGCCTCATATTAAGAGTAAGTTTTCTAGTATTCTAGCCTCAAAATAAGTGTCGATTTCACCGTGTTAATAGTAATTCGACCGATCGACAACTTGTATTTGATGGTTGAATACAATCGAACGTCAAATCGAATAGGACATCGACTCATGTAAAGCAGTCTTAACCTAAATTCCTTGGAAGCTTTTCAGGTCATAAATGAAGACGTGCATGGATAAAGGGGGTTGTCGCATTTTAAGTGAAACGAGAAAATCGACTTTAAAGGAAAACTTTCAAAAAAATTATGCAAATGCATAAAAGACGTTGCATAATATGCAATAATAAGCATAAGTTTGTTTTTAGTACTTTATATGAAAAAAAACGGAACATACCCCCTTGTTCCACAACTCATATTGAAAAGTTGTGTACATACCCCCTTCATTCATGAATTATCTTCTACAATTTTCACGATAGCCAGGTTCTGATAAGACAGAAATATAGATATGCATAAAAACTATTCACCAATGCCAAAAACAGAAATTGAGTGAGAATGCGACATACCCCCATTACCATTTTACTAACCAACTTTAACCAGTTCCAATAAATTTACCTCCAACTCTTTCATGCACACTTGGCTGATGATTAAGATAGAAAATAACATACTCGAATCACAGAAGGAAAATCTTTAAAGTCAGTTATTAATGAAAATTCATCAATTTTCCAAAAGCCAACCTCTACTATTTTTCTAACTACTACTATTTTAAACTACTTTTCTAACTACTTTTTTTACATGATTTTGCTAAAAGGCTACCCAGAATGTGAATGACAATTTTTCAGGGAGCAAGATGGCCGTAACTGACAATATCTGTCAGGGAAGAGCTAACCTGGTACTACGACAATCACAAATATTATATGCTCTGTCTCCCTTTGATGGTGAGCTGAAAACTCATTGCGAGTATATTGTACTAGCAAAAATCTCGAGTCGCCCACGAACCGAGAAAGCACTGTTTTCTCGAATGGCCAAAGAGCTATAATCTCGATTCGCCTTGAGCTAAAATCTCGAATCGCCACGATCCGAGAAAGAGCTAAAATCTTGATTCGCCTATAAGTGACTCGCCGGACAATTCGGATTCGCCTCGAAGTATCACCCTGATGATATTTCAAAAGAAGGCGAGCTCGGATCCGTTGTGTTTATTGGGGAAGTATTATATATATGGGCACAACAGCTTTGAGCAGATAAACTCCACTAAATAAACCAATTTTTTTGAGCTAAAACGTGCAAAGGTAATGCAATTAGAGTTTGAATCAGGGTTCAAAATGCTTAAGCAATATTATCAAAAGCATCGAAATTTGCTGATGCTGTGCTTTAGAAATTGTAATGCTTGAAAAGCAGCATCTTTGCTTTTGCTTCTGCTTGAAATTCAACAGCAAAAGCAGCAGCATGAGCAATGCTTCGACGCTGATGCTTTCTGATCGAAAATGAAAAAGCAGAAGCAACATAAAGCTTTGCTGCTCCTGCCATATTTGATATTTAATAAAATTATTGAATAATAAAGCAAGCAACAAGCAATCGATCGTTTGCTTATCAGTGTTTTTCGTGCTGCTGCTGAGCTGGTTTTTTGTTTTTTCCAAGTAAAAGAAAAAAATAATGCTGTGATTTTAAAAAAATTTAAGCATTTTCGAACCCTGGTTCGGAGTTTTGATATTGAGGTCAAAACGTGTCTTTTGTAACCTTGCTAAGCCTTCTTCAATGAAAATTATTCAGGGTAGCCTCTGGTAAAATAAAATATGTGTCCACAAAAAAGCCATTAAAAAAATTCAAAACCTTTTGGACCCGTTCCGGCTTTTGAAACGGTTTCGATCTTTTTGAGATAAAAATAAAGGTTTCGGTTTTGAAAAGTGAATCGGTTTTAATCGGTCACGGTTACGGTTCAGTCCTTGGTAAATAATAAATATAGTACTATATGCGTATAACATGCATTTTCAAGTTAAGGGCTCGGAAGTTCTCTAGAGGGCTTTTTAGAGCTAAATATGTGCAATAATATGAGCCGAAAAAGCGTCTTATAAACCTCTTTTGTGAGTCCCATAAGAGCAGTTTCATGAGTCCAAAAAGTGTCATATATGACTCATACTTAGGCTCATATGATATATGAAAAATGGCTCATATTGGGCGACCATCGCAAGAAGGGAAATACATTCATTTCGGACTCATAAATAGCAATAACGCTTCCATTTAGGACTCATTCCTAACTCATTTATGAGTCCAATTGTTTGCTGGGAAAAAAATTCATATTTGAAGGGAGTTCCCGAAATGTGTCTATATCCCATCAAACATTCTCCGAGTGTTCATAATTTAACAGTCCAGTTACTCACCGACGGACGTACGTAGCACGTGACAGCTGAAACGACTAGTTTTATGAACTTTTATACCATGATACTAACCTGAAAAGCGGGTACCAAATCAACGCGCGTTATCTCGGGACCAACGGCCTTTTGTAAATCAACGAATTTCTCAGCAACCATATAACGTACGCGCCAAGAAGAATCGCTGGCACATTGACGCAGTGTAGGCAAAACTAACTACATATGCCATAGAAAACTTAAATTATATGCATTAAGCAGAAAACAAATTATCTTACGTGTTCAACATCTTCTTGTGGTAGTAATTGTGCAATGCTAACACATGCTTCTACTGCCAATAAGCGCACAGAGTCCTGTTTGAAGAAAACAAGTAGTGTTAAAATTATGATTAGTTGTCTACAGTTACAATTTCTTACTTGATCATCCTGAGCCAATTGTACAAAGTTCGGTATTAAATCTGACTTGAGATATTCAATTTCCACGACTTTTGCGAATTCACCCAACTTGCTTGCAGCAGCCCGGCGTACCATTGGTGTTTCATCTTGACACAACTTACGGAAATTTGCACGTAACTCTGCTTTAACCGGTTGCGACACCCGTGGATAACAAACAGAAAAGAGTCCACAAGCCGAAGTACGTGAAGTGAACCAATCTCCGGAAACCAAACGTTGCAATGTTGGTACAACATGTATTTCCAAATCTTGAGCACTATGTTCAGCTGCAACTGTGCGCAGAGATTCCACTGCTTTATCGCGCACAACCGTTTCTTCAACAGTTGCCAAACTTTCAAGTGGCGGTATCAAATACATGGCATACTCTGGCCCACCAACCAAACCTATTCAAAAATAAAACTATAATTCCGATTCAAGTAGATAAATTGAAGATGGGCATTTGTTTCCTTTAGCACCCAAAAAGTAACTCATGGAAGCGATATACCAACAGGTTATCATAACCTCTTACGAAATTTTTGCCGAGCTTCTCTTCCAACTTTAAGTGCGCTGCTTTGGTTTTTTTCCTAGAAGTTGGGGAAACCTACAGTTTTTTGCCGACCCGAACGGCACTTGCTAACCAAAGCAGTTTTTTCTGAGTAGCTTCTCAGCACCCAATTGCTAAAAAAAATTAGCTAAAATTATGGGAAGGCTCAAAAGACGCGTTTTTGCCCCAGAATCAGAATCCTTAAGCGCCTTTTCAATATTTTACTTCTCTGAAGAGATATATCAATCAAAGTTGCAAGTTTTCATGTGCTTGTTGTAATTACAACGCATGAGGAAGCCCAGGGTTATTTTTTATAAGCGCGGCCGAAGGTCGCCAACTTAAAAAGGTATTCTGCACACAAATGCCATAGATCCCGCCCCAATTTCGGTATCGGACCCTTGCAATTTCGACAGAAACAAAAAATTTAAAAAGCGCTTCCGGATTCGTGATCCTGACGTCAAAGCACGTTTTTTGAGACCCCTCCAACAATTTTATATAATTTTTTAGCATTTGGGTGCTAAAGGAAGCAAATACCTGAAGATGTTATTAAATACTTGTAAAATTGCCCAACTGATCTGCCAGTGCCAAAAGCACTTCATCTTCGTCATAAATGGTTTCGGTCAAAAAAGGAATCAATTCCGAACGAGTACGTTCTTCGCCCAATGCAAGAGCTATGGTTGATAATTTTTTAATAGAGTTCAATCGAAGCTATAAAATAAATAAGTTTCTTTTAATTGTTTTTAACAAATTAAAATATCATACCTGCACATCCTCATTTTTCAGCTCATCGATTAGAACAGCGATCGGGTAGAGCGAGTCATCGACAGATTTGTCGCTTGCTGCCATTTTTTTCAATTCAGAATTTGATTTACCACGTTATCTAATTTTTTTAATAACACACGAAACTTATGATGCGATTTACTGATGGTATTTTAATGTAAACTCTTTGCTGTTTTTAATTATGACCATTAAATTTCTACGCGTGAATTCTTTTGCTTTTCAACGATTGATGTAAGCCCGAAGAACAATTTCCGAATGCTGCATAGAGATGTGCTGCTCGGCATAGCTATCGAGAAATATGTACATTGGGTTTGAAGTTTGCGCAAACAAGTATTTATAAGTACGGCCGAATGCCGCCAACCTAGAAAGTGTTTCGCACATAAATACAATGAATTCAGCTCCGATTTTGTATCGGAACCGGGTCATTTCTCGGGGTTTTGATCCGTCTTTTGAGCTACATTTATCTCATACATTTATAATACATTTACACCAAAGATGACTTGATCCGAAACTTATTGCTCTCTGAGAGCGCTCTAATTGTGTAATTTTTTATAACAGTGCCCAGTAGTGCCAGTATTGTGAAGATAATATTTGGGCATTCTGATTTAAACTTTGGTTATTTTGCCTTTTTCACATTAAGTCATGTAAATGTGCCAAGAAAAGGTTTACTTTATGAATGTTTTTCTTACAACGTACTATTTCACAGTTTTTGTCTTAATAAATGTTGATATTTGAAGCAAATAACCAATTTACCATCGAAATACCTGCTCAATTTCAAAACGATTTTATTCGCGCTAATAGGGAAACTAAAGTAAACTTTGGCCATCTGCAAATCCTACGACACATTTCCTTGTGATTATAATTTTATATTCTTATTTATTACGTTCTTACCGCCTTGTTAACAAAAATCCCAAATCACAAATAAAAAACCTACGGTTTTCTGTCAATATATTTCATCTGGTAGCCAGATTTTTCGCTGCTTCTGCTGGCAGATGTTCCTCGATTATGCAGTGCTGCCAAGTCGCAACACATAATCAGTACCCCCGATAGGTGGCGCGCTAGAGAGTTTCACATCAAGTCATCTTTGATTTACACTGCACCAAATGCGTCGCTTTTGGCGAAGTTATTTCGAGAATGTTTGTCCGCAGAATTAAATTGTTTACCAAATTAGACGAATTTATTAATTTGGCCTAATTTGGTGATCAAATTCAATCTGCGGATGAACGGTCTCGAAAAAACTTGGCCAAAAGTGACGCATTTGGCGCAGTACAAATGTAGCTTTATGCAATTGTCATATTGGTACAAGCGGTCAAGCTATGTTTTAAAAAAATAACGAAAAATAATGGAAATAGAAACCAGACTGTAAAAAAAAAAAAACAAAAAAAAAATTTTATATTTTTTTGTCACTTGGCCGTTTCTCCTCTATTTTATGTGAACATTTTTTGTTTACATTTTTATGTTGAAAGTTTTGTGCGCGAATTTAAATGAAACTCGGTTTGTTTGTGAAATAAATAAATTCAATGGACATTGAAACAATTCTTTGGTTCATTGTCGTGTGTGCCTTGTGAAAAGAAACAGTGCAGGAAAATAAAGCAATTTCAGGTAAACAAAAACATGTCAAACGGCGCTCCTTGTGCGCATGCGTCGAATTTTCCTGAACTAATACTCAGCTCATAGGAAAAAATTATAAAATTTTCGATGGTTGGCAACGCCGGGTTACCTTACCTTACCTTACCTCAAGAAATAAATATGCTCGTATATATTTCTTGAGGTAAACGTTCTTGAAAAAAAGCTCAAGAAATGTTTTCACACGTCAAATTTTCTTGAGCCAATGCTCAGCTCATAATTTCGGTTTGTTTACATTTTGTTTTTTTTTGAGCAAAGTGCGGGAAAACGGAAAATTTTGAAAAACGATATTATCCTGTTTCAGTTAGCAAAGTTTATTTTAAAAAACCTGTTTCAAAGTGAAGGTTAGAGTAATATTAAATGAAAAAAATTATCATTTGGAAATTTTGAAAAAGTTAAAAAAAATGTTAGAAAAAATTCTGGACTATTGGTAAAAATTTTAATTTTGTTGTTTCTATAATTTGAGTACCTATGCAGTTTTATAGTTCATAAATTTTGAGTGTGCAAATTTTAGGAATCTAGCCGCTACCGTTGAATTAAAATTTTTTTTTTTGTTTGACATCCTCGTGTAGGACACCTTTGGGATTTTTTTTAACTTCTTCAAAATTTCAAAATATTTTTTTTGTCTTGTATTACTCTTACTATCATTTTGAAATAGTTTTTATACCTTTCATGAACATGAAATGGTATTATAACTTTGGTCCGATGTTTGTAAGTATGAGAAGAAGAAGAGATAGACCCACTAATAAGTATACCGTTATGATCAGGTCACGACACGCTGACGAAGCTTAAAGCAATAATAGATACCTAGAAAAGGTGGAAAAAACCGCATTCTCCGTTAATAACGGAAAATATGAATTCCTCCGACTTCCCTTCGGGCTGAAGAATGCCCCAGCAACATTTCAAAGAGCTTTAGACGAGGCAGCACATAGGAGTTCGATGTTATGTTTACATCGATGATGTAATAATTTTTGGATAAAACGAAGAAGAGCAGTTAAAAAATCTGGAACTGGTTTTCAAAACCTTAGAAAGCGGTAATATGAAAGTGCAATTAATAAATGCGAATTTGCCAAGCAAGAGGTGGAATTCTTTGGATACGTCGTCAGTTCAGAAGGAATTAAAACCAACCCTAAAAATGTGGAAATGTGTGGCCGCCGTGGTGTAGCGGTTAAGTGTTCGGCCTTCTACACCAAGTCGTGGCGGTTCGATGCCCGGCAAAAGTAACATCAAAAATTATTTAGAAAAGGAATTTTTCTAAACGGGGTCGCCCCTCGGCAGTAGTTTGGCAAACTCCCCGGGTGTATTTCTGCCATGAGAAGCTTCTCAGCAAAAAATTCATTTGCTTTGCAAATGCCGTTCGGAGTTGGCAAAAAACTGTAGGTCCCGCCAACTTGTAAGAAAACTCAAAAGCAACACACCACAAGTTGGAAAGAGAAGCTCGGCTAAAAAATCTCGTTAGGGGTTATGATAACCTGTTGGTATATCGCCGCCATTAGCTTTTTTTTTTTTAAATGTGGAAGCCGTTGCGAATTTCCCAGTTCTCCGAAATTTGAAGGAGCTAAGATCCTTTTTGGGCATGTCGGGTTACTATAGAAGATTTATTAGGGATTATGCGAAAATAGCTAAGCCTCTAACATCACTCCTCCAGAAAAATAGATGTTGAGTTGAACGAAGAAGCGGTATAGTCGTTTAACAAAATTAAAAGCACGTTAATTTCAAGAGACATAGTCCTAGTCCACCCAGATTTCGAAAAGGAATTCGAACTTACCACAGATGCCTCTGACTTCGCTATAGGAGCAGTCCTGTCACAGGGCGACCGCCCTATAGCCTTTATTTCACGGACACTTAACAAAACGGAAGAAAACTACGCCACCAACGAAAAAGAAATTCTTTTTATTATTATTTTTTTTCAACACTATCGCTCATGCTGTTCTAACATGAAGCTACCAGCGTTGCCACAAGCTCAATTTTTTTTGTATCCAAAAGTGTATCCATTCTGACAAAAGCGGGCTACTTACCTGCCAAGAAATGCCTCAAGGAAAAAACGAGCATATGTTTCTTATACCTGGTCAAGAAATTTTGACGTTTACGCCATTTTCCATTTTATTGCATATTACTATTATAAAAACTGTATAAAACATGTGCAGCGAAGTATAAACTCATCTTTACCTCAAGAAATATATACGAGCATATTTATTTATTGAGGTAAAACGGCGTTGCCAACTATCGAAAATTGTAATCTTTTTTCTTATGAGCTGAGTATTGGCTCAAGAAACTTTGACGTGTGAAAACAGTCCTTGACCATTTCTTGAGCGTTTTTTATATGGAGTTTGACATTTCTTGGCAGGTGAGTAGCCCGCTAAAAATGTATCCACATTTTTTACTAGCAAAGAAACATGTACACTAGGGTGATTCAAAAAATGTCGACTTGTTCTTAGGCTCTAAAAAGTTGGGTATCGATGAGAAAATAAGCCAAGCAAAAAAAAGCGCTGTAACTTAACCCTTATTATTTTTTTTCAACCTTTTTTAGTTAAAATGTATGGGAAAGAATAGGTTTTTTTTAAAGTGATTTTTCTCAGGTGATTCAAAAAAGGTCGACTTGTTCTTAGGCCCTAAAAAGTTAGGTATCGATGAGAAAATAAGCCAAGCAAAAAGTTAGCGCTGTAACTTAATCCATAGGGGTGGCTATTTTTTCGCCCTTTTTTATGGAAAATGTATGGGAAAAAATAGGATTTTTTTCAAAGTGATTGTACTGTGGTACACACATAACCAGTAACACACACAAAAATTTAAAAAATTATGAGAAAAAACACTTTGAAAAAAATCTCACTTTTTCCCATACATTTCCCATACCAAAGGGCGGAAAAAATAGCCACCCCTAAGGGTTAAGTTAAAGGGCTAATTTTTTGCAAAGCTTATTTTCTTATCAATACCTAACTTTTCAGGGGGGTATGACCGAAAAAAAACAAAATAAGCCAAGCAAAAAGTTAGCGCTGTAACTTAATCCATAGGGGTGGCTATGTAGGGATAAGTATCAAACGACGCCTTTTCTACCCGGTATCCCTAATCCTAAAGCGCTTCCATGGTATTTATGTATAGTGCGCGTTGTTTTTAACCTACCCCGACATTTTTGGACGTGTTTTAGCAGAAAGCGTTTACAAAATATGAAAAACAACACAAATTACTTACCCAAAACTTTTTGCAAAACTTCACAACTTATTCGCAAGTTAAGAAATTATAAATTTCACAATATATTAATTATTTATAATATATACAACTTTTCATCAAGTCGGTATCTACCATTGTGCATAAATACCAAGTGAATTCACTTGACGATAAACGTCAAAATTCCAAAATGAGTTTAACACCTGTTTGAGATTGTGGTTAATAACAAGTGTGATATCATAGACATAGTCGTGAAAACTTCAAAGTGAGTTTAGTCACCTGTTTTTAATTTCCTTTTTTGTCTCACTTCTTTCCATCTTCCCATCTCTTTCTACCATTAGGTAAAAGATAGGAGACCGCCATGTTGATGTGTGCAGGATGTTAAACAACACGCCATTGCTTTTCTGTTATTCGGTGCTGGCGACATTTTAATATGTGCAGGATGTAAACAAACCGACATTTTAATGTGTGTTGTCAAAAGAAGAGTTCACACTTGTTATTGATACACAATGGTATCTACACACTGACTTAAATTCTGTTCTTTTGAGAACAATTCTGTTCACAAGCTTTGATGGGGAACAGATGATGCTCGAAAACAACACTTGTTCATGTTAAAACCAAGGACTGAAACCGAAACCGAAACCGTAACCGTAACCGATTAAAACCGATTCATTTTTCAAAACCGAAACCGAAACCGTAACCGTTATTTTTTTCTGAAAAAGAACGAAACCGAAACCGTTTCAAAAGCCGGAACCGGTTCCAAACGGTTTTGAATTTTTTTGTGGACACATACCTATTTTATTTTAAAAGAGGCTACCCTGAATAATTTTCATGAAAGATGATTAAGCAAGACACTTTTTGACCTCAATATCAAAATTTCGAAAGAACTGAACTATACGCGAATGAAGCCATCGAAAAAATTTACGACAACCGAAAAAAAAAATGTTTAGTGGCCGTCTCAGAAAGCGTCATCATATTAACGTTCCATTTTAACATTTTTCTAATATAAAAAGTAGAGTTAATTTTTTAAACTTATCGGTCAAAAGTCCACCAAATTTTCAAAGATTTTCAAATTAATTACCACTAACTTATAACATACATACTTATATTAAAGAAAAAATTTTTCCATAAATAGCGAAAGTAATATTTATTACCATATATTGGAGAAAATTCTTCATGAAAACCGGAGTAAAGTTATAAAAATTCAGACTTATTTTGCATTTAGGTACATATTTGAGTTTTGTAGTAGCACAATTTTTTTGTGTTGGTGTTTTTATTTGGAAACCGAAACCGGAACGAAACCGTAACCGAAACCGAAATAAATGTTGAAGAGCGAAACCGGAACCGAAACCGAAACACGTTACAAAACCGTAACCGAAACCTGAACTTTATTTTAATCGGTTTCATACCTTGGTTAAAACAAACCGAATTTAGTGTAAGGGATACACACTAATGTAATTCTAATGCAGAAGTATTTCATGTTATTTTAACCATACGCTTCATGTTAAAATGTTGGGGAACAGATGGCAGTCGAAACCAACACTTGTTCTTGTTAAAACAAACCGAATTTAGTGTAAGGGATACACACTAATGTAATTCTAATGCAGAAGTATTTTATGTTATTTTAACCATACGCTTCATGTTAAAATGTTCGTGTTGATTTTCCGAAATTGTTTTTGTTTTACGTACAAGAGGTGTTCATGTTGATTTAACATGAATCATGTTAACTAAAAATGTAAGAAATTTTTCTGTGTGTATAATCTGGTCCCTAAACACGCTAAGAAGCTATCTGTACGGATCTAAGAAGGTAAAAATAATAACCGACCACCAACCCCTAACTTATGCCCTTAGCCATAAAAACGCAAACAGTAAAATGAAACGGTGGAAAGCAATACTGGAAGAATATAACCATGAATTGATCTATAAGCCGTGAAAATCAAATGTAGTGGCAGATGCACTGTCAAGAAAACCAAACTAAATTAATTCGCTTACTCCTAACATCCATAGTGATGATAGCTCCAATCATAACCTTATTCCATGCTCGAAGGTACCCGTAAATGTTTTTAAAAATCAAGTTTTTCTCAAAGAGGCAGAAACAGCATCCTATCAATTTAAAATAGTCTTCCCAACCGTTCATCGACATATAATTGAGGAGCCACAATTAAACGAACAGAACTTAACAGAATTACTGAAAAGATATTTGAATCCTTCGGTGATTAATGGAATTTGCACGAGTGAAAGCACAATGGGCAAAATTCAAAATATCTACCCACAACAAGTGCAGATACACCCAGAAAGTTGTAGACGACATGTAACATATAACGTAGGATCGAGCAGATGTTGACAGTAGAGCACGCGCTTGTATCGCGTGCTAATGAGGGTTAAAGGTACAAAAGGGTAGGAGGGGTCAATAGAGGAACGTAAGGTAAAACTGCAAAAAAAAGAAATGAATAGGACAGAATAGGGATTAAGAAAAGTACACTGAAAGGCTAGCTGGTTGTTGTTGTTGTTGCAAGATGTCAGCGCAACAACTGAAATGCCCGCCCTACCATGATCACTTGGGTCCTAGAGATGCCTAGCGTTATTAGTGATCCCTTTAATCAAAGACGACTAAACGTCCTTATTCATAGTGGCTCGATGCATGGTCTTTCCCTTTCAAAAATGAATTAAAACGGCATTATAATTCAACAAAATTTAATCAAAAGAAAAATTCTTAGATGCATGATACAAAAACAATTATAGGGAAAATCGAAAACTTTTGGTCGAATATTTGTACCGAATATGATAAATGTCTTACAAATTATGAAGAAACTAAAGATAAAGGTATAAGCATATGTACTTATCTATGTATATCGAGATACGTATGTATATGCGCGAAATGTAACTTCAACAGATGGCAGTCGAAACCAACACTTGTTCATGTTAAAACAAACCGAATTTAGTGTAAGGGATACACACTAATGTAATTCTAATGCAGAAGTATTTTATGTTATTTTAACCATACGCTTCATGTTAAAATGTTCGTTTTGATTTTCCGAAATTGTTTTTGTTTTACGTACAAGAGGTGTTCATGTTGATTTAACATGAATCATGTTAACTAAAAATGTAAGAAATTTTTCTGTGTGTATAATCTGGTCCCTAAACACGCTAAGAAGCTATCTGTACGGATCTAAGAAGGTAAAAATAATAACCGACCACCAACCCCTAACTTATGCCCTTAGCCATAAAAACGCAAACAGTAAAATGAAACGGTGGAAAGCAATACTGGAAGAATATAACCATGAATTGATCTATAAGCCGTGAAAATCAAATGTAGTGGCAGATGCACTGTCAAGAAAACCAAACTAAATTAATTCGCTTACTCCTACCATCCATAGTGATGATAGCTCCAATCATAACCTTATTCCATGCTCGAAGGTACCCGTAAATGTTTTTAAAAATCAAGTTTTTCTCAAAGAGGCAGAAACAGCATCCTATCAATTTAAAATAGTCTTCCCAACCGTTCATCGACATATAATTGAGGAGCCACAATTAAACGAACAGAACTTAACAGAATTACTGAAAAGATATTTGAATCCTTCGGTGATTAATGGAATTTGCACGAGTGAAAGCACAATGGGCAAAATTCAAAATATCTACCCACAACAAGTGCAGATACACCCAGAAAGTTGTAGACGACATGTAACATATAACGTAGGATCGAGCAGATGTTGACAGTAGAGCACGCGCTTGTATCGCGTGCTAATGAGGGTTAAAGGTACAAAAGGGTAGGAGGGGTCAATAGAGGAACGTAAGGTAAAACTGCAAAAAAAAGAAATGAATAGGACAGAATAGGGATTAAGAAAAGTACACTGAAAGGCTAGCTGGTTGTTGTTGTTGTTGCAAGATGTCAGCGCAACAACTGAAATGCCCGCCCTACCATGATCACTTGGGTCCTAGAGATGCCTAGCGTTATTAGTGATCCCTTTAATCAAAGACGACTAAACGTCCTTATTCATAGTGGCTCGATGCATGGTCTTTCCCTTTCAAAAATGAATTAAAACGGCATTATAATTCAACAAAATTTAATCAAAAGAAAAATTCTTAGATGCATGATACAAAAACAATTATAGGGAAAATCGAAAACTTTTGGTCGAATATTTGTACCGAATATGATAAATGTCTTACAAATTATGAAGAAACTAAAGATAAAGGTATAAGCATATGTACTTATCTATGTATATCGAGATACGTATGTATATGCGCGAAATGTAACTTCAAATATATGCATATGGTAGAGATTCAGAATAATGAATATTACTGACTAAATTTTGCTGATGTATGTGTTGTTGTTTTTACATAATTATGATGTGCCTAGTTAAGTACTTATGACCAAAAAAAATTAAATTAACATTATATTGTATTTTGTTGCTATTAACAAATTAAATTTTATGATGGTGGTGAGCTGCATCACCTGAAGATAGAAACTGTAGATCACTTGATGAATTAGGGTGGGTCACCCAGCTTCCCGAAAATTCTGACCTTTTGAAAACTTGATCGTTGTGATTATATGCAAATATAATGATGAAAATTTAATGCTGAATCCATCTATTGTGATGTCACGTTTTCCACTTCTATGACATAAGGCTGTTTACAAAATTGAGGGAAACTTTCGTATTTCTGGTTACAAAATTATGTTTGTTTGCGCCGGTTGTAATCGGTGCAACATTACTTCCTGGTTGCTGATTATAAAATACATAGCTTAGGACATCATGGGTTGTTGAGTTGTCGAAGAAATTTTTACGGCATTGCGAATAGGTTGTTATTTTATTACGAAGAGATAACCTTGCATTACTGTAAGGTATTACTGTAAGGTATTACGAAGAGATTTTTACGAATAACATTTCTAAGCTAGTTCAAAAAACAATTACTGGTGCCACATCTATATAAAATAGATAAAAAAAACAATATTATTGGTGTCGCACGGCCAGGAAAAAAAACTTACCCTCGAGGGATATGACACCAGAAGAAAGAAATGATGAAGCAGTGGATACTGTGGTTGCACAATGTGAGGGATGTTGAGGGCTACGTAAGCCAAATAAATTCCTGTGAAAACCACCAGGTTAGCGAAAATTTCAGATTTTTTTAATATGATATTATTGAGGGAATCCTCACTTACCCTTTCTTAAATAGATTTGGGATAGAAAGGATGATTTTCAAAGTTGTGGTTTTCGACACACTTTGAACACGACAATCACACTTTATTAACTTTTTATTCAAAAACTTTTGCTAGTTGGAGTTTGATATCGCGCACAACTTTACTGCTCCACGTCCAAAAAGGAAAAGGTCGAATCAGAGTAGGAAAACTACTTGTGGCGGAAGTAGAAACAAAAATTGAGAGCATGTAAATGCGAATGTCATTAAAGTGCAAGGTGCATAAACGAACTCTACACTAATGACAATAATGACGATAAAATGCGGCTCTATCGATTCTGAACCGGGTACTTTGATTCGATGGGTATCAGATGGGTATACTATTAATATTACATGTAGGTACTGCTACAAGCGACACTACAGACATCAGCAGCGAACAGGAACAAGAAGAAGTTATGGGGTGTAAAAGTAGGTCGCCTCCCAGTTGGTGCACCCTGGGTAACGCTAAATGACCTACATAGCCTGCACGGCTAGTTTAGTTTCTTGTATTGCCGGATCTACGAGAACGGTACCAGTACTTGTGCTGTACCCATCGTGCCGAAACGACCCGGGCCGTTTTCTTATATCGACCCGGCCAAGAGCAATACACTCGAGGTGACCCTGTCTGACATTTAGGCAGGGCTACACCTCGTTACAACAACAACAACAACAACAACAACAACAACAAGAAGAAGTTATATTGAGGGAGCACTTGAGAGCGCACAGAAACGCAAAGGAGAATAAAATCCAGATCCTCGAAAAAAACTACTTCCCAGGAATGATTAACAAAATTAAACGACTCATAACCAATTGCACGGTGTGCAAGGAAAATAAATACGAGAGACACCCAAATAAGCCAAAACTAGCAGGAACTCCATTACCGACCTTTCCAGGACATACAGTACACATAGATATATTTTTAACAGAAGGCAAAAGAGTAATGATCGCTTTGGATAAGTTCACAAAGTATGCGGTAACAAAGATGCTAAACAGCAGAGCCATAGAAGACATTGAGAGACCCCTAAGGGACATTCTGTTTAACTTCGGCGTCCCAAGGATAGTGGTAATCGATAACGAACCATCACTTAACTCCAATTCAATTATGTTCATGATGAAAGACGAATTGGGAATCGAAGTTTACACTACACCACCATACAGAAGTCAAGCAAACGGACAAGTGGAGAGATTCCACTCAACACTGACGGAGATAATGCGCTGCATCAAGGAAAACGGCGGACATAGACACTTCGAAGAGCTTCTGGAAAGATCAGTTTCGGAATACAACCACTCCATTCACACAGTTACAGGGAAGATTCCGGTAGACCTGTTTTTTTGCAGAAACGTGACGTTTACTCCACAGGACATAGAAAGGACACGACAAAGCAATTTACAAAAACTCGCTCAGAAACAAAGGAAGGATATCGAACTGCACAACAAGAGTAAACACGAAATTAAGACATACTTACCAGGACAGATAATTTACGTTAAGAAAAATAGAAGAGTAGGTACTAAGCTAAGCAAACAGTATAGTAAGGAGATAGTTAGAGAAAATAGAAATAGTACATGTTACGGGCAAAGAGGAAGAAATATTTTGATGTTTAATAGCAGCTATAACTTTATTTACAAATTGAACACATTAACTTGAATTTAACAAAGTATATAAAAATAGCGTAAGCGCTTTAAAAAATTTTAGTTTCTTCCTTCTCCTTTTGCTCCGAATTGAAAACGTCAAGTTGCCGGATATGTATGTATGTATGCGCCAGCAAGTGCGAAAAATGTATGAATGTGAAGAATGATAGGAAAGGAAGAAAAATTATTGTGCGCGCGGGGTTGCCTTCGTGATCGAAGGATAAGGCCCGTTTTTGACGGCAACATCCCCCCTTCGTAAATGACCTACGGATTATTTACCACCATATTCAGTGCCGACATCCAGTTTGGCCACCTTCGTCGCTGGTCTTTCTATTACTCCTACGCTCGTCTTTACGGTTACTCTTCTTACTTGGCCATCTTTCGCTACCACTGTCTTCACTATTCGGCCTTTGGGCAGGTTTTCATCTACCACGATTACGATGTCGTGCACCGCCAACGCGGTGCATTTCTTGAACCATTTAACACGTCTCCTAAGTACAGGTGTATATTCCTTGACCCATCGTTGCCAAAAACGATCTCCGAATAGTTGCACTTGACGCCACCGCTGCCTTATGCTTATGTCATCTGTACAAGGTGGCTTGTACCCATCAGCTGCCCCAATAAGTAAATGATTTGGGGTTAGGGCAATGTCATCATTCGAATTGAGGCTTACAAAGGTGAGCGGCCGAGAGTTAATGATGAATTCAGCTTCCATTAATGCGCAACGCAGACTTTCGTCGTTGAATGAGTAAGCTGGGCAGATACTTCGCAAGGTGGTTTTCGCTGATCGAACGAGGCGTTCCCATGCGCCTCCCATATGTGGGGCGCTTGGCGGGTTAAAGTGCCACTTGATGCGATCGTATTTAATAGTGATTTCGTCATTATTTATATTTACAATTTGTTGCTCTAAAGTTCGTGCCATTGTCGGAAAATATTTCCAACGGAGTGCCGCGCCTTGCCATAAAGTTACGTATACTCATTATACACGAGCTAGTATCCAAACTGTGAGCTATTTCAAAATGCACTGCACGAAGTGTCAGGCACGTAAAAAGTACGACACACCTCTTCTCCTTGTGTCTGCCAACGTTGACGAGAATTGGCCCAAAATAATGTACGCCGGTATAAGTGAATGGTTTGGCGAAGCTGGCCAGTCTCGCAGTGGGTATAGGAGCCATTTGTGGTGGTATGGGTACCGCTGAGTAAAGCTTGCATTTTTGACATGATTGGCGTACCGCTTTGTACAACACGCGCAAACGTGGTATATAGTATGAAGATTTGATGTTATTAATAACCGTTTCGTGAGACATATGGTGAAAATTTTCGTGATATGCTCTTACGATGAGGAATGTTGTATGACTCTCTCGCGGCATTACTGTAGTATCCATATGGCAGTCGATAGAATTGACTCTTCCTTGTATGCGCATGACTCCATTATTATCCAGGTAAGCGTTTAGCCCAGACAATTGACTTCGTTTGCTTAGTGGTTGTTTAGCGCATAATGCGCTGATCTCAGGTGAGAATGATTCAAGCTGCGATTGCTTAATGAGAAGATTCTCTGCGCTCTGAATCATCTCTGTCGTAATTATGTTCGGCTTGCTGTTGCCGTGTACACCAGCTTTTAGTTTGGCAATGTATAAGATAAATGTGGCGATGGCCCTATAAAGCCTACGCCAGTCGGAAAAATATTTAACGATTAGCGGTATAGATGGAACTTTGCTTACCACATATACATGTTTCCGCAACTCGCTCATATCGACGTCATCAGTAATAGTGCACTCGGCTTCGGGCCACTCATAACTCGCCTTCCGCAGGAAATCGGGACCGTGCAACCACTGTGTAATTGGCACTGGACTGCTGACCTTGGTTGCTGCATCTGCCACATTCAACTTCGTCGGGACCCATCGCCATTGCCTGACGTCTGAGTTTTCAAGTATCTCGCCGACACGATGCATAACGAATTGTTGAAATTTGCGTGGGTCCATCCTCAACCATTGTAATACTGTCCTCGAATCTGACCAATATGTGACGTTTTGTATGTTGATTTTACGAACATCGAGAATACGTTGAGACAAGCGCAAGCCCATTAACGCCGCTCGCAATTCCATGCGTCGAATCGAAAGAGGTTTTAGCGGAGCGACCTTGCTTTTCGCGGCCACTAACGACAAATCGATGACATCTTCGTACACTACTCTTAAGACCCTCATACAGTTCCGTGTGAACGTGAGCGTGAATGAGTGGAGACTTTCTATTGCGTACGCAAAGGAAAAGAATTCCAAATCAATTCTTTTGTGCGTTCACGCACATCTGTCAAATGACTTCAACTCTCCAAAAATTGTAAAAAAAATCACAGTTTGGCGTGGTAATTGCCAAATTTCAACACTCACTTGCGTAGGGTTTGTGTCACTTTGCGTTGGCACACAATTCACTGTGCGATAGTAAAATAAGCATTTCAAAGCATATTTAACACTTTCACTTAAGTTTAAATGCAGTAATATCAAAGATATTTTAGTTGTTTATCCACTTACGGATGATTTTTTTTGGAAAAGTGGAGTAATATCTACATATTACACAAAGGAAAATTGTTCACGTTCACGCTCAAAAATAAGTGTATATAGGGCTTTAAGTAGCAAGCCGCTGCGTAAGCGTACTCGCTTGCGTCGACGAACGTATGCAGTTCCACACGTGCCCCATCATGAAGCTGCGTTGAGTAGCACCTCGGAATTTCGACTGCTTGTATTAGAGGCAGCGTACGCTTCCATTGTCGCCAACCTTCGGCTAGCTCGTCAGAGAGCTCTTCGTCCCAGCCAATGTTAACGCGTTGTAAAAGTATCTTTAGGACAACTGTGTAACAAGCGACTAGCCCCAACGGGTCGAAGATGGACATGAGGACCTGCAAGACCTCACGTTTTGTTGGAACGACTAGCTCTGCTAAGGCAAGACCGTACGAATCTGAAAATATACTTAAAGATGTCGTTATACGGGTCCCAATACATACCTAGAACCTTCTCCGAATTGTACTGGGACTTCTTCTGCTGGCTCAAGATTTGAAAGCTGTCGAAGGACCTTAGACGAGTTCGAAGCCCAGTGTCTAAGCTCAAATCCACCAGCGCGATGTACAGTTCGAACTTCGTCTGCCACCGCAAATGCAGTTTCTTCGTTCTCGGTGCTGTCTATGTAATCATCGACGTAGTGTGCGTTTTGGATTGCCTCATATGCTCTGACGGTTCTCCTCGGCGTTCTTGTTTCTGACGTAGTGAGCAATGCATGGACCACAGTTTATACCGAAGGTCATCGCCCTCATGACATATGCTCTTCTTTGACCGCTGATTTGGTCGAACCACAAAAAACGTTGTGCCTGCATGTCAGCATCGCGAATGTTTATCCTATGGAACATTTCGGCGATGTCGGCGGATATTGCCACTTTCCCTACTCTGAACCTCAGTAAAATTTCGATAAGAGGTTGTAGCAGATCCGGTCCCGTGAGTAAATGATCATTCAATGACGTGCCATGCGACTTTGCTGCCGCATCCCACACTAGTCTGATTTTATTAGGCTTGTTAGGATTTGTTGCTATAAAAATCGGTAGATACCAGACATGTTTATTTTTTGTAGCCATGTCGGCCTCCGAGAGTTGAAATGCGTAGTTCTTTTGTATTAAATTGTGGATTTGGTTATCAATTTTCTCGTACATTGACGGCTCTCGTTTAATTTTAGGTTTTAAACAGTTGAGACGCTGAAGTGCGTTGTTGTAGCTCTCGGGTAGTCTGCAATCCTCGTCGCGCCATAACAGACCTACTTCGAAATGCTCATTCACTTAAGCGCACGTTTGGTCAAGAATTTCAATAGCTCGCTTGTCGTCGTTTGACATTATGGGGCCTATTACGGTTTGCGAGTCGAACAAAAATATGAGCGACTCGCCGACATTTGTATTACCGACTGCGAGTCGCCCGGTAGCATTCGCCTCAAACTTCAAAATTAAGCGAATGTAAAAAATGAAGCGATTACTGTTTGCGACTCGATCCAAATTCGTTCGCCGGAAGTGTCAAAATCTGGCGAACAGAATTTGAAGGTGACTAGGAGGAAAAATTTGATTTTATGGTCATATTGGGATTATTTGGGCGTCATTTTGCGGTAATTTCGTTGTTGTCATTTTGTGGTCATTTTGGACTAATTTCGGGGATATTTTGTTGTTATTTTATGGTCATTTTTGAAATATTTTGTTGTCATTTTGGGGATTTTTTGGGCTCATTATGTGGTCATTTTGGGGTTATTTTGTGGTCAATTTGGACTAATTTCGGGGATATATTGTTGTTATTTTGTGGTCATTTTTTGAATACTTTGGTGTCATTTTGTGGTCATTTTGGGAATATTTTGGGGTTATTTTGTGGTCATTTTGGACTAATTTCGGGGATATATTGTTATTTTGTGGTCATTTTTTGAATAATTTGGTGTCATTTTGGGAATATTTTGGAGTTATTTTGTGGTAATTTTTGGAATATTTTGGGGTCATTTTGGAGTTATTTTGTGGACATTTTGGACTAATTTGGAGGAAATTTTAGTTGTTATTTTGTGGTCATTTTTGGAATATTTTGGTGTCATTTTGGGAATTTTTTGGGCTCATTGTGTGGTCATTTTGGGGTTATTTTGTGGTCATTTTGCACAAATTTCGGGGATATATTGTTGTTATTTTGTGGTCATTTTGGAATGGCTCCCAGATATGGGTGGTAGAAGGAAAACCTTTGTCGCCGAATATCAGGAAGACGGTGGAGCTAGCAAAAGCTCTAATAATCAATTTCGGAATTCACTTCAAATGCCAGAGATCGGACGGGAGTTAAAACCCCACCCGAAGCGGCATCAAAACACCCCCGGAGAGGGCAAACCAAGCTTTGCTGAAGTGACCATGGACGGGATCGTAATAGGCATCCTTGACCGAGACAACGACAGTTTGGCCATCGCCAAGGACCGGTGGTGGTATGTCCTGTACGTAGCCGGAAGACCTACATAGTTACGACCTTTACAACGGCGCTCTCAAATGCCCTCGATAAGGCCTGTCCAGTGCCAAAACCACGCTGTAAACATAGGCCACACTGGTGGAGGAAACAATTTAATAAGGCCAAGAGCCTTCGCAAGGAGACAGGCGAAGAGAACTTTTTGGAGAAATGTTTGTACAGCGGTCGAGAATGTCGACTTTACAGCGAAACTGAGACGAGTGCTCTCAAGATCTCAAACAGCTACATATAGGCTATTTGCGGAGACCTGCCGGATCCTGGACCAGCTCGAAACCTGAAACGCTGGAGCTGCTCTTGATTACACACTTTCCAGAGAACTCGCATGTTGCACTCTTACCACCTGCAACAAACCTGGCTGCACACATTTTCATCACGGAAGTAGGGGTAAGGTGGGTAATTAAAAGATTCGAGCCGTTCAAGGCTGTTGGACCAGACGGGATTATCCTCGCACACGTTGGAAATGGTTGGTTTTTCCATATGCAGCTTGTCTGGCTCTTAACTACAATATTCACTAAAAACGTACAATAATAATAAATAATTGAAACTTCAGTTTTGTTCAATTTGAAGATTTTTTTTACATTTGACGTTCACCGCTTTCTGTTTTTTGAACTGGCAACAAAATGTTTCAGGCAAACTAGTTTGTTCGCTATCCATAATCATTCGAGCTAGGCGACTCGCCAAATAAGGCCACTCGAATAACTCAAGCGACTCGCGAACCGTAATAGGTCCCTATATTTTGTTGTTTCAGAGCATCCAAGCTGAAACTTTCTTTAACAGCGTCGTGTAATTCTTTGCATTCACAATGCTGCATGGTTACATATGTAGCTGCGGTCGAAGCACCTTGGATACTCCACCCTAACCAACACTTAGATGCGATTGACTCGTTACGACCACCTTCACGTATTTTGCGAGGTACAGCGATTTTCCAATTGTCGGCTCCTATAAGCAACATTGGTTGAACATCATCATACGACGGTAAAGGAATGTCCCTTAAGTAGGGCTATGTACTACGTAGCTCGCTCACGTTCATCGACTGTTTCGGTAGAGCTAGATTTTTTATTGTATGGACATTATTTAACCAAAACATTCTGCTGCTGTCCTTTGTGGATATTTGAATTGATGCTCGCACCGATGTGCTTTCACTACGTGTAGTTTCGCTCGTCCACTGTAAGCATATTGGTGTTGGTACGCCGTTCATACCGAGCCTTTTGAATGTTGACTCATGGATGAGTGTCACAGACGCCCCTTCGTCCAAGAACGCGAAAACGTCGATTGTTTTACCTGCGGCATGCAGCTTCACTGGCATTATACGAAAGAAATGACTGCTGTTGTTATTGGCGCGATGTGTGCTTACGATTGCCTGGTCATTTTCTGCTTTAATTGCATTTTCAATGCCGCCACTATGCAATAGTGGATGATGCTTTTGCGTGCATCCGTTCGTACCACAACTCTTTTTTGAGAAACAGCCTTTGCGATGAGTTTTCAAGCAGCGATAACATGCTTTTTCTCTTCTTACCATTTGCCATTTTTCATTTACTGGCAGGTCTTTGAAAGTTGAGCAAAGCGCAGCGTAGTGATCATTAGAATCGCACGCAAAACATTTCGAAGTATAATGCTTTGACTGACCTTGAGCATTGCTATGCTGTGTGTCGGTTTTTGGTTGTATACCATTACTGCTGCAGTGTGTATTAACTGAGCTTGTTTTGTAAACGACGGCTGGTGATACTACGGTCGATGCTGCTTCGGCAATACGATAAAGCCATTCGCTAAATGGTTGTATGTGTGGTGCACCGTCACGCGGGTGCATTTCCCAAGCCAGCTTGTGATGATTTGGTAAATTGTCTACAAGTTCTTTCACCAGCATCGGGTTGTTGAGGTGCTCGTTCAACTTACAAGTTTGCATTGTCGCACATATATTATAATTTCCTTGCTTTGGCGATGACTCGTTCCAAAATATATTCTGGCCTACCAAAGAACATCTTTAGTGTGCTGAGAACATCGGGTACCATAGTTGGAAGGAGCAACTTGTCCCTCACCAACTCGCGCGCTTTGCCTTTTAGACAACGTTGCAAACGCAGCATATTTTCTACGTTCGAAAACCCTGCTATGGCCGTACTGTGCTCATATGTGCTGATAAACACCGGCCATTCTTCTGGGTCGCCGCTGAAGGTAGGCAACTCTCTCGGTATGGCCTGCCTGGCTGCTACTTGCGAGGGTGAGGGGATATTGGTGGCAACAAATGATAAAGTTGTAGCGGTTGTGCCACCAGTATTCATTTGAGCAAATAACTTATACTTTTGCTCTATGAAACGTTCTTCTGCAGCGCGTTTCTCTTCGAGCATGGCTAACATAAGTTGTTGTTGACGACTGCCTTCATTGGATTGACGTTGTGGCGGGACATGCTCACCAGCTTCTAACAGGTCGACGATGCCAGCAGGTGGTACGGATTGCGTTCCCTGTTGGGAAGAACCAGAAGAATGTGAGTCTTGCATTGGATTTGTATGCCCTGGTCCTGGATTGTTAATTTTCTCAACACAGGAAGCGAAACTCCAATCATGATGCTCAACACTTTCATCTATACCCGCGCATTCGAAGTGAAACCATTCTTCACATTCGTCACACTGCACCCAGTTTTCGCCTGCAGATTTGTCTTCCTTTTTTCCGCATACCTTGCAAATGCACATGTTGGCACGGAGTTACAATATAAAGGAAAACAAAATCAATTTGAAAATTTGTTGATCTCGGAATTGATGCCGTTGATTTCGCTGGATAGAATCTTGCGAACGCTTTAGCCACTGTCGCCGGTTTATGCAAGAGCCTTTATTGGCACGTGCAAGTGCTGAACAATGATCGCGATTCCAAATAATCACCCAAGCAAAACTAAAATTTTTTAAAGATTTGTTACGGGCAAAGGGAAGAAATATTTTGATGTTTAATAGCAGCTATAACTTTATTTACAAATTGAACACATTAACTTGAATTTAACAAAGTATATAAAAATAGCGTGAGCGCTTTAAACAATTTTAGTTTCTTCCTTCTCCTTTTTTTCCGAATTGATTGCCGGATATGTATGTATGTATGCGCCAGCAAGTGCGAAAAATGTATGAATGTGAAGAATGATAGGAAAGGAAGAAAAATTATTGTGCGCGCGGGGTTGCCATCGTGATCGAAGGATAATGCCCGTTTTTGACGGCAATAGTACAGTTATAACAGAGAAAGGTCAAGTCATACACAAGAGCAGAATACGAAACTAAGGCTTTTCGACATATCTCATTTCAGACTCTTACTGGTGCGACTGTGCCTCGCTGAGGTAAAAATTCTTGACTATTCTAACACGCAACTAGTTATGATAGAAAGAGGGACAGCCAAACTATAAACTGGAACATTTAGAATAATACATGAAATTGACATAGACAAATACAACCACATCCTGGAAGACATTGAATCCAGGGCACATACGGAGGAACTCTCCAAAAATCCAAACTACCCATTCATATCCCTCCTTATATCCCAAATGAATAGAAAATAGAAAGTCGATCCAAACGATCCCTTTATTTCATTGGCAGTGCATGGAAATGGATTGCCGGAAATCCGGATCACGAGGATCACGAATTAGTTGTAAATAAATTGAATAATGCCCTTGAAAATAATAATAATCAGATCCTTATCAATAAACTTACAATCGAAAGAATAAATGAAATCACAAATATTACAAATAATATCACCAAAGAATTGCAAAACTATAAGAACAAGGGAGTAGAAGCATTTCTCAGGTTGAAGTATAAATTGGAAATTTTAAAAGAAGAAATAGTAAATATCGCCTATGCCATACATTGGGCAAAGGCCAATATAATAAACTCTTACATTATGTCAAGAGAGGAAATAGATATTGCCAAACAAATTTTTGAAAAAAACGATATTCCTTTTGTTAACTTATACGAGGCTCTCGAATTTTCCGAAATAAAGGTAGCTACAAATAGTAAATTAATAATCTACATAATAAATTTACCCACAGTAGGACCTCAAATATGTAAATCTATAGACATAAGATCGGTAAGGAAAAATAATACCATTAACAAAATTAATTTAAATTCAATACTACATAGAATGCGAGAAAACCTTGTACGGCATACTAAAACCTTGTAAAAAATACAATTCGCTTCAAATATGTGTTAGAAGTAGGGTATTAGGTTAGAAGTAGGGTGAGGCACAGTAAGGTCAGTTTTGAAAGGCGCGTTGTGATACTACCAACACAAGGAAAGTCAGTCCCGGGACCCAGCCATATGGAAAATCCCTGAGTTGTTGGGATTTTCCACATAGCAGAATCCCGGGACTGACACTACTAAACCGACACAGTTACCCCACCTCGAACCACTTAGATGACTTTATGAAGCCCATCAAGTCCTTTATGTCCAGTTCCGCGATCTGGCTTAGGCTATCCAGGAACGGAACTCCCAAAAAGCGCGTTCTCGCGCCGTTTAAAGCCGGACAGTTGCAGATGAGGTGCTCCACTGTTTCCTCCTCCTCATCATCTTTTCAACTCCTGCAGCATCGTCGGTAGGGCACACCTATCCTTTCTGCATGCCTACCAATGAGACAGTGACCGGTTAATACCCCTATCAATATGCAGATTTCCCTCCTAGTTTGGGCATAAATGTGTCTACATAGACCTCTTAAGATCCCATTTTGGCCAGGTTTGTTTCGATATCCGACACCCTGGGGATTGCAGCCATCTTTCGGTGCACCATTGACGACACGGAGAGGGGCCGATATACCCCCTACGCACATGTTCACTATGTTCCTGCCCATGAACGAGGATTGGACGGTTGAGTTCATGTTAAAGCTCTTACGAGCCCAAAATGCTGGCCTGAACACGCGGATGTGGCGCATCATCAGCTCCAGAGTCGAAGAGGGGGAATCCGCTTGAACACCGTGGTAGACGAGGGGTCGTTCGAGGCAATCAGGAGTTCGGCGTTCCAGGTGTATTACTGGTATAGCTATATACCAGTAAAACCCTGGAAACAGAAGGTGCCGAACACTGATGTGTGCAACAATGTGGTGATGCAGAGTCAGCAGGTTTCGGGAGAAGCGGTTGAGGAGGGGGCACCCGAACCCTCACAAAGCTCCATCACAAGCACGCTAACTGCAGGGTCCAGCACTATCACTGGAGTGGACCCTGCGGTCCCTAGCACCCAGGAGTTGCTGGAGGGCATTGACTTCCGCAACCTGGACCTGGACAGCAGAGGGGGGAAGACACTCGGCTGTCTGAGGTAGACGAGCCGATGGGGGATCAGCAGTGATGGGCCGCGGCGTAACTGCGGTAGCCCAGATTAACCTCCACCACGCGAAAGCAGCTTCGGCTGTACTTGCGAACAAATTCGCACTGGAGTATCTGGGTATAGCGCTGATTCAGGTACCATGGGTCATCAATGGGCAAATCAGAGGACTGAGAGGAAACAGCAAGGCAATTTGGGATCTTTCTCAGGAGAGACGCAGAGCATGCGTGATGCTTAAGAATTCTATTGATTATTTTTGCATTACAGAGTTTACACAGTAAAAATAAAAGTCTAACTTTAATACCTTTTTGGTGTTTATATATAACAACGCCAAAAAAGTATTAAATTAATACCATGTTCGGTCTGATTTCTCGTGAGAGAGGAATTCAGTCGAATTCAAAAAAAATTCTCAGGCAAAAAAAAAAATTACAGTTTTATTATATTGCCTTCACCGAGAGTCGAACTCACAATTTATTGAATGCTCAACGGAGATGTATACTATCAAGCCATCGAGTACTTATGTTTGTCAGCGTCTAATTGCACTGTTGTTCTTAATGTAGTGTCGCAATAGCGACGAACCGCGTGCTCTGAGCAAACAAACCACCGGACTTAATTTAATGCTAAAAAGTAATTAATTTAATACTTTTCCGGCTTTGTTTTAAAACAAATAGTACCTAAAACATTATAATGAGAGAAAACGCTAGGGAGAGAGCGCTTTAGTATTATTTTGGTATTATTTTAAAACTATTTGGAATTAAAAAAAATTCAGAGTCTTAAATTAATACTATTTAGTATTAAAACTCAAATATAATTCCAAAAAGGCTTAATTTCAATACCGATTGGTATTAAAAGTAAACTTTCATTTTTTACTGTGTATGAACCAAGATTTAGTGGCTGTGCAAACGGTGATGGAGGTTGACGGTGCAAAGAGGAGCATCGTGTTTGCTGCGGCATATTTCGCGGGCGACAATAACAACTTCCCGCCGGGGAATGTGACGAAACTGGGAGACTACTGCAGGAGGGCAAGACTTCCGCTAGTCATCGGAAGTGATGCCAATGCGCATAACGTACAATGGGGAAGTACGGACACGAATCAAAGAGGTGAGCGTCTTTTAGAGTATATCATAAGTAACGACCTAAGTATTTATAATGTGGGGAACTCACCCACCTTTGTCACTAGGGTCCGAGAAGAAGTGCTAGACATTACCATAGGGAACAATCTGGCCGATGCTCTGGTCTCGAGATGGGAGGTGTCATCTGAACCTTCACTCTCAGACCATCGCATCATCCAGTTCATTGTAGAAGCCGAGGGGGGACCTAACCTTCCCAGGAAAACCCTAGGCAACCGACTGGGAAAAATTCAATAGCATCATAGAGTTCAACCTTTCCTGCACTAGAAGCAGTAGAAGGGGTAAAAGTTCTGAGGATCTAAAGGAGAGGGTGAACAGCATCAATCAAGTGGTGATTGACGCCTTTGACAGTAGTTGTCAAGATTCCAAGGGCAAGAAATATAAGACCCCCATGGTGGTCGAACGAGCTCTCAGCTATGAGATGCAACGTGCGGAAGCTCTTTAATCGAGCAAGACGCACCGGTCACTGGGAGGAATACATGACACACCTTACAGAGTACAACAAAGCAATTAGAAACTCCAAAAGGAGCAGCTTCAGGAATTTCTGCGAGACAATTTCTTTCACTCCGGAGGCTGCACAAGGCACTAGCCAACTCCGGAATGGTGGGTTCACGAGCAATGAGGTAGAAAGAGCACAAGCCCTGCTGTCCGCCCACTTTCCGGACGCAACGGGGGATCTAGAGGAGATCGAGCCTCAGGGAATAAGACCGACATCACAAAGCTGGCACCTGGCGAAGAAAGACTACTCATCAGCGAAATCATTCAGACCCATCAGTTTAACTTCCTTCGTTCTCAAAACGATGGAAAAGATAGTGGATCATGAGATCAGATTGAATACTCTGAGGTATAGGCCTCTACAAGTGGGTCAGCACGCATATAGGGCAGGTAGGTCAACTGACACAGCCCTATATCAGCTGACCACGGAGATAACGAGTGCGTTCGAGTGCGGAGAGGTGGTGGTGTGCGCCTTCTTAGACATAGAGGGAGCTTTCGACAACACTTCACACGGAAGTGTAAGTCGAGCATTGGTGAGAAAAGGAGTCCAACAACCAATAATACGGTGGATAGACTCGCTACTCCGGACAAGGATAGCAGAAACCGCCGTGGGGGAGGAAAACGTTCAAATAAGAACTACAAGAGGGTGTCCACAAGGAGGCGTTTTATCACCCCTTCTGTGGAGTTTGGTAGTCAACGAACTCTTGCATATACTAACCGACAACGGCATCCGATGCCAAGGGTACGCCGATGATATAGTTATTATTGCAAGAGGGAAGTTTGAGAGCACTCTCTGCGATATCATCCAGAGAGCATTGAACCTAACGAAGGAATGGTGTGCAGGTGTGGGTTTGAATTTGAACTCCAATAAGACTGCAATCATCCGCTTCACAAAAAGAAGATCCCTTACGAGTATGAGAACAGTTACTTTAAATGGGGCACGCCTGGAGGCAGTTTCTGAAGTGAAATACTTGGGGGTCATGTTCGACTCGAAGTTGCTATGGAAGAAACATGTTGAAATCACAACATCAAAGGCAACCAAGGCTATAATGGTGTGCAGAAGACTCGCGGGCAAATCATGGGGTTGTAACCCATTGATACTGAGATGGATGTACACCATGATAGTCTGACCCATTATAGTATACGGAGCGGTAGCTTGGGCTCCTAGATCGGCTCTAAGCACAGTGAGGAAATCACTCGCTAAACTCCAGCGTCTGGCATGCGTATGTATTACGGGGGCTATGCGTACCTGCCCGACTGCAGCAATGGAGGTGCTGCTGGATCTGAGCCTACTGCACATAGTAATTGAACAAGTAGCCAAACGAACCATGCTAAATATAGCAAAAGAGGGCTTCGGGAAAGGAAAAGTCATCTCGTCCGCGGAGGCAGATAAACTAAAAAGACAGCTGTCCATCTGTCAACTGCCAAGGGATGACATAGCAAAGGTAGTAGAGTTCGAAAAGAGATACAAAATAGAACTGGGAGACAAGAGTACCTGGGATTCCTCGAATGTGGGTAGATACCACAGGAACAGGACCCTGGTATGGTACACCGATGGCTCGAAAACTCCAGAAGGAATTGGAGCGGGAATTTACGGTCCCCGCACCAATTTGTCAGTCCCCCTTGGAGAATACCCGAGCATCTTCCAGGCAGAAGTAGTTGCTATTAGCCTGTGTGCGGATATAATTCTGCGACACGGCTACTCCGACGAGAACATCACTATACTAAGTGACAGCCAAGCCGCACTTAAGGCGATATCATCCTGTGAGATAAAATCCTCACTGGTGCTGGAGTGCGTACAGAAACTAAAAGAGCTATCAACTAGAAATAACCTCAGATTAGCAAGGGTTCCAGGCCATGCGGGCATAGAGGGCAATGAAAGAGCGGGCCAACTTGCAAGGGCAGCGGCAGCAACAAAGCCCATAGGCCCTGAACCTTTCCTAGCCATCGGAGAACACACGATACAAGAGATGCTCAGGAAAGAGGAGTCTGACATGAGAGAAGAACATTGGCGTCAGATCGCGCTACGTCAGGCAAAAGCCATGTGGGGAGGATATAACACAAAGCGGCTCAAAGAGATAATAAACCTGTCCAAAAATAGTCTTAGGATTATAACAGGTGTCCTCACCGGGCATAGCAGGCTCAAGGCCCACATGCACACAGTGGGCATTTCGTCCAGCAGCCTGTTTCGTTTCTGTGACTCAGAGGACGAAACAGCGGAGCACATTCTGTGCAAATGCGATGCAATCTCTAAGAAGGCCGCAGTGCAATACCTCAATTCAATTATTATTATTATTATATCCGCCATGTCATTTGTGCCGACATATAATGCAGGATATTCAGCGGTCCTGCCGTTTCAAGCCACGTCCACGCCAGCGACGCATTCTACTCTTCCACCACATCCGCATCCACCCGCCATGTCATCTGCGCCGATATATAATGCAGGATATGCAGCGGTGCTACCGTCTCATGCCACTTCAACAATGCCGACGTACTTAATAACTTCGCCATATACAGCTGCACTTGCCATGTCAGCTGTGTCAACATATTCTACCGCAGGATATCCATTATTTCACACCACTTCGAAGCCGCCGATGTACCCCAATAGAGAATATGTAAGTATAGCTGAGGCAAATACCACATCAACCAGGTCGACGTATCAACATGCACTTCAAAACGCGACTAATCGACCAGCACTGATCGATTATTCATACCTACCGTACATTCATCAATCTATGACGCCAGGGCTGCAGCCAACTGACTCGACGGCGCCTGCCACAATGCCCGAAAACTCACCCACGCCGCTCCAGATGAGCAATCTACTTCATAGCCACACTATACTTAAGTTACAAAATCTCCCGAAATTCTCCGGCTTGCCAGAGCAATGGCCTTTGTTCGCAATTGCGTACAAAGAAACAACAAACGCCTACCGATACACTAATTTAGAGAATTTGACACGGCTTCAGAAGGCACTCAAGGGAGCCGCCAAAGCGAGGGTTGAAGCCTTCTTAATACACCCAGATAGCATCAACATGGTTATGAACACACTGGAAGTACACTATGGACGGCCACAAATATTGATAAAAAGTCAGTTAGCAAAGGCGAGAGCCTTTCCACAGATTTCAAGTTCAAGAATTTCCGACATAGTGGACTACAGCAAAATGGTTTCAAACTTGACAGCATTTTTGCAAAATGCATGCGCCACTCCTCATCTGCACAATCCGACACTTTTAGAAGAGCTCGTAGGTAAGTTGCCTTTATTAAAAAGAGAAGAATGGGTTCGGTATGTTTACGCAAATAGCATACATTATCCAAGCATAATAGATTTTAGTCAATGGTAATAAAATATTGCCATGTTTATATCAATTGCCACCGAAACTGACCAGAATAGAACTGAAGCAGTGCTCAGTGTAAAGAGAGATAGAACTTCGAAGCCAGCATTTGCAATCACCACCGAATACAAAGGCCATGAATGTGTTTTATGCCACGAACGACACGAAATTTGTGAATGCACAAAGTTTCGCAGTAGCCTTGTTGAAGAACGATGGAGGATAGCTAAAACAAACCGCCTTTGTTTTTGTTGCCTCCGCTGTGGGCACAATATAACAAACTGTAATATACGTCGCGAATGTGGAATTAATTTTTGCAAAAAATACCACCACCGATTGCTGCATGAAGAACGTAAACAAACTGTTGTGAATGACAATACAGAAGAAGTGATACATAGAGAGAAAGAAAACCAGTCTCAAAACTTGCCGTCAGGTGTTACTACAGCGAACGTTGCCACTATATTTAAAAGGCAAGGTAATAAGAAAACATTGTTTAAGTTTTTGCCAGTAATAATAAAAGGGCCAAAGGGGTGCCGTAAAGTGATGGCATTTATAGACGATGGCTCAAAAATGTCTCTTATTGAAGAGAAGGTTGCAACATCAGTTGGTTTAAAAGGACCCTCCGACACATTATCTCTGCGATGGATTGGTGGTAAAACAACTTGTGAGGTTTCTCAAAGATTGAACATTGAGATATCAAGCACATATCTTGAAGCAAATGAATTTGAAATGAGGAACGTTAGAACGACAAAAAAAACTAGAACTGCCTTCGCAAACGCTAGATCTGGATTATTTTACGAACAAACATGCCTTTTTAAAAGACTTACCTCTCGAAGACTATTATGACGCTACGCCTCAAATTTTGATTGATATTCCGCATATACAACTGGTACTGTCCAATAGAAGTTATTAATTTAGATGAAAATTTCGCAGTGCATAAAGGTAAATTAGGTTACATGCTATTCGGATCCAATGAAGATAACACCGAGGCTATTGTATGTCGTATCGATTGTGAGCAGAGTAATCTGAATGAAATTAAACAAAAGGTACACGAGTACTTCGCCCTTGAGGATTTTGGTGTAACGTCGACAAAAACTTTTGGTTTCAGAAGTCGACAGCAGAGCCGAGAGAATTTTTTTGGAAACTAGCAAGCGATCAGGAAACCAGTACGAAACCGGTTTACTTTGGAGAGAGGATCGTGTCGAGTTTCAGGAAAGCTACTCCATGGCTTTGGGGCGTTTAGAGGTAATTGAAAAAAAGATGAATAATGATCATGCTCCCGACGAATGGTATACAAATACCATCAATACTTACATTGCAAAATCGTATGCAAGAAAACTATCAGCTGATGAAGCTGCAATTGTAAAACCGCATACATGGCATTTGCCGCATTTCTTCGTATGCAACGTGAACAAAGGGAACAAAAGGCGTTTAGTGTTTGACGCTGCCGCATAAATAAACGGGGGTTCCTTTAATTCGAGACTGATGAAAGGTCCGTGTACCTACCAGCCACAACCTCTAACAACAGTCCTATTCAAGTTCCGCCAAGGGAAAATAGGAGTTTGTGCCGATATACGTGAAATGTTTCACCGCGTGAATATAAGAGAAGAAAATCAGACTGCACAAAGATTTTTATGGAGGAACGGTAATCAATATGTGGATCCCGATATTTACGTGATGACTGCTATGATCTTTAGATCGGTCAGCTCTCCGTGCTCAGCACAAGACTTAAAAAATACAAACGCAGAGAATTTTTCGGGATTGCTATGTGGACGATTACGTTGACAGTTGTGAGGACCAAATAAATCCACATTAATTTGGCCCACACAAAACGACCCCACACAACCAGATTTCAAACACAACAGGCGGTCACAACACGCCTCAGCCACATGATCACAACCAACACAACAAGTCCTAGCAACACAACAAGTCCTAGCAACACAACAAACCTCAGCAACACAACCAACACAACAAGTCCCAGCAACACAGCCAACCGATCAACACAACAAAATCAACAAGATTCAGCAGCATAACGAGCAACAACACAGCAACACAGTAACCATGGCAAGACAGCCATATGAGCTAGCAACACAAAACACGAAAGCTATAAAAGGAGCAACACAACAGCTCAATAGGCAGTCAGCACGGAGCTGTGGTCGCGGCCAGAGCTACTAGCGGAGCGCATCTCGATTGCAGTTGATTCTTCTCAGTGCAAGAAAGATTCGCCTCGTAGGAGTGAGTCGTGGGATCGAATGGTGTTGTAGTTGATTCTTCTCAGTACAACACCTATAGAAACCTCGTTCTCCCCGCACCAACAAAAGCCCGCCGCAGTAACGCACCACCGCGAACAGGTGACGCCCGCTCACCTGCGCCGACGTGAACCGCGCCGCGATAGTAGGGACGCGACCATCCCAGCGCCACGCGCGGCAGTGACAGCAAAGCAGAAGTACGCCAGCGCCACGCGCGGCAGTGACATCAAGCAGAAGCACGCCAGCGCCACGCGCGGCAATGACAGCGAAGCAGGAGTACGCCAGCGCCACGCGCGGCAGTGACAGCGAAGCAGAAGTACGCCAGCGCCACGCGCGGCAGTGACAGCAAAGCAGAAGTACGCCAGCGCCACGCGCGGCAGTGACAGCGAAGCAGAAGTACGCCAGCGCCACGCGCGGCAGCGACATCAAGCAGAGGTACGCTAGCGCCACGCGCGGCAGCGATATCGACGCACAACGAGGCCGGGACGCCAGCATAAGGCGTAGCAGAGAGCCGCAGGGCAGAGACGCCGACGTAAGGCGCGGCAGAGTACAACGCACGGGCATACTAACGGGATCCGCCTAACGGAACACGGCCGGACCGTTAAGTTACACTACCACAGTCGAATATACAGCATTCAAGCTATAAATGAAGTACAGTAATTAATATTATAGGATTAAGAATAGAATTAAATTAATTAATATTAAAATCTCGTGTTTCAATCATCTGCTGTATTTTAACTCGGACATAACAGCAGCATTGGAGAGCGCTTAGCAGCGCAGGAAACAAATAAAAATTTGAAAAGTTTGTTACAAATCTAAAGTTTTCAAACAGAAACCAAGACACTAGAGTTGCAGGTGCTTATAATTTCTCACATGTCAAATTTGTTTTTATTTTCATTGGATATCTTTCATTTGCCGGCAGAAGCAATTTTGCTACAAAAAAAATTTATTATCAAGCTAAATCATTCCGATAGCAACTGTCGAACTTTTTTTTGGCACTCTAATGTTCTCGTATATTTTTGGTAATACATCAAAACGCTCTATGTAAGGTTTGCAATTTTTGGGTTCTTTGGAAAATTAGGTGTATTTTAATGTACTTTTACTTTTTTTTGCCCCACTAATCAATATTTCAACTATCCTTTTTCAAACGGCGACGTAGAATAAGAGAAAGATGCCTCCATTGTGCACTTAAACCTGAAAGAATAATATTGACATAGAACGTTTTGCAGTATGAAAAAAAAATTTCAAACTTTTTTATCTACATACATACAAATATTGCTACAAACATACATACATTTTTCAAAATTTAATTTTTGTATATCTACCTACACAAATATTCTGTGCTCCTGTTACATTTTTTTAAATTTCAAAGAAATGAAGCAAATAAATTGGCGAAAATGGCAGATACCACTTAAACATGCATGCGAATTACAGTAGAAATTTGCCACCTTATTACCCGGGTAAAACCCGGTTAAAAACTGGGAACCGGATTTAATCGTTAGTATTCGATTAGTGACAGCTAGTCGACTAGCTGAAATCGAATATCTGCTATTCGATTTTCAAACAGCACAAAAGTTGGTAATCGACTAATCGAGTAATCGATTAGAATCAAGAGCCCTAGTCAGCGGGTTTCCTGCGTAGGCCTGCTTCAAAGCTTGCGGTGCTAGACGTGATGGGTAAATCGGTCTCTGGTTCTGTATCCAGATCAGATTCACGGGAGGTGGGATGTTGCGTAGCCAGTACTAACCGTTAATTTTGTATTTATTTTCCTTTATTTCTATCACGCTGTGGTCTATTTATGATCTTAATTTCAAAATCAACTGAAATTTAAACTTTAGGTTTGTATGTCACCCTGTAACATTTTTTTAAACATTCTCGAAAGTACCGCTTAATGAAAAGAAACCTTTTTTTATTAATTGAAGACAAATATTTTAATGGGAAAAAATAGCAAATAAGTAAGTCAAATCATTTTCATAAATGTACTTTATTAATCAATACTGTTTAATACAGATAATAAACTCCATCACATATTGGTGAAATTAAAACGCATATTTCTTCAACAACCACGTCTTGTGGACTTTCATTAACAATAAGGGAGTTCGTGCTGTTTTTGCTTATAAATTTCCAACTCCGCCAGTTGATCGCGGAGTGGATCGCCAACTGTGAGGTGTGCATCAAAGCAAATGGTCCGAAGTCGATAAAACATGGACAGATGGAGCAGTACAATACAGGTGCACCGTTTGAGAGGATTGCCATGGATGTAGCTGGTCCATTTCCTACTAGCGCACTCGGAACCAATACATACTAGTTGTTATGGACTATTTCAGCAAATGGCCAGAAGTTTACCCGATTCCAAATAAAGAGGCAGAAACCATTACAGAGGTGTTCATTAACAATTGGGTAGCGAGGTGTGGTGTACCGATGGAGTTACATTCTGACCAAGGCAGGAATTTCGAATCAGTTGTATTCCAAGAAATGTGCAAGATATTGGGTATTCGGAAAACTCGAACAACTGCATTGCATCCTCGCATCCTTGGGACAAGCACATCTCCTTGTTCCTGATGGCATATCGCTCGGCAATACCTGAAACAACGGGTCAGACTCCGGCAAAAGTAATTTTTGGGAATGATCTTCGGTTGCCAGCTGACTTGAAGTTTGGGATAAATGCTGATGAAGGAATAAATGCCTGGAAATCCACTAGCATCTTGGAAGATGATCATGAGTGATAAGGTGAAAGCCAGATACGACATAGAAATCAACTTGGAAAGTTTTAAAGAAGGATATTTAGTGCTGTTATACAACCCACAACGAAAGAAAGGTTTGTCCCCAAAACTGCAATGTAACTGGGAAGGCCCATATAAAGAATGAATTATGTGGTCTACTGCATACAAACTGTTGGAAGACCACGAAACAAAATGAAGGTGGTTCACCTGGAGAGGCGAATGTGACACAAAGAGGAGATGACGATAGATAAACGTTTCGAGAACACTGTTGCACGAATAACCCAGAAATGTGTAGACATTTCTAGGTTATGAAGTTGCTGTCTGTCTATATAAACCGCGCAAAGACAACGCACTTAAAACACATTATTTTGAAGTGTTGTACAGTGAAGCACTGAACAGTGAATTAACCCGCGTACTACGCGGTTCCTTGATTATTTTCCCTGAGTTCGATCACTGTACGTAAAATAAAACACTCGGATTCTGGTTAATAAGTAGTACGCTTTATTCATTACTAAAAACCGTAGTACGCGGGTTAATTCACTGTTCAGTACATCACTGTACAACACTTCAAAATAAACTGATTGATTTGCGTTGTCTTTGCGCGGTTTATATACCCTAGCAGACAGCAGCTTCACAACCTAGAAATGTCTACACATTTCTGGTTTAATCGCGCAACCGTGTTCTCGAAACGTTTATCTATCGTCATCTCCTCTTTGTGCCACATTCGCAAACCTGCCTCTCGCGCTCACAGCTATAGTTGTGGTAGTGACGCTCATGATGGAAATACGCTAGAGTTGGGAGATGAGCGATTCTTGAGAACATTCGCCACACTGCCCTCCACCTAAGTCTGATCGTCCCGATCAGACACATTTCCAGATCCGAACGTTGCTAGTCTCTCCAGGGGAACCGCTTTCATTTTGTTCCGTAGCATTCCAACAGCCTGTATGCGGTAACCAACGTCGTTGATCCGTTTCACAACTCTGTATGGTCCTTCCCAGTTGCACTGAACTTTGGGAGACACACTTTTCCTCCGTTGTGGCCTGTTAAGGAATACTAAATCTCCTTCCAGAAACCCGTCTGTTTCCATTGCTTTGTCGTACCTGGTTTTCATGTTTTTGCTTATAGTTCTGGGGAATGGACCAGCTTCATCCAGGGTAATTCTCTCAACCGGTGCATCTGAGTTGCACTGCCTCCTTAGACCATGACTCGTGGACCTCAGCACCTTTACTCTGATGCACTCATCGCATTTGGCAATCCACTCCTTTACCGACTGACCGTAACCAACCCAATAAAATGTCTGCTTAATCCTCTCCAAGGTCTTCTTGACTCCTAGATGACCTCCACTTGGATCGTTATGCATTTCCCTGAGAACATCGGACACCCGCTTCCTTGGAACAACTATAAGCTTCCGAGCGCATTGACCATCCTCACTCTCCCATATTCGATGCAAACAACCGGATACCATTCGTAAACTGTTCCATTGTGCCCAATATGACTTGGCAACTGGACTCGCCGCTGACATTTCTTTTCTTGCTGGTCGTTTGTTTCGCTCAAGCCCTCGGATCACGCATGCCAGATCTGAATCTTCCTGTTGACTTCTCCAAATATTCTCAAGTAGGCATTTGTCTATCGAAGCCATTGGTCGAGAAGGTACCTTTGCATTTCGAGTGTCCTTGTGCTTCATCTCTAATGAAACTCCTTTGGTGTAATACCCAATGTTGTGTCCAAAGATCAGAGGTACTTCTTGGCCATTGTATCTCATAACTCTATTTCTCAGGTTCATGTGAATGTCTCTCACAGCCAAGAAGTCGACGCCAATGATGACTTCGTCCACAATATCTGCCACTAAGAAGTTGTGGTATGTAGTCGCATTCCCAATCGCAACTTTGCACCGCACTTCTCCATGAACCAGCTTACTTTCACCAGTTACTGTCCACAACTTTGCATCCTGCAATGGTCGTACTCTCTTTTGGACCAAGTCACTTCTAATGATGGAATGAGATGCGCCAGTATCCACAGTGAATAACCGCTCCTTTCCGTCCAAGAAACCTCTAACAGTAACAGTACTTGCTTTCCCTCCGACCTGCGACACAGAAACTATAGGGCATTCATCTTGGTCATCTCCTCTAGCGTTACCCTTACGTCCACAAGCATTGCCGAAGTCTCTGGAGCCGATGTTGCAATGACGCACCATATGGCCAGATTTTCCGCACTTGAAGCATTTAATGGCTGCTTCATTTTTCCGTTGCTTTCCGTTCAATGCTTCTAGGATTGCGTCCACCCACTCTGGTCGTTCTACTTCCACATTGTGAACCTTCTTATCTGGTTTACATAAAATCGAGGCTGTCTCTTGCAATAAAGCGTGTGATACCGTCTCTGCGAATGTCCTTTTGGGGTTTGCATATGCGGATCGCTTCGTCTCTACATCCATTATTCCATTTATGAATCTTTGGATCTTTACCCTCTCGATGTATTCCACGGGTGCGTCTGCGTTCGCCAAATGAGCTAACCTCTCAATGTCCCATGCAAATTCCTGCAATGTCTCATTAGCCTTCTGGAAGCGATTCTGTAGCTCCATTTGAAATATCTGCCTCCTATGCTCGCTACCGTAACGTCTTTCAACGGCTCCCATCAATGCCTCATAGCTGTTCCTTTCACCTTCTGGAATAATTTGAAGGATTTCCGCTGCCGGTCCTTTCAATGCTAAGAATAGCGCAGCGACTTTGTCCTCAGCGCTCCAGCTATTCACCGATGCAGTCTTCTCAAATTGTAGCTTGAACACCTGAAAAGGAACAGAACCGTCAAAGGATGGGGCCTTTACCTTCGGAATTCCCTTTGAAGCAGTTGCACGACTTAGCTGCAACTCCTGGATACGACTTCTCAGCGCATTTACTTCAGTGTCCATTTTATCCTGCAGCTGTGCAATTTTTGCACCTTGTGCTTCCAGCTGAGATGACATATAAACTTTGTATTTTTCCAATTGGGTGCAGATCTGATTCAATACCGCCAATATCGTGCTTGTGTCCACGATTGTTACTGGATTTGGGGCATCTTTCTTCTCTTCCATTCTAGACGTTACCTCTTCCGAAATATGGAACTCATAATCCTCAAGGTTAATTGCTTCCGCTTCCATAACCTCTCGTAAACGTGATTGTAGCTCTAACTTATTGCCTGTTGTTGTTAGTCCACGCCGTTCCAACTCGTTTTGGAGTTGCTGGATCTTCAATTCATTGAACTTTGCCATGTCCTTGTTATCCTTGCAACGTCCTTATTATCCTTGCAATGTCCTTGTTTTATTCAACAATACCGCTTCTGACACCAATTGTGACGAATTCGATGATTCCTTGATTATTTTCCCTGAGTTCGATCACTGTACGTTAAATAAAACACTCCGATTCTGTTTAATAAGTAGTACGCTTTATTCAGTACTAAAAACCGTAGTACAATATCGCGGGTTAATTTACTGTTCAGTACTTCACTGTACAACACTTCAAAATAAACTGATTGATTTGCGTTGTCTTTGCGCGGTTTATATACCCTAGCAGACAGCAGCTTCACAACCTAGAAATGTCTACACATTTCTGGTTTAATCGCGCAACCGTGTTCTCGAAACGTTTATCTATCGTCATCTCCTCTTTGTGCCACATTCGCAAACCTGCCTCTCGCGCTCACAGCTATAGTTGTGGTAGTGACGCTCATGATGGAAATACGCTAGAGTTGGGAGATGAGCGATTCTTGAGAACATTCGCCACATTACTTTCAATCAGCGTTGCCGTTTGCAAACCTCTAAGGGCCACTTGTATAAAAGCCGATAACGACTAATCGGTGATTGACTTGACAGCTAACCAGTGGCGTGCCTACGTGTTTCAATCAAGGCAAGCCCCAGTCCTTATAACCCCAACAAAAGCACATACTGCTGCCAAAGAACATTTCAGACGAAGAAGAAGAGTTCAGGATAGATATTTATCGACTTTTGCACACGGGGAAAAACTTAAACATTTAGGTTTCTTCAATAGGCAAGTTATTGTTTTGCAGATTTTTTAAGCTTTTCCAATCCAAGGGAAAAGGTTTACTTGCACTATTTCCCATTTACATACATCGCAGAAGCCAAGGCTCACTTGCACAACGAAAATTTATATTTTTAACTCAGAGTAAATGTCAAATTAACTCTGAGCTAAAAAGATAACTCGGCGTCGTGCAAGTGGACCTAAGAAACCTAAAAAATATTTTTTATATTTTATAATGCCTAGCAAAAAAAAAAATATTACAGCAATCACCACTATTGAATTCTTTTTTTCTACTTTAAAATATGCGCCAATAATTTTTGAGTAGAGCTCTTTGCACATTAACATTGTAGATATGTATATACATATCCAGTTTGGCTTTAAAGCTTATAGTAACAACAGCACGAAGCTGGCTTCGTAGTTGCATACAAAATTTCTTCTAAATTCAAAAAAACTGTAGCTTCAAAAAGACATTTTAATAAGGGATTTGAAAGCCACATTAAAAAATTTGGGGATAACGAAAAAGGGAGCGTGGCTTCTCCCATACAAATGGAATTTTTCATTGTCCGTATCTCTGGAATTATTTATGTTGGACCACTGAAATTTGGTGAGAGGCTGTATGAGATCGATTCCTACCACCTTCATAAAAGCACGGAATGAAATTTTTCATATCTCCTTAAGTATTTAAGTTAAACCACTAAAATTTACTCGTTATATCTATCTTCTTCTTCTTCTATATATATATATATATCTATCTACCTATATATCTATCTATATATAATAATTTAGCTGTTTTTCGCGTTGTAATGAACTTTACGGAGAATGGCTGAACTGATTTTAACCAAACTTTGCCACATTGAAGAGACACATGTGGAGAAGGTTTATAACTAAAAAAGGGGGTTATCAGAAAAGGGGGCGTGGCACCTTCCATACAAACTAAATTTTTCAGGCAGAATATATGTGAAAGGGTTCAAGGTAGGGACCTGAAAATTGGTATAGACCTTTATGATATCAAAAGCATTCTTACACATAAAAAGGGGGGTTATCAGAAAAGGGGTCGGAGCACCTCCCACACAAACTAAATATTTCAAGCAGAATATCTGTGAAAGGGTTCAAGGTAGGGACCTGAAAATTGGTATAGACCTATATGATATCAAAAGCATTCTCACACATAAAAAGTGGGGTTATCAGAAAAGGGGGCGTGGCACCTCTTATACCAACTAAATTTTCAAGCAGAATATCTGTAAAAGGGTCTAAGGTAAGGACCTGGAAATAGCTTTGGAGCTTTAGGATATCAAAACCGTAAGTAGGGATTATGTGAAAAGGGAGGGGAAGGGAACTCCCAAAAAGCCCCTCCCACTCACGTCCGATTTCACAGTGGCAGGATAACTTAAGTTCTACAGTTAACTATGGATTGGCAATTTTATTTAAGTTATTTTATTGAATTTTTACTAAATAAATTATTGGTGGACGCCCTTCTGATATCCGATCAGATGTTTACTCCCCAAGGTTGGGCAGTTAATAAAAAAAAAATATTTTGACTGTAGCAAGGAGCTTTCCAAATTATTCCAAGTTTAATACTTCCACTAAAATTATCCCGGCTGCCGCAAAGGCACACTTAGGCCAGTTTTGAAAGGCCCGTTGTGATACTACCAACACAAGGAAAGTCAGTCCCGGGACCCAGCCATATGGAAAAGCCCTGAGTTGTTGGAATTTTCCACATAGAGGAATCTCTGGACTGACACTCCTAAACCGACACCGTTACTCCTCCTCGAACCACTTAGATGACTTTATGAAGGCCTTCAAGTTCATTATATCCAGTTCCGCGATCTGGCTTAGGCTATCCAGGAAGGGAACTCCTAAAAAGCGCGTTCTCGCGCCGCTTAAATCCGGACAGTTGCAGATGAGGTGCTCCACTGTTTCCTCCTCCTCATCATCTTTGCAACTCCTGCAGCATTGTCGGTAGGGCACACCTAGCCTTTCTGCATGCCTACCAATGAGGCAGTGACCGGTTAATACCCCTATCAATATGCAGATTTCCCTCCTAGTTAGGGCATAAATGCGTCTAGACCTTTTAAGATCCCATTTTGGCCAGGTTTGTTTCGATATCCGACACCCTGGGGATTGCAGCCATCTTTCGTTGCCTTGACGGAGTGTGTGCTCCTTCAGCATTAGTTTGCATGTGGCAAACGGCATACCTAAGCGCTATTTATCCTGAAGAACCTGCTTGGTCGTGCCCTGCCTGGCAAGCTCGTCTGCCTTACAGTTTCCCTCAATGTCCCTATGTCCCGGGACCCATATGAGGTTTACGCGGTTCTGTTGGGCCATCTCCTGAAGAGATCGACGACAGCTGAGCGTCAGTTCAGAGTTGAACGTGTATGAGCCAAGGGATTTGATTGCCGCTTGGATATCGCTGAAAATAGCGATTTCTTCTCCGATAACACGTTTGCTTAACCAGGCCGCGGCGTCCAGTATTTCCGCCTGGAAGACGCTACAATGATCAGGTAGTCTGGAGGAGAGCTCAAGGTCCAAATCCCTTGAATAAACCCCTCCTCCAATTCTGCCGTCCAACTTCGAGCCGTCGGTGTATATGGAAGTGCCACCATTTGTTTCGGGACACCAATCCGTCCTCTCCCAGTCTTCTCTGCTGGGAATGTTTATTTTAAAACAGCTATCCCCGACTGTAGTGGTCGCACAACGATCTGTGCTTAGAGGGAGAAAGCTGTAAGATTCCAGAATACTGGAGTGTCCAATAGTACCCGCACCCCAACTGGAGGTTTCTCTTAGGCGCAGAGCTGATGCCGCCGCTGACCGAAACCCTTCCAGATCAAGTGGCAAAATGCCCAGAATGACCTGGAGGGCTTCGTTGGGTGTTGTCCTTAGCTCACCGCTTATACAGATCATATTGGATCTATGGACTTTCCGCAACAGATTCAGGTATGTTGCCTTGCTCAGCGCAGGCCACCATACGACGACTCCATACAGCATGATTGGGCGAATGATGGCCGTGTAGATCCAACTGCATACTCTAGGGCTGAGCCCCCATTTTTTTTTGCCAATGGCTCTTTTGCATGTGTAAAGAGCGATGCAAGCTTTCTTCTGGCGCTGAAGAACATTCTGCTTCCAATTCAAATTCCTGTCCAGAAACTTGGACTTATCCGACAAGCCCAGTCGCGTGCCATCTAGTTCTGGTAGGCTTAGTGGCGGTATTGTGTACCGGTTGGTGAAGAGGACAAGTTCCACTTTACCCGGGTTGATACTAAGTCCGCAGCGAGAGGACCACCTCGAAACCTCTCGCAGTGCTACTTGCATCAGGTAACACAGAGTTTGTGGGAACTTGCCTCTGAATGCAATAGCTAAATCGTCTGGGTATGCCACTATCTTCCCGCCAATAACACCATAAGCGCCTTCACTACAGATAGTGAGGTCTATGACCTCCCTGCGGGTCTTAGTGATAAAAGTAGGCTCATTGCCCACGCTGCAAATTACCAGGTAGGTTGTTAATAGGTAATCAAACAGAGACTCGCCCCTGGCATTGATATCGGAGCTCCCCCCTTTAACATTGTGAGCATTAGCGTCCGCTCCAATAATAAGATTACCCGTGCAGAAATTTGGCACTAGGTCTTTCACCTCCGTTTGTGGTGGAGGTTCTTCGGCGTCGTAGGGCATATAGACCGACGCCACCGTCAGGCGGTTGCTGTCGACCGTTAGACTGATATTGGTAATACCACCATCGGTGTAGTTAGGTAGGTGAAAGGAGTTCAACTCAGACTTGACCAAAATACACGTTCTGACTCCTCGCTGGCTCGAATGAGCTTGAACCCCTTAGTCCTCAATCCGCAGATTCTCGAGCTGTTGACCCAGGGTTCTTGGATGAGGACCACATCCACGTCGCCTTTAGAAAGACGACTACTTAAAGCAGCCGGAGCCACTTTAGATTTGTGCAGATTAATCTGAAGCACCACCAACATGGGAGCGCACACACTTCCCTGCCGTCCCCATATCGTCGAGGTTTGCCCCATCCCGGAGGTTGCCTATTAACGACGAGTTGTTCCGATTAACTGCCCGATATGGCGTTGCGGGAGTCCTGCTGTCTGTAGCGTTAGATGTTAATCGCTCAACGTTGACTGCTACCACCGTGACGTCGAGGACTTCCTCGTCCTGTAGGCTGTCCTCCATCTCCGAGTTGATCACATCAAGGGACGTGGCGGATAACATGCTTTCCGAGAAGGCAGCGCGCTGAGCGTCGCCACGATATACGTGGATAACGATCTGGCCTACGCTGTAGTGTACTAGGCCATTGCACCTTTTAAAGGGCTCGATTGACTCTTTACTCGTGCTAAACACCACCTGTCTGTCGGGCCCTACCGCATCCCCGACCATATTGACACTCCAGTCATGCGTTGGGAGGGACGGATTCATTACCCGTAGCATCCCGAGAATTCTCTCAGGCTCGTCAGGGATGGCCGGAATCCATGCCCTTGCCCTTGGACGAGCTGGAATGTCCTTTCAGTCGACGACCTCGATATTTGCGCCTTTGTAGACTTCACCCAGTTTAGCAGCTGCTGCCTTGTACAGTGCTACAGTTTTTGCATCCTCGCATGCGAGTAATTTAATCGGACCCTGGTGCCAACCCGCCAACTACCCGGAAACTCCGGAGCAACGTTGAGAAGAATGTTGCCGAGTTCATTTCGCACGTAACGCCACCGGTCCTTGGGGATGGCCAGACAGTCATTGCCTCGGTCAAGGACGCCTATAAGGATCCTGTCCTTGGTTACCTCAGCAAAGCTTAGTTTGCCCGCTCCAGGGGTATTCTGTTGCGGCTTGGGAGGGGGATTTAACTCCAGGTCCGATCTCTGGCGTTTGAAAGGGTTAACTTTTAACCTCTTTGGCATGTGAGTATTTTGGAAATCCGGTATCACAGCTTTCGCTAGCTCTACCGATTTTCTGGAAGTCGGCGACAGCGATTCCTGCGGTACCCCTTCATACCTCTTCAGGATCTTTGCAGCCAATCTTTTCTCGTGGTATGTGAAACGGCGGGGAGATGTCTCCCGGGAGTGCGGACCCGGAGTTGCCATCGCGGTTGCTCCCTTTGCCGAAATCTCAGTTGCAGCTTCTTTCTCCTTCGAAACTTCGAAGCCAGGTCGTGAGACGCTGCCACAGACGTAAAGAGACTGGTTTCATATCAGCGGCTGATGGGAGTCTAGCATCCGCCGTTGTCCGCTTAGCTGCGTTGGCAACCGCACTGGTGCTAGCTCCCATCAAGTCAATCTTACTCGATAGAGGTTTGGTTGACCGACTCGTAGTTGCCATCGCTGTCGATATCCCCCTTGATTGTGGAGCGGAGGTTGTCCTCCGGCGTTGTTGTTGTTTTCTCGCTTGCTCCTCCATAGCTCTCCTCTGCTGAGGAGTGAAATTTGTTTTTTAGGTTTTTCGTTTTTACTTACGGTATTTAAGTTCATATTGTTCGTACGACCCATCTCCGGACAAAGCCAGCTTAGGGTTAAGGGAAGAGTAGGGGAAAAATGTGTCGTCCGGCGCGGCAGAGCTCCGTATCGCGGTAAGACCATGTTTACTCTCTGAGGCGACCCGGTATCAGAGAGGCACCGTTCAAATACAGCCACGATTTGCCTCCCGGCTGCAAACGACCAATGGGCACTGTTCCCATAACACCCTGGATTGGGAGGGGGAAGATCTTTGTCGTCGCGCCAGAGAGGTGCTCGCGTGATAAAGTACCGTTCGGAGCTATGATCACAAGGGCAGCGTAGCCCTGTGGCTTTCGACTTAAGCCCCCGTACCGCGGCAAGGTATCCACTCTTCCCAGCTACAAGCAGTATTCAGTTTTTGTTAAAAGGTATTTATTTACGACAGCGCTAAAACATGTCGCAAAATGTTGGGGGAAGTACCAAAAGGAGTGTTTCGGATTTTGCTATTTATAAACCAATGGAAATTCTTTTATGAATTTAAAATACAAATATGTACTATACAGTATCTTAAAATTGTTAGAAGAATTTTCATTTCGCTGTTTTGCCTGATTTCGAAAAATCCGCAGAAAAATCCCTTTATCCCTATCCCTAAAAAAGGTTGAAATCCCCAATTCCGCAAACACTGCCTAGAATTTTAATACACAGGGTGCATACGAAAAAAAGTATATATATAGTGAAATGTAAAGTACATTTACACCGCACAAAATTTGGTAAATTTAGGGAAAAATTGCAAATTTGACGCTTTTTTCCATACAAATCTCATTTTCCAAATTTGGAATTCCATCACATTTGGCCTCATTCGCCGAACAGTACAATCCACAGTTCATCCAAATAGCAACCCTCCGGGTGTTCCACATTTAGAATTGCCCAGCAAGAACCTTAATGGGTAATTAACGTGTGATAACTTTTGCATTATGAACAGCTGTAAATGACAACTTCAACTAGTTTTTCTTAAGAAAATTGACCAATTCTACCAAGAAAAGACAGAAGCCTTCTTGACTCTTCATTTATTATTACTCTACTGGTGTTTAAAACATCACGCTTGTGCATTTTCTTTCGGTGGCTTTGTGTTCTAGTAGAAGATTCTTGCAGGGAAAGTGAAGCCAAATGCAAATTTGCCAGTGTAAACAGGTTCGAAATGACACATTCAAATTCGCCAAATTTGGTGCAGTATAAATGTACTATTAGGTTTATTAAACGAAAAATATCGAGTTTATATTTTATCGGCAATTTCAATTTCACAGAATGAATTCGCCTTGATTTTAAGTAGCTTCTTGCCTGGAATTTGTTTTTTTTTTGTATTGCTCATAGTTCAGTTTTGTAAATTCATTTAATTCTCGAATGCAGCATGCAGGAGCGAAAGTACAGTGAATTAATGCAAACGATCGAGTTGGAGGAGTTGAGTGTACGTATACATACATTTATAGTTATTTAATACCTATAACGGAGAGCTAAGTCCACAAATAGTTTTGTTTTTCTAAATAAGTATTTTAATTTCATTCACCAGACTACTATCTATGTAGATGCTTACACTAAACTGCTGGCGGTTTATCTCTACCAGGACAAAATGTAATTAAATTGGGTTTTTAAATATAAAACAACTTAACAAGTTTCTGTTTGTAGTGCGGACGCCAAGTTCTTATGGAAACGTATTCCCGTGGCATTGAAAAAGGATAATAGCGAATTGGATCGATTAAATAGAGTTTTATGTACGCTTATAGTGAATAACACAACCGAATTCTTCAAGCAAATAAACTATCCATGGTCGAGTAATATCAAGGATGTTATGGATGATCTATTTGGTAGCACATTATTTTTTTGAAAAATGAAACTTGTATATTCTATTTAGTACATTTTCAGAGCGTGTAAGACAGGATGTATTTACACTGGTAGGTCAAGCATATATATCGATTTTCGAAGAAGAGCTGATGCAACTTACTCAACTTTCAAGGGATGAATTAAAGGAGGCTTGTGTTGCACTAGATTGGCAATATGAAGAGGCAGATGAAAAAGGAGTTATTATACCGAAAAAGCCTAAACCTGCTATAGAAGTAAAAGCCAGTTCTGAAGATTTGCTTTTAAAATTAACAGACTTTGTTTCTTTTCTTGAGAATTAAAATTAGTAAATATATATTTGAAAATTACACAGTAAATATCTTGTATGTTGAGTAACGAAACTTAATGAATGCCAAGTTATAGTATACTATATTAGTAATTTATATGAAAGGCTAGGAATAAAAAAAAAAATCTTTTGTTTATTCAAGTAGGAGGAAAACGTATAAAATGTAGAAAAAAGGGTAACGAAAATTTTTCATTAAAGTGTAATCGATCAGACTTATTCTGATTGACGAAACGAGAGTCGATTGGAAAAAGGAAAATTTGATTTGAAAAATTTAGCATGATAGTGTTCATTATTTCTTTATATAACCATCAAGCTCCTGTAAGGACAATAATGGCGACCTGGTAACCGACGTACAAAGTGTACTTAAATTATGGAGGGAGCACTTCTCCTCACTGCTAAATTGCGAGGGAGACGTCGATCCCAATACCCCAATCCCTGACGATGGAAAAGTCGTCCCACCACCTGACTATGATGAAGTCAACACCTCGTTACAACAAGTGAGGATAGCTATATGCCGGCTCAAAAACAACAAAGCGCTTGGAAAAGACGGACTACCCGCCGAGCTGTTCAAACACGGAGGCGAAGAGCTGGAAGAAGCATGCATCAGCTCTTATGCAGAATATGGTCAGACGAGTGCATGCCTCCGGATCGGAATTTAAGTGTGCTCTGCCCAATCCACAAGAAAGGCGATCCCGCTAACCGCACCAACTACCGCTGAATCAGTCTTCTTAATATCGCATATAAGGTTGTTGTTGTTGTTGTTGTAACGATGTGTAGTCCTGCCCAACGCGTATTTTTCCTTAACCTAATTGTCATCAATATCTTCTAACGGGAGTCCAAGGAAACTAGCAGTTTCAATAGGATTGGACCAAAGAGAGATGGGTGTTAGAAGAGTGGGCTCAAATGAGCAAGAAAATAAGTGATTCGTATTGTGGGGGGACGAGCCGCTTGCCGGACATACATTCGGCACATCAGGGTTCAGTCTAGATATGTAGGAGTTTAACCTACAGAGCCAGAGTGACCCTTGTCTCTCGAGGAAGATGACGCTCCTCTTCAGAAATGCCAGGTGTTGCGGCATGTAAGACATTGTTTAGCGGACAGAGCGCAGAGTAATCGCCAACAGACGTTGTATGGATATGCCCCAAAGCATGTTTGTGCACCTGTACATCAAACGGCGTTGTTATATAGTGACGGATCTCATCAAAATGTTTACGTAGATGCGACCTTATGGTCCTAGGAGGCGGAATGAATTCAAGTAGTTGTCTACCGGGATGCTGTGGTTTACAGCAATTCAGTAGATACTGCTTGTTTAGCATTTCATTATGCTCCCTAACTGGAAGCATTTCCACCTCATTATGTATATGAGATATAGGTGACATAAGGACGCACCCCGTAGCGGTTCTGAGCTCGGTGTTTTGACAGGCCTGAAGCTGATTCCAGTGAACGTCTGCAAGCCCCGGCGACCATATCGGCGACGCATAGTTCAGGATCGGTCGACCAATTGCCTTGTACCTTACCAACAACGTTTCTTTGTCTTTACCCCAAGTACTGCCGGCTAGTGACTTGAGGATTTTGTTGCGGCTCTGTAATTTTGAGACAATTGCAGCTGAATGGGCAGCGAAAGTGTGCATGGTGTCAAAAGTCACTCCTAAAATTTTTGTCTTTTTTAGAATAACTCTTTCGAGTCTGCTCACTATTTTCTATTAAACAAATAACAAACAACTGCTAATAATTAGCTTCAAACCCCAACATTTGGTATTTGTTTCCTTTAGGGGTCCACTCCTAATAAATTAGCTAGAATTATGGAAGATAGCTCAAAATACGGGTTTTGGCCTGAGGATCACGAATCTGGAAGCGCTTTTTAATTTTTTTGTGTCTGTGGAAAGTTATGGTCAAAAAAACGAAAATTGACCCGGGTCCGGTACCAAAATTGGGGCGGGTTCTCTTCAGATAAGCAAAATATTAAAAAAGCGCTTCCGGATTCGTGATGATGATGATGTACTGATACACTATGCTAGCGTGCTTTGATATGCGACGGTCAAAATCGCTTAGGCGGTTAAGCGCCAATATATGATGAATGAACAATCAAATGAGGAAGATGAGATGTTTTTGTTGTTGTTATTGTTGTTAACAATGCATTGCCCTGCCTAGAGTGTATGGTCATTCCGAAGATCTTCATCAAGCTCTTCTAACGGGAGTCTAAGGAAACGCGCAGTTTCAACAGGGTTGGACCAGAGTGGTTAGAAGAGTAGGTTCAATTGGACAATTGAAGAGATGTAGGGTATCATGGGGGGTCCTACCACATGCCGGGCATGTGTTTGAAATTGTATCATTCAGTCTGGATAAGTAAGAGTTTAACCTCACACAGTATCCAGACCTAAGCTGTGCCATGGTGACTCTAGTCTCCCTTGGTACGGTGTGTTCTTCTTCAGCAATATCGGGTGGAAGACTATTTAGAACGGGGTTCACAGGTAGAGATCTGACGAAAGTGTCAACTGACTCGTTTTCTTATATCGACCCGGCCAAGAGCAATACATTCGGGATGACCCACACCACGCTACAACAACAACATACATTTGTCAAAAAAAAAAGTTGGGCTTGAAAGACGGTTTTACGCTGAATTTAATTGTACTTTTATTTTTGGTATTAGTTTCCTTTAGGGGACAACTCCTAATAAATTAGCTAAAAATATGGGAGATACCTCAAAAGACGCGTTTTGGCCTCAGGATCACGAATCCGGAAGCGCTTTTTTAATTTTTTGTTTTAGTGAAAAGTTATGGTCAAAAAACCGAAAAATGACCCGGGTCCGATACCAAAATTGGGGCGGAATCCATGGTATTTATGTGCGAAACACCTTTTTGAGTTGGCGGCCTTCGGCCGCGCTTATAAAAAATAACCCTGGGCTACGCCATCCCAAGTCCGGACGTGTGACATAACCGTGGCTACCGCCACGGCGCGACATTTTTTGCACGTTTTTAGGGACAGTCTAATAATATTACAACAACCACATGAAAACTTGAAACTTTGATTGCAAATATCTCTGCAGAGAAGCAAAATATTAAAAAAGCGCTTCCGGATTCGTGATCCTGAGGCCAAAACGCGTCTTTTGAGGTATCTCCCATATTTTTAGCTAATTTATTAGGAGTTGTCCCCTAAAGGAAACTAATACCTTATTTTTTGGTGCACTCAAAGGGTTAAAAAGATATTCAAGGTCAAAGATCAAAAAATATTTTTTTCATTTCAAAATATCTTGCAAATTGGTGAATGGATTTTTAAATTTGTTTTGTCTTCGAAATACCTTTGATTCAATGTATCATTGTGTATCAATATTGATACACAATGCAATGTATACTTTATTAACCCTTTGACACACTATGCACTAAAAACGAACAAAAAAGCTAATTTCATTCAAAAACGATCAAATACTTAATTTTCTTTTAGAATGGCGATCTTACGATTATTAAAAAAAAATTCCCTTCTATTATTTTATAATTTACAAAATTATGGTTTCTCCTTTTACGAAATGTGCACCATTAGTGATTTTAACCTTTCGTAAAAGGAAAAACTCCCTTCTATTATTTTATAATTTACAAAGTTATGGTTTCTCCTTTTACGAAATGTGCACTATTAGTGAATGGGCATGTTTTTAGCACTTTTGACACTATTTCCATTTCAGTTTGGAAATAGTGTCAATGACTTATTTTCCATTTTCTTGTTGACACTAATTCCATTTCGAAAGCGCAATAGTGTCAATTGACACTATTACCGTAGACACTATTACCTGTCACCGGTTGCCTGAACCGTGGCAACGTGCCACGGTACGCACTCCTTGGGCGGGATCCATGGTATTTATGTGCAGAGGGTGAATTCTGGTTCTATGATATGATAACGTGAAAAAAAATTTGTATGAATATGACGTTTCTTTTCACAAATTTTGTATGAAAATTCTTTTCATTTTATCATTTCATAGAACCAGAATTCACCCCCTGAACACCTTTCTAAACCACTTTTAGTCCCTGTTTTTTACTTCAAAAAAAAAAAAAAATTGACCCTGAGGCGATTACTTTTTTACCTTTTTATAATGGAAATACACAATTTTCATATAGCAATATGTGTATAAAATGAAAGCTTATTGCATTATCTACAATATTTTACTATCTAAAAATACCGAAATTTTTTTCTTTTTTAAACAGTTTTATTCATTTCCATTCGTTTTTTTTATAAAAAACATAGTTTTCATATAAAAAATTTTCATAAAGGTGTTAAATATTAAATGAAAGGTATTTTTATTACTAATTATTGGTATTTAACATTTTCTAATCCGATAAGTAGTTTGAAAGATATTTCGATTTAAAAAAAAAAATAAAAATTGCCCTTTTACGTGGAATTACCCCTTAAGTTTTAAGATAAAAATACATTTACACCGCACCAAATTTGGTAAATTTGGCGAAAAATTGCAAATTTGACGCTTTTTCTATACAAATCTCATTTTCCAAATTTGGAATTCTATAGCAACCCTGCGGGTGTTCCACAGTTAGAATAGCCCAGCAAGAACCTTAATGGGTAATTAACGTGTGATTACTTTTGCATTATGAACAGCTGTAAATAACAATTTCAACTAGTTTTTTTTTAAGAAAATGGACCAATTCTACCAAGAAAAGACAGAAGCCTTCTTGACTCTTCATTTATTATTACTCTATAGATGTTAAAAACATAACGGTTGTGCATTTTCCTTCGGTGGCTTTGTGTTCTGGTAGAAGATTCTTGCAGGGAAGGTGAAGCCAAATGCAAAATTGCCAGTGTAAACAGGTTCGAAATGACTCATTCAAATTCGCCAAATTTGGTGCAGTATAAATGTACTATAAAGCTACATTTACACTGCACAAAATGCGTCACTTTTGACCAAGTTTTTCGAGAACGTTCATCCGCAGATTGAATTTGATCACCAAATTAGGTCAAATTAAATTAAATTCATCTAATTTGGCAAACAAATTCATTCTGCGGACAAACATTCTCGAAATAACTTCGCCAATTGCGACGCATTTGGTGCAGTGTAAATGTATTATAAGATAAGATGTCACAAGTTCTGTATGCAAAAGTTAGATTGCGAAAAAAAGAATCAACATTGGGTTAAATTTCGTTTTTTATCGACTCTCGTTTCCACAATCAGAATAAGGCTGAATATTTTTCCTATATCATTATTAAAAAAAGTCTAGCTTTTACCGAACATTTTCTCTAGCGGTTTTTAAAAGCATGAGTTTATGAAAGTTTCAAAAGGGTGATATACTGCCGTACATAGCAAAAGGGCAGTAAACGCAATTGCCGTCAACAGCAAGAAGGCAGTAAAAGAAGTAGGCAGTATAATAATTTTACTGCCTTCTTGCTGATGACGGCAATTGAGTTTACTTCCTTCTTGCTGAAGTCGGCCGTACCTCCCCACAAAATAAAATAAAATGTGTTAGTGCTCTTGCCTTATTTTTATTGTTGAATAATGATAATAAAGTGGAGTGTGGTTGCTAAGTGACCTTGCTCAATCCCGACTCTTGCGTCCTCGTTCGTGCACTCTGGGCAACGGGAGCTACCTAGGCTCGCGGCAGAAAGAGAGGTAGCCCCGGTGGGGCCACTCTGACATACTTGGTTTAAGGGCTCACCGAGGTTTTTGCGTAGCGTCTGTTCACCATGAGGTGCGGCTGCAAGCGGGCGTCTGTCTTGAAGCAAGCGGCTCGCTATATAAATGTGTAAATATTTTCCGAAAACCCCGAAACGGGTTGTGCGCTGGGTTTGGGACCCGCCACGTAAAAAAACTTAATTCCAATGAAAACAAAATCAAAGCCTCGGATGAGAACCCCCTTTAATGTTGACAACCCGGCAAAACGAATAAGGCATAATGATTTGGATATTAGGGCATGTACCGGGAATGTCCGGACCCTTTCAAGGGACGGTGCCGCTGCCCGACTGGTTGATGTCCTCGTAGGCGCAAAGGCCGACATCACCGCCCTGCAGGAAATGCGATGGACGGGGCAAGGAAAGACGACCATCGGTCCTTGTGACGTATACTACAGTGGCCAGACACGCAGCAAAGCGCGTGGTGTAGGATTCGTGGTGGGAAAGAGACTTCGTCGCCAAGTATTGGCGTTCACTCCTGTGGACGAGCGTCTCGCTGCGATCCGCATCAAGGCGAGGTTTTTCAACATAACATTTATCTGCGCCTATGCGCCGACTGAGGAGACGGACGACGCAGAGAAGGACTCCTTCTACGATAAACTTGAACAGACTTATGATCGCTGCCCCCAGCATGATATCAAAATCGTGCTCGGCGACTTTAATGCCAAGGTGGGCAAGGAAGGAGTCTTTGGTCCTACAGTTGGAAAATTCAGTCTCCACGATATAACATCCCCCAACGGCACTAGGTTGATTGACTTCGCCGCTGCTCGCAATATGGTCATCAGTAGTACCAGGTTCCAGCATAAGCGAATACACCAAGCCACATGGCTGTCCCCTGATCAAAGAACTAGAAACCATATTGATCATGTCTTGATTGACGGCAGACATAGCTCCACCGTTCTGGACGTGCGTACACTGCGTGGTCCCAATATTGACTCTGACCATTATCTTGTCGCAGCCAAGATACGCACACGCCTCTGTGCAACGAAGAAAGTGCGCACAGTAACGGAAGGAAAGTTTGACGTCGAGATGTTGCGCGTGACACAGACAGCTGATAATTTCTCCACTAGACTCTCACACCTGCTAGCAGAGGGCAATTCCCGACCTAACGATGTAACCGAGCAATGGAAGCATATCTCTCACTCATTGCGTACCGCCGCTGAGGCCACTATAGGGTTCCAGCGAGCCCGCAAGAACAACTGGTACGATGGGGAATGCAAAACTGCCTCGAAAAAAAAAGGACGCTGCCTACAAGGAGACGTTGCGAACGGGCGCAACCCGCAGTGTATGGCAACAATATCGTGAGGCAAAGAAGGAAGAGAGACGCCTTTTCAGAAAAAAGAAAAGTGAGGCCGAAAGGCGTGAGTGTGAGGATGACGGTAGGTTTTAAGACCGGGGCAAGCTCCTGTAAGGACAATAATGGCGACCTGGTAACCGACGTACAAAGTGTACTTAAATTATAGAGGGAGCACTTCTCCTCACTGCTAAATTGCGAGGGAGACGTCGAACCCGATACCCCAATCCCTGACGATGGAAAAGTCGTCCCACCACCTGACTAAGATGAAGTGAGGATAGCTATATCCCAGCTCAAAAACAACAAAGCGCCTGGAAAAGACGGACTACCCGCCGAGCTGTTCAAACACGGAGGCGAAGAGCTGGTAAAAAGCATGCATCAGCTCTTAAGCAGAATATGGTCAGACGAATGCATGCCTCCGGATTGGAATTTAAGTGTGCTTTGCCCAATCCACAAGAAAGGCGATCCCGCAACCAACCGCACCAACTACCGCGGAATTAGTCTTCTTAATATTGCATAAGGTTCTTTCTAGCGTGTTGTGTGAAAGGCTGAAGCCCATCGTAGACAAACTGACTGGACCTTATCAGTGTGGCTTTAGACCTGGTAAGTCTACCATCGACCAGATTTTCACGATACGCCAAATCCTGGAGAAGACCCATGATAAAAGAATCGACACACACCATCTCTTTGTCGATTTCAAAGCCGCTTTTGACAGCGCAAAAAGGAGTTGCCTGTATGCCGCCATGTCTGAATTTGACTTCCCTGCAAAGCTTATACGGCTTTGCCAAATGACGTTGAGCAATATCAACAGCTCCGTCAGAATCGGGAAGGACCTCTCTGAGCCATTTGAAACCAAACGAGGCTTCAGACAGGGCGACTCCCTTTCGTGCGATTTCTTCAATCTGATGCTGGAGAAAATAATTCGAGCAGCAGAGCTAAACCGCAATGGTACAATCTTTTACAAGAGCGTGCAATTGCTGGCGTATGCCGATGATATTTATATCATTGGCCTTAACAACCGCGCCGTAAGCGCTGCCTTCTCTGGACTGGATAAGGAAGCGAAAAAAGTGGGTCTTGCCGTGAACGAGGACAAGACGAAGTATTTGCTGTCATCAAAGAAAGAATCGGCGCACCTGCGCCTTGGCAGCCATGTCACTGTTGATAGTTACAAATTTGAAACTGAGAGGGACTTCGTCTATTTGGGAACCAGCATTAACACCGAAAATAATATCAGTCTAGAAATCCAGCGGAGAATCACTCTTGCCAACAAGTGCTACTTTGGACTGAGTAGGCAATTGAGAAGTAAAGTCCTCTCTCGAAGAACAAATCCAGCGGAGAATCACTCTTGCCAACAAGTGCTACTTTGGACTGAGTAGGCAATTGAGAAGTAAAGTCCTCTCTCGAAGAACAAAGATCATGCTCTATAAGTCTCTCATCATACCTGTCCTGATGTATGGCTCAGATTCATGGACAATGTCAAGAGAAGATGAGATGGCCCTTGGAGTATTTGAGAGAAAAGTTCTCCGGAAGATTTATGGTCCTTCCCGTGATGCTACCGGCAAGTATAGAAGGAAATTTAACGATGAGCTGTACGAGCTCTACGCAGATCTGACCATAGTCCAGCGAATTGAAGCCCAAAGACTCCGCTGGCTGGGCCATGTTATGCGAATGGACAAAGAAGCACCAGCACAGAAGGTTTTCCTATCGTCGCCTGAATTCGGCAGCAGAGGAAGGGGGAGGCCTCGACTGAGATGGAAACAACAGGTGGAGGATGACTTGAACTCCATTGGGGTTTCCAATTGGCGTCAGTTATCGCTAAAAAGGAATGACTGGCGTGCTTTGATATGCAACGGCCAAAATTGCTTAGGCGGTTAAGCGCCAATAAATGATGAAATGAATGATAATAAAGCAAGAAATTATAAAATTTTGTGAAAATAGTGTTATAGTGATGGTTTGTTTGTGTTTGAGTGTTTTGTTTGCATTTGTGACTGTTTATTCGCTTCGTTTTCGATGAAATTGGAAAACTTCAGCATCTCAGCAGCTACCGAGTGCCAAAGCGCGCTGAAGCATGTCAGGAGACATAATTATTTTATGTGAAATATGTACATATATATTTGCAAACCAATTTGCAAATTGTTGTATGTAATGTTGAATTGGGGAGGAGGCGCAAGGAATAAAGAACGCTCTTTTCCGTATATTTCCAAGAAGACGCAGTTGATTAATTAACAAGTGCAATAAGAGATGCGTTTTTATTTCCTACAATTATTCAAATTTTACAAGGTTATACAATAAAATAAGATGTAAAAACTTACGTTGGTTTTTGCCCTCCTCTATCTTCGATCGAATTCAACAGTTAGAAAAATTGGAATGGTTTTACATAGGGATTACAATAAATCAGAATCATTTGATAGAGAAGGGTTGCCAGAAGGGCTCAAAGACAAACATTAAGACACGTTCACATACACCTAACATAAAACGTAAGTCTGCAGCAACATCCCGGCCACCGTGAATCTAGGCAGATTCACCAACGTCTAACTTCGCTAACAAGCAAGCCGGTCGTTTGAATACTCCATTCTTGGTTTGCACTTCGACACTTCGTATTTGTCCATCCCTGCCAGGATATACTTGAGTGACTCAACCCATAGGCCATTTGGAGCGGTGAAGGTTGCTATCGACGATTAGGATGACGTCCCCTACGCACAACGATTCCACGGGCTGGTACCACTTGGTTCGGCGGCATAAGTCTGGCAAGTACTCGGAAAGCCATTTCTTGTTGCGCTTGCTGAGCCTTTCTCCATTGCTTCCTGGTGGCTGTGTACTCTTCTTGACGTGGGTGTGGCGTTTGCTCCGAGTTAGCCGTACCTAAAAGAAAAAGATTAGGGGTTACAGGGTAGTCGGTGGGCGAGTCTAAGGGAATGTGAGTTAGCGGACGCGAATTGACCATGTTTTCGGCCTCGCACATCAAGCTGTAAAGACAATGCTTTTGAAGATTTTCTTGATTGAGCGCATGTGACGAGAAACGGTCCCATATAATCGAGCCCTACATACGAAAATGGCCGTACGAATGGTGTGAGCCTATCTGGAGGCAGTTGGCCCATCATCGGGTTGTCAGGTTTGGCGCGGTTGTTCTTACATAGTTGGCATGCCCGCTCGACGCGACGTACAGCGACGCGCAAATATGGTATCCAAAATTTCCTTCGAATTTCTGCTACGATTGTTCGTTCGTTCTTGTGCCTCCATTTCCGGTGATAATAGCTAACCAGTAAGTCAGTGACGTAATGGGCGCGAGGCAAAATGATGGGTCTGCGGGTCACCTCTGGAACAGCTTCTGCATGGTCAATTCTACCCTTTACTCGGATGACACCCTTTTCGCCATATACGGCGTGAGATTCAATAATTTGCTATCGTGTTTAAGCGATTTTCCCATACTCAGGTCTTCATACTCCTCAGGGTAGTCCATCTTCTGTACGGCTCGGCAAATTGTAAGTTCGGCCATGTCCAACTCAGCAGCTGTCAGCGGGCCACTGCGTTTATCCAGCTGACTGTTTCTGCTGTTATCACGGAACTGAAGAACCCATCCAACAACCCTAGTTAGGCGATTGAAGCACGAAAATCTTTCAAAAAGGTTATGATCCACCTGTATGTGGAAAACAAACTTCGCGCGAAGCTCTTCCTGAGTGTCTGGAGCGGGCCCATCGGTCGGCCAAAGTCTTTCGTCATCCAGTAGAAAGTCGGGTCCACTCGCCCAGAAGGATTTACGATTACCACTTCGAATACGCGTTCCAAAGTCAGCTGGATTACTCCCACTCGGCAACCACCTCCACTCGCTGGATTCACTGTTTTCTAAAATTTCGTTTACCCGATGGGCAACATACGGCTTGTAGCGCCGGTGATCGGACTTTATCCATGCAAGGGTTGTTTTCGAGTCGCTCCACATAACAGTTCTATTAACTTTCACATCGTGATTTTGCGAGATCATGGTACGAAGACGTGCAGCGAGGACGGCTGATTGCAACTCTAAACGCGGAACTGTTGTCAGCTTCAACGGAGCACACTTGGCTTTTCCCATAACAAATGCCAGACGTATGGCACCAACATCTCCGACAATCCTCCAATACGCTACCGCTGCATAAGCTGTCTCGCTGGCGTCTGCAAAAACATGCAACTCAACTGGAAACTGTAAAAAGTGTGCGTGATAACAACGCGCCATACTCAGATTTTCACTTGAGCCATGTTCCATATGCGTCATCTGGAATGCCTTCGTCCCAGACCACCTTTTTCTTCCAGGCTGTTTGTAGAATCAGTTTTCCCACCAGCGTAAATTCGGATGCCAAGCCAAAAGGGTCGAACACTGACATCGCAACACTCAAGGCTTCGCGCTTGGTAGGTCTTCTTTTGCTACTTAGTATTGCTTTGTTAATTCTACCAAGCGATAGAGCGAACTTCAGCTCATCTTTTATTGTGTCCCAGTACATGCCCAAAACCTTCTGGAAATCATCCTTGTCGAGTCTGAAATCTGTTGCTACGGTTTCCTCGCCATTGAACTGCACACTGACCCACTTCACGTTTGATACAAACCGCTTTAATTCGAATCCAGCTTGTCTATGAACCCAAATGACTTCGTTCGTGATGCGCTTTGCTTCTTCCGGGGTGTTAAAACAGTGCATAAAATCATCCACGTAGTGGTTGTTGAGAATCGCATCTGCAGCCTGGGGAAACATAGCTTTGAAGTCGTCAGCATTCTTATTCTTGACGAATTGTGCTGAGCAAGGAGAACATGTTGCACCAAATGTCATAGCAGTCATCAAATACTCGCCAACCGGCTCATTCGCGTTCTTACGCCATAGAAAGCGTTGTGCGTTCTGGTCTTCACTACGTATTTTCACTTGGTGGAACATTTCCACTATGTCGCCGCACACACCGATTGCTTTCTGTCTGAACTTCATTAGTATCGTGGTTAAAGGCTGGCAGAGATCAGGCCCGTTAAGCAGAGCGGAGTTCAAAGACACTCCTTCCACTTAGGCGGCAGCGTCGAAGACAAGGCGTAGTTTTTCTGGCTTTTTGGCATTACGAACTCCAAAATGAGGAAGATACCATGTCCGCTTTCCTTCTGTATTTCGAATCTCTTCATCGCTTAGGCGCCTCGCATACCCCTTTCTAACTTAATCCGCTAATATATCCGCGTATCGTTGCTGAAATTCTTTATCTTGCACGAACTTCTTCTCTAGAGCCATTAGCCGCTTTTCTGCCATCTTTCTGCTATCGGGAAGGAGAACGTTATCGTTTTTCCACAGCAGACCTGTCTCGAAGCGACCATCTTTTCGCACTGTTGTTTGTTCAATTAGCTCTTTCGCTCTAACCACTGCGACACTCTCCACATGTTTTGTCGGATTCGCACCCAAACTATCGTCCACAATAGATTTGTTTCTTGAAATCTCCAGCAAAGAACTGTCAGCAGAAGAGAGTCTTGTAAAAAGCTGTCAAAATCTCATTTTTCTTAGTTTCATCTCTCTTCTGCTAGTTTTTCGCCGAACAGGAGCCAGCAGAAATTCTCCAGCAGAACAGCTGTTCTGACAATTGACAAATGAAAATAAATTTTTTTCGCAGCAAATGAAATTGCGAATTTTTCAGTCTTTGGACAATTTCTCCGTATATATCGACGTTAACCTTACAAAATATTAAGAAAATTGAATGCCTTATACACCTTCAGTATTTCCGATTCCTGTAACTGTGTCTGCAGGATTATATTGGTCTCCTAAACGAGCCACATTACGTTGGTCCAACGGACATTGGGCTTCGGTGCATTGCTATTCAAAGATACGGAATTATTGAAGATTTGGTATTTATTGTATGTACTTACTTCATTTGCTGGTAAATAACTCATAGTTTTCAAAATATTCGTAATAAATTTTAAATTTCATAAAAACATGCAATCAATTTTGATTTTGCCATATGTCACAATCAGCTGTTTGTTACTTGCTAGTTTTTGCTGGACGAAAAATCTCCAGCAGCAACTTGCAGCGAACTTGCAGCGAATTGGCGCTCTTTCTCTCAATTAAATGTCAAAAAGCTGCTGGATTCGCTGCTAATTTTTTCACAAAACACTTTTCTAGGAATAATTATTCATAATTAGCAGAAAAGAAACAAAGCTAATACAATTCTCCACTAAGGTTTCCAGTCGTCGCACATCTCCATCTTGCATGAAAAAGGAATGATAACCACCAGATACCGATTGGCTTTGCTCAGCTTCTAAACCGTACACAACCCAGCATAATTTTGTCAAAATAGCTGCCGGCCCATACTGTCCATCCGATGCTGTTTTCTTCGCCATGCCGAGATGCGCGCTATCGAGCCCAATCAGAACATGACCTTAATATTTTTAATAAGAAATTTTTCGCCATCAGCCGAGGAGCTGGAAATTTGCACATCGACCCCGAAAGCCATTTTGGTCACCGTGCTGTTTCCTAACCATTGCAACATCAACTTCTCTTTCCTCCCTTTCAGGCCGATACCGTCGGCTAAACTCTTGTCCATTAACGATATTGAGGATCCCTCATCCAAGAACGCGAAACAATTAACTTTCTTTTCATTTGCGTATAAGGTCACCGGTAGAATTTTAAACAATACTTTCGAATTTCCAGCTTGCTTAACTGTGCTGGGGAATATCGGTTGAAGTTGCTAGCGTTGATTGTCGGTTTGTTGTTGTTGGTTACCATTTGTGTTGGTTACGTCGTTGCCGTGCAAAAGTCCATGTAGCTTCTTAGTGCAATTATGTATCGTACATTTGTGCTTATACCTGCATCTACTGCTTCTATGCCCGCTTTTGAGACAGTTGAAACACACCTTAGCCTCCCTAACGAATTGCCACCTTGCCGTATTGTCCATACTGAGGAACCGCTTGCACTTCGAAACATGATGCACCTCTGAACATAATATGCATGTAGAGCCATTACCATCCTGGGTCTCTTCCATATGAAAAAACCTTCCGCGAGCTTCGCCTCTTCCCTCAGCTATACGCGATTGTGTGTTTGACGTGATGCACGCCGTATTCACCACGCGCGCTAATTCCTGAAGCCAGTTACTAAAGTGTATTATGGTAGCCCTTGGAATGACGGTGATGGCATAACGTGCCCAGTCCAAGCGACGTTGCATTGGAAGCTTAAGAAGTAACTCTTCCATAAGCGTTGGGTTACTCAAGTGATATTCACACCCGGCAGATTCTAAAAACGTAGCTAGGTTCAGAACTTTTGTAGCGAACGGCACTAAAAACTCTACACGATTTTCTGAAATTGGAGCAAAATTACGTATTCGGGAGATTTGACTCTTAACTAGTAATTACCAAAACGCTCCTGAAGTGTCTCGATTACCCTCGGCACATTGCTACAATGGATAAGTAAACACTCGACCACCTCTCGTGCCTTTCCCTTTATTGCCTTCTGAAGGCGCAACATATTTTGACGTTCATTATAACCGTATTCTTCTGTAGTCATATAAAAAGATTCGCGAAACATCGGCCAGTCTTCAGGCCTACCATCAAATTCCGGCAGATCGTATAATTTTTTGATTGTATTTGACCTGGTAGTAGCCAGGGTGCGGTTTAAGTCTGTTAAGGTTTCAACGATCGACGCCCCACTTGCCTCTGCGCCACTTACTGAAGACGGTGCACTGGTGATAAGGTCCTGTACGTTCGATGTTGTTGCCCCAGTATTGTTTGAAGTGCTAAGTTTCGCGAAAGAATTTTGAAGCTCTTTCAGTTGCTGTGTCATTGCTTTAATTGCTGATGTCCCGTTGCACCCTGATTAAGCATGGTGGTATTCACCATTGCTATCTTGCTCTCACATATTTGTTTGTGACCGAGTATTAACCATATCAAAAAAAATGACCGCTATAACAGGGCTTTACCGCTATGAACTCAGCGCAAGTCGAATAATATTATGCCTCAAATTCTAACCTTTAATCCCACGCACCACCAAACTTCCTACAATCCCCAAGCATAATCCAATAAGTACCTTACAAATCCGCCACACTTGTTTTTGCGCACTTTAATTATATGCTGGTGACCGGGACTCTGTTAACCGGATTTACTTTCCGGCTTTAGCTGCTACTCATAATTTTGCGCCACCAAATTTAGTAAATTAAATAGTTGTGGCCATTGAAGAACGATAGCAATAAGAGATGCGTTTTTATTTCCTACAATTATTCAAATTTTACAAGGTTATACAATAAAATAAGATGTAAAAACTTACGTTGGTTTTTGCCCTCCTCTATCTTCGATCGAATTCAACAGTTAGAAAAATTGGAATGGTTTTACATAGGGATTACAATAAATCGATAAATAAATCAGAATCATTTATTTATTTATTTATTTATTCAAGTCTATGAAGTACAAGTTTCTTACAGACTAAAAGCTATGTGTATCATAAAATAAATTACATAAGTAAAACAATCCAGCAACTTAAAAATAGATTACAAAACTGTATTTAATATGTTAACAAGTTCATACTTAGAAATTGAGAAATCAAACGAAACAGAGTTCGAGATCCTGTTAAGTTCATTGATAGCTCGAGCAATGGGAGCGTTACGAGCATAATCAGTTCTAAGAATTTGTTCATAGAAGGGAACAACAGTACGCAGAGACCTTCGCGGGATATTAAAATTAATCCGAGCAAGAAGAGATATACAATCAATGTCGCCACTAATAATATTGAAAAAGAAAGATAATGAAAGAAAAACTCGCCTGGTCTCTAGCGTTTTCAAATTTATTAGAAGTAACCGCGAGTTATAAGTAGGCATCGGCTCCGAGAAGTTTAGTAAGCGTAACGCAAACCTAAGAAATATTTTTTGAACCCTTTCAATTCTATTTATTGCGGAAATATGGTATGGTCTCCAAATTATAGCTCCATATTCCAAGTTTGACCGAACAAAGGCCGTAAAAAGTAATTTAAGGGTATAAGGATCCGAGCATTTCGCACAGTTCCATCTAATAAAGCCCAAGAGTGAGTACGCTTTAGCGATAATATAGCTTATGTGGCTATTAAAAGTAAAGTTCGCGGTAAAAATTATACCAAGATCCTTCGTTTCTTCCAAAGAATCCAAAACAGAGTCATCAATCATGTAGGTTGAAGGCAGCACATTTTGAATCTTTGCGTACGTTATTTTGAAGCACTTCTTTATGTTTAGGGGGAGGCGGGAGTTTAAATACCAGACCTGCAGCTTGTCAATATCAGCTTGAACCCTATTAATGTCGTTACGATTTTGAATTACAGAATATATTTTTAGATCGTCAGCATATAATAGGTATTTAGCGAAAGAGAAGCAACTGCTTATGTCATTTATAAATAACACGAACAGCAGTGGGCCTAAAATACTTCCTTGTGGAACGCCCGAACACGCTATAAAAGGTCGAGAGTTAGTGTTATCAACAGTGACCACACATTGCCTATTAGATAAATACGATTTTATCCACTTTAAAAAAACAGAGTGAAATCCCAGGTATTCAAGCTTACTAATTAGTACCTTGTGTGATACTTTATCGAAAGCCTTGGAAAAGTCAGTGTATACGCAATCAACTTGAAGACCAAGTTGGAAAGACTCAAAGCAGTATTCACTAAATTCAGTCAAATTAGTAATTGTGGACCGATTTGGAATAAAGCCATGCTGAAATGATGATATTAAACTTTTGGTTGCAAAATATATTTTCTCTTTTACAATAACTTCAAAAAGCTTCGAGATTGTGGACAGCTTTGAAATCGGACGATAATTACAAACATCATTTTTGTTTCCACTTTTGAAAGTAGGAGTAATGCATGTAATTTTCCAATCTTCCACAAAATAGCCAGAATCCAGAGACATATTAAAAATAAGTGTAATTGGTAAAATTAACGCTTGCGCGTTTTTGAGCAAAAAACCCGAAATTCCATCAATATCAGTTTTCTCTGAAGGCTTAAGACCCAATATTCCGTCTAGAACATCCTCAGATGAAAGTCTAAGAGATCCAAAATTTACAGAAGAAACATTATCTCCAGAACCAGCCACAAATTCAGAGTTACAATCATCCAAAATAAAATTAGAGCTAAAAAACTTCGCGAACAAATTTGCTGCATCAGTTAAGTTACTAGCAGATTCGTTCTCCAAGAATATAGCAGATGGAATACCAGAGGTAGATTTTTTTGATTTGATGAAGCTCCAGAATGATTTGGGACTGGCTTTTATACCCGACTCAACATTAAGTATGTAATTCCTATAAAGAAATTTATCTAAACAGTTAAATTCTTTCATGTATTTCTGATATGATGCATAAAATATAGAGCTACCAGTAGCTTTGTACCTTTTAAAAAATTTGTTCCTCAGATTCTTCAATTTTTTCAGGCGACGATTGTACCATGGAAGCTTATAAGTCTTTTTCCTAACAATGGGAACCCATTTTAGACACAATGCGGATAATTTATCTTTCAAGATACGATAACTAGCCGAGACATCAGAGGTAGAAAATAATTCCTCCCAATTAAGCTCAGTTAAACATATGCTTAATTCAGAAAAATTACCGGCTTTAAAATTAAAACGTACGTTTTCGACAGAAGCATTTGATGCAAACTTATAAAACTCAAAATTAATAGTTAGAGGAAGAAGATGCAAACTAGATGGTGACAGAGGAAAATGGCTTTCTTCAATAAAAGTGTTTATATTGTCACTTATGAAAACAAGATCAAGAATTCTGCCAAGCCTGTTTACATATTTATTAATTTGCACTAAGTTAACACTCAAGATATTGTCTACAAGATAAGACTCATACGACTTACTAATATTTATGGGCATAAGGCCAAAGTTTGTTATAGGAGACCAGCCTACATCACATAAGTTGAAGTCACCTAATACACAAACATGATTATCAGCTACCTTATTTAGAATTAAGGAGATCACATTATCAGTATGTGCATTATAAAGGTAATCCGCGCTATTCGGTGGGATGTATGAAGCAACAATAAACAGTGAGTTTGGCGAAGAAGCACCCTTAATGCTGACACATAGCTGGTCCAATAGCGAATCACAATTATCAAGCGCAACCAAGTGAGATTGGAATTTTCGGTGAACAGCAATGAGAACGCCCCCACCTCTACCACAGCCGGTTTTTAGGGAGTCTCTATCTTTGCGGTAAACGTTATACAAGTTGGAGTCAAAATACTCACTATCAAAGAAGTTAATTGTGAGCCAGGTTTCAACAAACACAATGACATCAAAATCCAAACGAGAACTAAAAGGCCGCACCGCCTCCCCTTTAGTTCGCATGCCAGAAACATTCTGGAAATATACCTTAAGGTCATATGCAGTATTAATATTATTATTATTAGAATTAGCCATGCCGCCTTTAGCACATCTTGTTGGTGTACTGCCATCTACACATTCTTCTGTTGGGTTCGAACTCTCCGTTTGCGATCTCCTCGGTTTCGAAAAAAATTAAATGGTTTAACTTTAACATTTATAGGCCAAATTTTCGCATCGAGAATACTAGGAAACTCGGCAGATAGAACACCCAACCTGAAGTTAACGTGAGTACGATTTTCTGCTGGGTCATCTTTTTTAACCAATGCAAAGCAGGAGAGAGCCCTTTTGTCAATATTTACATGCTTACACACATAATTCTTAATGTCATCAGCAGTGACTTTGGGGTCGAACGATGACAAGTGCACCCACATCATGCGATCATCATCATCATCATCATTTATTGGCGCTTAACCGCCTAAGCGATTTTGGCCGTTTCGCATCAAAGCACGCCAGTCATTCCTTTTTAGCGATAACTGACGCCAATTGGAAACCCCAAGGGAGTTCAAGTCATCCTCCACCTGTTGTTTCCATCTCAGTCGAGGCCTCCCCCTTCCCCTGCTACCGAATTCAGGCGACGATAGGAAAACCTTCTGTGCTGGAGCTTCTTTGTCCATTCGCATAACATGGCCCAGCCAGCGGAGTCTTTGGGCTTTAATTCGCTGGACTATGGTCAGATCTGCGTAGAGCTCGTACAGCTCGTCGTTAAATTTCCTTCGATACTCGCCGTTGGCATCACGGGAAGGACCATAAATCTTCCGCAGAACTTTTCTCTCAAATACTCCAAGGGCCATCTCATCTTCTCTTGACATTGTCCATGAGTCTGAGCCATACATCAGGACAGGTATGATGAGAGACTTATAGAGCGTGATCTTTGTTCTTCGAGAGAGGACTTTACTTCTCAATTGCCTACTCAGTCCAAAGTAGCACTTGTTGGCAAGAGTGATTCTCCGCTGGATTTCTAGACTGATATTATTTTCGGTGTTGATACTGGTTCCCAAATAGACGAAGTCCCTCACAGTTTCAAATTTGTAACTATCAACAGTGACATGGCTGCCAAGGCGCAGGTGCGCCGATTCTTTCTTTGATGACAGCAAATACTTCGTCTTGTCCTCGTTCACGGCAAGACCCACTTTTTTCGCTTCCTTATCCAGTCCAGAGAAGGCAGCGCTTACGGCGCGGTTGTTAAGGCCAATGATATCAATATCATCGGCATACTCCAGCAATTGCACGCTCTTGTAAAAGATTGTACCATTGCGGTTTAGCTCTGCTGCTCGAATTATCTTCTCCAGCATCAGATTGAAGAAATCGCATGAAAGGGAGTCGCCCTGTCTGAAGCCTCCTTTGGTTTCAAATGGCTCAGAGAGGTCCTTCCCGATTCTGACGGAGCTGTTGGTATTGCTCAACGTCATTTGGCAAAGCCGTATAAGCTTTGCAGGGAAGTCAAATTCAGACATGGCGGCATACAGGCAACTCCTTTTTACGCTGTCAAAAGCGGCTTTAAAATCGACAAAGAGATGGTGAGTGTCGATTCTCTTATCATGGGTCTTCTCCAGGATTTGGCGTATCGTGAAAATCTGGTCGATGGTAGACTTACCAGGTCTAAAGCCACACTGATAAGGTCCAATCAGTTTGTCTACGATGGGCTTCAGCCTTTCACACAACACGCTAGAAAGAACCTTATATGCGATATTAAGAAGACTAATTCCGCGGTAGTTGGTGCGGTTAGCGGGATCGCCTTTTTTGTGGATTGGGCAAAGCACACTTAAATTCCAATCCGGAGGCAACGCATAATTCAGTGCTTGCATTAGAGCCAACTACAACAACATTGCTATTTCGCTTACTGACCACTTTTATCCACGCAGTATTGTCTTCTGATTCCCTTTCATCATTTATTTGCTGTTGAGAGAGCACAGCATTATCAGCACCCAGAGCTGGCAGGTTATCGGCAGAAGAAACAGCGGTGATAACAGGCACGTTAAGAGAACCACTATTGAGGGTGGGCCTAATGTTTTCGCTTGTACTAGCATCATTGTTGTTGCTTACAGCAATATCAGGCATTGTACTAGTACCTACTTCAACACTAGTATCCTTAGAACCGCATTCCTTGTCATTATGCATTTCATTATTATCATTCTTCTTATTATTTCGTTTGTGTTTCTTTTTGTTCTGCACTGTTTTCCACTCGTTTTGTTTACCAACAGCTGCAGTAGGCTTAACAACAATACCCGAAGTAGGCGAAGAAGCGGCAGTTGGAATTTGCGTGGCAGTTGAAGTGCTAGCAGCAGCAGCAGCATCATTAGGCTGCGGCAGATAAGTAGCAGCATTGGCAATGACGTCGACAGAGCCCATGGCACCTGTAGCAGATGGCTGCGTTGACGTAGCAGTGTTGTTGTTGCAGTGATTTACAAAATTCTCAAACTGAGCGAGCAAACGATATAGAGTTGAATTATTCTCGTCAAGCTTAGAGTGCAAGTTACGAACCTCGGCTTGAAGAGAATCAATTTTTTGCTGTAGGCACTCATTATCCGTACATGTCACTTGCACTTGCATTGGTTGTTGTTGTTGTTGTACTGACGAGTTATGCAAAGTCAACGACTCGTCTTGTTGAGGGGGAGCACACATATTTTTTTAAATATTGAGCAAGATATGCCAATATTGGTATCAATTGAAAGGTATTTTCGGCCGTATTCCAAATATGTAAATCTCAAGCAGGGTTGCCACCTAGGGTTGCCACCTAACCGCTAGACCGATTTGGATAGATAGTACGATTCATTCTAAGATTATGTGCGTGGGTGTTGCCACTTGGGGCGGTTCACAGGGTTGCCACCTATCTAATTTGTTGTTTAATATTGAGCAAGATATGCCAATATGGGTATCAAATGAAAGGTATTTTCAACCGTATTCCAAATATGTAAATCACAAGCAGGCTTGCCACCTAGGGTTGCCACCTAACCGCATTTTATTTATTTTTATTGATATCTCGGGAACCGCTGGACCGATGTGGATAAAGTTTGGCATTATAGATAGTATGATTCATTCTAAGATTATATGCGTGGGTGTTGCCACTTGGGGCGGTTCACAGGGTTCCCAAATATCTAAAAAAATTTTCAATATTGAGCAAGATATGCCAATATGGGTATCAAATGAAAGGTATTTTCGACCGTGTTCCAAATATGGAAATCTCAAGCAGGGTTGTTACCTAACCGCATTTTATTTATTTTCTCTATATCTCGGGAACCGCGAGACCGATTTGGATAAAGTTGGACATTATAGATAGTATGATTCATTTTAAGATTATACACGTGGGTGTGGCCACTTGGCGCGGTTCACAGGGTTGCCACCTATCTGAATTTTTTTTTAATATTGAGCAGATTATGCCAATATAAGTATCAAATGAAGGTATTTTCGACCGTATTCCAAATATGTAAATCTCAAGAAGGGTTGCCACCTAACCGCATTTTATTTATTTTCTCTATATCTACCAAGAAAAGACAGAAGCCTTCTTGACTCTTCATTTATTATTACTCTACAGGTGTTTAAAACATCACGATTGCGCATTTTCTTTCGGTGGCTTTGTGTTCTGGTAGAAGATTCTTGCAGGGAAAGTGAAGCCAAATGCAAATTTGCCAGTGTAAACAGGTTCGAAATTGCTCATTCAAATTCGCCAAATTTGGTGCAGTATAATGTACTATAAGATTATATGCGTGGGTGTTTTCATTTGAGGCTGTTCACAGGGTTGCCACCTATCTCAAGTTTTTTAAAATATTGAGCAATATATGCCTATATGGGTATCAAATGAAAGGTATTTTCGATCGCATTTCAAATATGACAATTTCTAGCAGAGTTGCCAGCTAGGGTTGCCCCCAAACCGTATTTTATTTATTTTTCCTTATATCTCGTGAATCGCTTTGCCGTTGTGTATTAAATTTGGCATTATTAGTAGTATGATTCATTCTAAAACTATATATATGGCGGTTGTCACTTGGGGCAGTTCAAAGGGTTGCCACCTATATATATATATATTTTGTTTTAATATTGAGCAAGATATGCCCATACGGGTATCAAGTGAAAGGTATTTCAATTTCAACTCTCTTTCCTATCTCCCTCTCTTTTGCTCTTCATTGTCCTCTTTCCCTCTACCACGCCCCTCTTCCTCTATATCCCATTCGTATTGGCCCCTGTTAATTTAGGCCTAATTCTACCCATGTACGAAATTTTAAGGAAAATTTAAAAAAATTTTAAGGAAAACGCATCATATATAAGATATTTTTGAATGGATCGTTTCCCTGGCCCCTGCGGGTTATGGCTTTAGAATATGCCCGAGGTAGGCGTACCGGTCGTAAGAGGCGACTAATATGCACATTGGTAATGATGTGCTACTCGATGGTTGATCTACGGATATGATTCCTCTCACCTCTCATTACCCATCTTCTTCTTCCTCACGGATGGAGGGATGACATGACCTAGAAGGTTCCACTGGTCATACCAAATCGCTACCACGACAGTCGGGCAGTACCGCAAGGGAGTACCGCAGCGTACCGGGGTCATATCCGGCCAAGGACTGTCAACTTCGGCATCACTCCCCAAAACCTTCGGGGAGTGTTTTGCTGTTAACAACAACAACATCGTTTCCTTAAAATGCTGTTATAAAGCCGTTAAAATGAAATCAAATTTATAAAGAGCTTTACCCTTCTATAAACTCTTAATAAGACCATACTTCAAAGGAAAATAAACGTCAAAGTGGCAAATCCTTGATACAAAAATTACAAAAGTGGCCAGAACAGGATGCTGGACATATATTCGCAGGTTGTAGGACCTTAGGTGTTCCACCCACTTTGCTCTGCTATACTAGGCTGCCAGTCATCTTATTTTGGCATTTAGACCTCAGATTTAGGGGTCAGCGGAATCACGGTCGCGGCATCGGCTAGGAAGTGGTCAGCTTCTGGTTCTAATGTGGTGCAGTTTGATGTGATATGAGGTAAGCTGCTTCAGGTTACCTATCCCCTTTAGTGTGCAGAACATCGAATCGCCAATTGGCTCGACTAGCTTCTCTGATCTTCAGTAGGCCATGCTAATATGAGGGCGGTAGTCTCTAGGGTAGCTTGGATAGGAGGCAGGTGGTGGGTAAACGATTATGAGGTTAAGGTCCATATGTCCCGCCTGAACGATGATACTCTGTCGTTCTATAATCCTGTGCATTGGGTCGATATCGGGTTTAAATTGGCAAAACTGCACGGAAGTGTGGATAATGAACGCTAGGTTCGTATACCTGGTTGGAAGAAAAATAGTTCGTATGCGTCATCGCTATGAGTAAGCGTACATAGCATTGGATTTGTCACGGGTTGCGCTTGAGCGGACAAACAGTGCACGTAGCGAAAGGGACCAGGAGCTGGAAGCTTTGTCTTGCACTCGTGCTGTGACCGAAAGGGGGAGGGGTGATGATGGAGACGGGTCTGATACTCGGCATGGCTCAACTGCAAAGAAAGTAGCTGTGGGAAGCCGAATGAGGCGCAGGCGTTGTAGGGCGCGAATGACAACCGGGAGCACATTGTACAGCTTGCTGTGTATAAGAAGGTCGTGAATACCGAAGTTCAGGCAGGCGGGATCGCAGATCTAGAGCGTTGCGAGCCGCAGCCCTTGGGCGAAATGTAAAACACCACAGCTCCCATGCCCGGTACACAAAATGAAAATTGACGCTCGCACTTAACGCCGCCAACACCTTTCACGTCCGTTCAACACTCCTACTATTTTTGGAGCGCATGAGCACACTGAGAGAGAGTCACAGAGGAGCACGACCTTTTTGCGCAGATTTTCTTCGGGAGCAATTAAATTTTTTGTGAAAATTATTTTTTTTTTTGAGATTTTATAAAAAATTTATTTATTTTTGTTTGACAATTTTCAAACTGGCATTTGTCAACGCCAACATTACCATATTTATATTCAATTTTGACAGCCAAAACATTATTTAGAATATTTGGGCGATAAGGATTACAATTACAATAGGATTACGATTGCAGTAATTGTAATCTCCACTTTTTGAAATTACGATTACAGTGATCTACAATCCATTGAAGCACGATTACGGATAAGTAATCGTAATTAAATTAAACTAGTGTCGGCGTAATTAAAATATCTGAAAAGTTTTTAGCCTATAACTCTTGAGCCATTAGCATTAGAGTCCTGACCCGCAGTTGCCATCGCGGACGGGCCTTTTGCCATTTACTGCTCCTTTTTCGTTCTAACTAGCAGTTTATACAGGGTTGGTCCAAAGGGAGATGGATGTTAGAAGAGTGGGATCCGCAGAGCAATTGGATAGGTGGTTGGTGCTATGTGCTATGAGGAGACGAGCCGCGTGTCGGCACGTCGGGTTCAGTCTGGATAAGTAAGAGTTTAACCAGCTACAAAATCCAGAACGTAATGGAGCCAGAGTGACCCTTGTCTCTCGCAATGCGAGGAGTTGAAGTAGAGGTGGGCGTCGTGCGTGCTTTTGACCATGACACGAAACACGCACGCGTATTTCCATGTGATCATATTTAAAAATGTGATTTCGTGTCGTGATCGTGCGTGATCGTGTTGAGCGCGAAAACAAAAAAAACAAAAAAAAACACCCACGAAAAGACACGATCAACTTTTTTCACTTTTTGTACTAAATTGGTGCACTTTTATTTTTCGTAAATTATATTTTTCGATAAATATCTTAATTCCACTTAACTCCATCCCAAACTTCATTTTAACACTTGATTAAATACAAAGATACAAATTTTTTATTTTACCATTATAATAGTTTTGCCTAGTGTTTTTATTCATGTATTTGAGCAATCCATATGAAAACGTCTAATATTAGCAAAAATCGTTGCTGACTACTCTCGGATTTCGCTCAAACTTTGAGGGACACTTCTTTAGGGTCCTAAAGTATCAAATTTACAAACATTTAATTTTAATAACCACTCGTTTCGGACTGTTCGAATTTCAAAGTTTGAAAAACGTAATTTTTAGGTTTGCTGTAAAAATGTCTCTATTAGAGATATCCTTACATTCGATATAACGTTTTAAAGGTAACAGAGAGTAGTTTGTTTAAAAGTAAATAGTAAAACATATAGCGAGTACCTTGTATTAAAAACCTGGTACTGAAAATACGTAATTTGTATCCTTTTTTGCCAATTTTAGCTGCCTCTGGCGTCTTCACTGTTTTAAGTAGCAACTAAATTTTTTCAGAAATTAAGGGTACATATCTTAGAAGAAACTAACCCATCGGCCAAAAAAACTCATTATTATCTCGAAATTTGTAAGTTTTCAAAAATTGTGTGTTTTCAGGCTCTGCAACGGACATGTTTCTCAAGAGATAAAAATACGAATTTCTCATGAACTCCAGTCCTGAATTTTAGCTTCTAATACATATATGTAAAGGTTGCTCGAAAAAGTTCCAACAAAATATATGAAAACACGATTTTTGAAAACTTTCAAATTTCGAGATAATAAGTCTGTTTACTGACCAAAAAAAGGTTCAGAGCAGGTTAGAGCAGAGCAGAGAAGGGCAGCTGTTAAAATAGAAATAGAGCAACTTGGAGCAACTCAGAGCAGAAATGCCATTAAACACTTGAAGCTCGATAGTTTCTTTTTATTTGGTTTTTTTGTTTAAATCATCAAAATTAATCCAAATTCACGTATACAAAATCATTGATTTTCTTGCAAGCTAATTTTTTTGTAGTTTTCAAAAATTTATTTTTTCCTTACTGACAATTGCTTCTCTGCTCTAACTTACTCCATAAAAAAGCTAGAGCATAAAACTTTGATCAGGAAACAAAAGATAGAGCAACCTAGAGCAAGAAAAGAGTTCATTAAACACAACTTTGTGAGATATCTCAACCTGGCGTAAGCTAGAGCAGCTCAATAAACAAACCTAATAATTTATCTATGAGGAGTGAGTTTCTTTGGCCGATGGATGAGTTAGTTTCTTCTAGAATATGCACCCTTAATTTCTGAAAAAAATTTAGTGGCTACTTAAAAGAGTGAAGACGCCAGAGCCAGCAAAAATTGACGAAAAAGGATAAAAATTTCGTATTTTTAGTGCCAGGTTTTTAATACTAGGTACTCGCTATATGATTTACTATTTACTTTTAAACGAACTACTCTCTTTTACCTTTAAAACGCCATATCGATTGTAAGGATATCTCTAATAGAAACAATTTTACAGCTATAACAGGGTAAGCCCAAAAATTACGTTTTTCAAACTTTGAAATTCGACCAGTCCGAAACCAGTGGTTATAAAAATTAAATGTGTGTAAATTTGATCCCTTAGGACCCTAAAGAAGTGCCCTCAAAGTTTGAGCGAAATCTGCGACTAGCCAGCTTTTTGAATTACACGTTTTCATATGGAATGTCTCATATATGTTTATAGATACTTAAAAAAAAATATGTGTAAAAGTATATCGACGACTGAGTGGAACATCCCTCTGTTTCAAAATATTTTTCAAAAACGTCTTAGATAGGTTGTTTTTGAATAAAAATCTTAGATAGAGCGTTGCTGTAAAAAAGTATTAAAGAGTGTTATTTAAACAAATTTTGATATGGGGAGTTTTTGAAATAGGGCGACCTGCCACCCTACTACTTCTTACGAATTTGAGTGGAAGGCACTAGCTGAGTGACTCCAAATGAAATGGAAGAAAGGAATAGTATAAAGTCCAATAAGCCATTTTGTTTGACATCAACCTGAGACGCATTTGAGATGAAACCTTAAACGTCAATTCTAACTTTTTAAAACTTAATATTAATTAATCAATCAATTAATTTTCGAATTAATGATAAACTACCAGTAGCAGATCAACTTTTTTGCTAAATTAATATTAACTTGAGGTACAATTAAATATAAAAATTATAATATAAATTACTGTGCGTTTGGATTAGTGTGTTTTTTTCGATCAGGTGTGAGTTGCGCTACACGTATGTTCGAGCAGAGCTACTCGCCCAAGTTGCCGGCCGATTTCTATTAGGGTCTCGGCTGGTCCTTTTTCTTAGTATTTTCCTAAAATCAGCAGATTGAATGAGAAGGATAAATAAAGAAGAATGGAAATTTTGGTGTAATATATTCTAAGAGTTGTTGTTGGGAACAAAATATAGCTAAAACAGCCATATGTACCAGGCTATCATAAAAAGCTGTCACGGCTCGCGGTGCACTTTTCCCCATTTTTGGAGCACACACGGCGACATACATACCTGCTGCGAAAAATAGGGGTAGTTGTTTACCTACGATCTGGTTTGTTTCCCCTCACGATCCGAATATTTTGTACACAAATCCCAGCAAACATGGTTCAACTTTTCCTCCAACCTTTGAAAAACTGTATAGTTATCAAGTTGATTTCTGACATAATTCTCCTTCTAAAACCTTAGATAAATTTGTAGTTCTTAAGTTGATATCCAAAATATTCTTCAATCTCCAGCGTCTAATATTCAAATTAAATTTGAAAAGCTTAGACTAAAATTTATGTAAATAAAAATTTGTGTCAACTTATTCATGGCGTTTTAACTTAAAAAAATCATGGTTTATTTTTTCGGTATTTATTTTCAGAGTCACATTCATACCCTTGAGTCCAATTAGAGAATCCCATTAGATTACAAGTTGAGAACTGTCCCTTTCTCAACTTGAGAAACAGTTTTTTTTTTCATATAAAAAAACTGCGCTTTTGCTTGAGAACGCCATGGTTCTCAAGTAGTTTTTCTGTTGAGAAACAACGCTTGAGGTTTGAGAAGCCCTTTATTTCTCAACTTGAGATCTAACCAGTGGCGTGCCTACGTGTTTCAATCAAGGCAAGCCCCAGTCCTTATAACCCCAACAAAAGCACATACTGCTGCCAAAGAACATCTCAAAATTCAAAACAATCAAGAGAAATCACAACGCCGGAGGACAAACTCTATTTCAAAGTCAACTGGGGGACCGACAACGATGGTAACTACGGGTCGGTCATCCTCGAAACTGCTAGCAAGTGAGAGTGACTTGATGAAAGCCAGCACCAGTGCGGCTGCATACGCAGGTAAGCAGAAAACGGCGGATGCTAAACTTCCATCAAGCGCCGGCACGAACATCAACCTCTCAATGTCTGTGGCAATGGTCTCGGGACCTGGCCTCAGTGATCCGAAAGAGAAGGAAGACGCAACTAAGCTTCTATCAAAGGGAGAGACCGCGATGGCAACTACGGGTCTGAACTCCTCCCAAAAGACATCTCCCCGACGCTTTGCGTACTGGGATAAAAGGAAGGCTGCAAGGATCCTGAAGAAATATGAGGGAGCATCGCAGGATACACTATCGCTGAATGAAAGGAAGATGGTGGAGAAAGCGAAAGCTCTGATACCAAATTTCCAAAGGCCCTATGCGCCTAAAAGGCTGAACGGGAATCCCTTCAAACGCCAGAGATCGGACGGAGAGGATCCCCATCCGAAGCGGCATCAGAATATCCCAGTAGTGGGCAAACCCAGCTTTGCTGAAGTGACCAAGGACAGGATCCTTATAGGTGTCATTGATCGAGGCAACGACCGTTGGTCCATCCCTAGAGACCGGTGGCTGTATGTCCGGAACGAAATTGGCAGGGCCCTTCTCGACATATGGCGTGAGTCTCCGGGTAGTCCGCCGCGGGGTACAGACGCGGGTTGGCACCAGGGTCAGATTAAAGTTTTCGCGTGTGAGGATGCAAGAACTGTTGCACTGTACAAGGCAGCAGTTGCAAGACTGGGTGAAGTCTACCCAGGGGCAAAAATCGAGGTCGTCGACTGGAAGGACATTCCGGCCCGGCCAAGGGCAAGGGCATGGATTCCTGCCATCCCTGCTGAACCGGAGAATATTCTTGAGATGCTGCAGGCCTGGAATCCGTCTCTCCCGACGCAGGACTGGAGTGTCAATCTGGTCGAGGGTGAGGTTGGGCCTCATAGACAGGTGGTTTTAACTTTGAATAAGGAGGCACTCGAGCCCCTTAAACGGTGCAACGGACGAGTGCATTATGGAATGGGTCAGATCGTGATCCACGTATACCGTGGCGATGCACAACGCGCTGCCATTCCGGCCGCTTCGAAGGACTCGGAAATCGAAGGACCAGAAGAGGAGGCAGGCGTGTCAGACGCGGAAAGTATGGTATCCGCCACGTCAAATTGCGAGGAAGCCGTGAACGACTCGGCGATGGAAGATAGCCTAACGGACGCGGAAGACCTCGACCGCACGGTGGTGGAGGGCAATCCGGTGCACACTAACGTTGATGCCGCTTCAGACAGTAGAGATTCCGCCACGGCAAATCGTGCAGATAAATTGTCGTTGAGAGATAGGCCCCGGGACGGGGTAGACCTCCACGACGGTACGACGGTGGTAGGGAAGTCTGAGCGCTCTCATGTTGGTGGTGCTTCAGATTAACCTGCACAAATCTAAAGCAGCCTCAGCTGCCCTAAGCAGTCGTCTTTATAAAGGCGACGTAGACGTGGTCCTTATCCAAGAACCCTGGGTTAATAGCTCAAGGATCTGTGGATTGGGGGCTAAGGGGTATAAGCTCATCCGAGCTAATGAGGAGGGCAAGGTCAGAACCTGTATCTTGGTCAAGTCTGAGCTGAACACCTTTCTCTTACCCAACTATTCAAATGGTGACGTTACAGCTGCCAGCTTAACGGTCGGCAGCACCAGCCTGACGATGGCGTCGGTCTACATGCCCTATGACGCCGAAGAACCTCCTCCACAAAAGGAGGTGAAAGATCTGGTGGAAAATTTCTGCACGGGTCATCTTATTATTGGAGCTGACGCTAATGCTCATCACGTCCAGTGGGGAAGCTCCGATATTAACGCTAGGGGCGAGTCTCTGTTTGACTACCTACTAACAACTAACCTGGTGGTTTGTAACGTGGGTAACGAGCCTACTTTTATCACTAAAGCCCGTAGGGAGGTCATAGACCTCACTATTTGTAGCGAAGGCGCTTATGAGTGGGTTAGGAAATTCTTGAGGAGCATTCATTTTCCGACCACCGGTACATAGAAATTGCCTTAGATTTTTCTGTTGAGCAGCCAGCTATGAAACGCAATCCACGCAACACTAATTGGCAGCTCATCATCATTTATTGGCGCTTACCCGCCTAAGCGATTTTGGCCGTCGCCTATCAAAGCACGCCAGTCATTCCTTTTTAGCGATAACTGACGCCAATTGGAAACCCCAAGGGAGTTCAAGTCATCCTCCACCTGTTGTTTCCATCTCAGTCGAGGCCTCCCCCTTCCTCTGCTGCCGAAATCGGGTGACGATTGGAAAACCTTCTGGGCTGGAGCTTCTTTGTCCATTCGCATGACGTGACCCAGCCAGCGGAGCCTTTGGGCTTTAATTCGCTGGACTATGGTCAGATCTGCGTAAAGCTCGTACAGCTCATCGTTAAATCTCCTTCGATACTCGCCGTCGGCATCACGGGAAGGACCATAAATCTTCCGGAGAACTTTTCTCTCAAATACTCCAAGGGCAATCTCATCTTCTCTTGACATTGTCCATGAATCTGAGCCATACATCAGGACAGGTATGATGAGAGACTTATAGAGCGTGATCTTTGTTCTTCGAGAGAGGACTTTACTTCTCAATTGCCTACTCAGTCCAAAGTAGCACTTGTTCGCAAGAGTGATTCTCCGTTGGATTTCTAGACTGATATTATTTTCGGTGTTAATGCTGGTTCCCAAATAGACGAAGTCCCTCACAGTTTCAAATTTGTAACTATCAACAGTGACGTGGCTGCCAAGGCGCAGGTGCGCCGATTCTTTCTTTGATGACAGCAAATACTTCGTCTTGTCCTCGTTGACCGCAAGACCCACTTTTTTCGCTTCTTTATCCAGTCCAGAGAAGGCAGCGCTTACGGCGCGGTTGTTAAGGCCAATGATATCAATATCATCGGCATACGCCAGCAATTGCACGCTCTTGTAATAGATTGTACCATTGCGGTTTAGCTCTGCTGCTCGAATTATCTTCTCCAGCATCAGGTTGAAGAAATCGCACGAAAGGGAGTCGCCCTGTCTGAAGCCTCGTTTGGTTTCAAATGGCTCAGAGAGGTCCTTCCCGACTCTGACGGAGCTGTTAGTATTGCTCAACGTCATTTGGCAAAGCCGTATAAGCTTTGCAGGGAAGTCAAATTCAGACATGGCGGCATACAGGCAACTCCTTTTTGCGCTGTCAAAAGCGGCTTTGAAATCGACAAAGAGATGGTGTGTGTCGATTCTTTTATCATGGGTCTTCTCCAGGATTTGGCGTATCGTGAAAATCTGGTCGATGGTAGACTTACCAGGTCTAAAGCCACACTGATAAGGTCCAATCAGCTTGTCTACGATGGGCTTCAGTCTTTCACACAATACGCTAGAAAGAACCTTATATCACAGTTTCAAATTTGTAACTATCAACAGTGACGTGGCTGCCAAGGCGCAGGTGCGCCGATTCTTTCTTTGATGACAGCAAATACTTCGTCTTGTCCTCGTTGACCGCAAGACCCACTTTTTTCGCTTCTTTATCCAGTCCAGAGAAGGCAGCGCTTACGGCGCGGTTGTTAAGGCCAATGATATCAATATCATCGGCATACGCCAGCAATTGCACGCTCTTGTAATAGATTGTACCATTGCGGTTTAGCTCTGCTGCTCGAATTATCTTCTCCAGCATCAGGTTGAAGAAATCGGACGAAAGGGAGTCGCCCCGTCTGAAGCCTCGTTTGGTTTCAAATGGCTCAGAGAGGTCCTTCCCGATTCTGACGGAGCTGTTGGTATTGCTCAACGTCATTTGGCAAAGCCGTATAAGCTTTGCAGGGAAGTCAAATTCAGACATGGCGGCATACAGGCAACTCCTTTTTACGCTGTCAAAAGCGGCTTTAAAATCGACAAAGAGATGGTGAGTGTCGATTCTCTTATAATGGGTCTTCTCCAGGATTTGGCGTATCGTGAAAATCTGGTCGATGGTAGACTTACCAGGTCTAAAGCCACACTGATAAGGTCCAATCAGCTTGTCTACGATGGGCTTCAGTCTTTCACACAATACGCTAGAAAGAACCTTATATGCGATATTAAGAAGGCTGATTCCGCGGTAGTTGGTGCGGTTAGCAGCTACATAATCAAATATTAGTTAGGGACCTACCAGTGTTACCACCACAAGCTCCATCATCAGTAGGAGAACTGGATGATCTGGTTGCGACCTTTACAACGGCGCTCTCAAATGCCTTAGAGCAGGCTTGTCCAGTGCCGAAACCACGCGGTAAACATAGACCACACTGGTGGTCCTACGACCTGGATTCGCTCCGCAAGTCCTGCAGGAACCAAGAGCCTCGGTACGGAGCCTGAATGGCTCGAATATAAAGTTAAACTGAGGGCCTATAAAAGGGCCCTAAGGCAGGCGAAGAGAACTTCGTGGAGAGATTTCTGCACCGGGGTCGAAAAGGTCGATGATACGGCGAGACTTAGACGAGTGCTCTCAAAAACTCAAACAGCCATTAGCTATTTGCGGAAGCCTGACGGATCGTGGACTAGCACGGAAGGGGAAACCCTGGAGCTGCTATTGAATACACACTTTCCGGGGAACTTGCATGAAGCACCTTTAGCATCTGCAACAAATATGGCAGTGAATATACCCATCACGGAGGAAAGGGTAAGGTGGGCGATCAAAAGCTTTGAGCCGTTCAAGGCTGCTGGGCCAGACGGGATTTTCCCCGCACAACTCATAAACACGTTGGAAACATCGGCTAAATGGCTGGTATTTCTCTTTTCAGCCTGCCTGGCTCTCAACTACATTCCGCACTCCTGGAGAAGCGCCAAGGTAGTCTTTATTCCTAAGGCTGGGAAGGCCTCACACTATGAGCCTAAGGACTACAGACCGATCAGTCTCTCGTCCTTTGCACTCAAAACCTTCGAGAGGATAATTAGCGATTATCTCTCCTCTACTATTGATAGCAACCTTATCTCTAGCTATCACACGCTTCACAGCCTTGTCTCTGTTATTGAAAAATCGTTGTATGAAAAAGATTACTGTCTCGTGGCCTTCCTAGACATTGAAGGTGCCTTCAACAATATAAGCCCGGAGGCTATTAACACCGCTCTAACTAATCTGGGCATAAGCAGGTCTCTTATTGGACTAATTGATAAGCTACTAAAGGGAAGGAAAATAGTTTCTACACTGGGCTCAGTTGATTTCTCACGCTATGTCACAAGAGGAACGCCTCAGGGTGGTGTTCTCTCTCCGCTTTTATGGAACCTCACTGTAAACTTGTTGCTACGAGACACAAGCTGGGGGGGGGGCGGGAGGATAGTTGCATATGCAGACGATTTAGCTATTGCATACAGGGGCAAATTCCCACAAACCCTGTGTGACTTGATGCAAGTAGCACTGCGAGCAGTTTCCTCGTGGTCATCTCGCTGCGGACTTAATATCAACCCGGGAAAAGTGGAGCTTGTCCTTTATACTAACCGGTACAAAATACCAACGCTAAGCCTACCAGAACTAAATGGCGTGCGCCTGAACTTGGCTGACAAAGCCAAATTCCTAGGCATAGTTCTGGATAGAAAGCTTAACTGGAAGGAGAATGTCATCCAGCGCCAGAGGAAAGCGTGCATTGCACTTTACACCTGTAAAAGAGCCATTGGCAAAAAATGGGGGCTCAGTCCCAAAATCTGCAGATGGATTTACACTGCGATAATCCGGCCAATTATGCTGTATGGAGTCGTGGTATGGTGGCCTGCGCTGAGCAAGGCAGCCAACCTAAACCTGTTAGGTAAAGTCCACAGATCTAGCATGATCTGTATAAGCGGCGCGTTGAGAACAACGCCCAACTTGGCATTTTGCCACTCGATCTGAAAGGGTACCGGGCAGCGGCAGCATCGGCTCTGCGTCTAAGGGAAACTTCCGGCTGGGGCGCAGGCACTACTGGACACTCCGGTATTCTGGATTCTTACAGCTTTCTCCCTCCGAGCACGGACCGTTGTGCAACCACAACAGTCGGAGATAGCTGGTTCAGAATAAACATTCCCAGCAGGGAAGACTGGGAGAAGACGGATCGGTGTCCTGCTACTAATGGCGGCATTTCCATATACACCGACGGTTCGAAGTTGGACGGCAGAGTTGGAGGAGGGATTTATTCCAAGGATCTGGACCTTGAGCTTTCCTTCAGACTGCCTGATCATTGCAGCGTCTTCCAGGCTGAGGTCTCAGCAATCATGGACGCCGCGGCTTGGATAGGGCAACACGCTATCGGACAGAATATCGTTATTTTCAGCGATAGCCAAGCGGCAGTCAAATCCCTTGGCTCTTTCTTGTTCAACTCTGAACTGACGCTCAGCTGTCGTCGATCTCTTCAGGAGATGGCCCAACAGAACCGCGTGAGCCTCACATGGGTCCCGGGACACAGGGACATTGAGGGAAACTGTAGGGCAGACGAACTTGCTAGGCAGGGCACGACCAAGCAGGTTCTTCAGGATAAAGAACGCTTAGGTATACCCTTTGCCACATGCAAGCTAATGCTGAAGGAGCATACACTCCGACAAGCCAATGAAAGATGGCTTTTATCGCCAGGGTGCCGAGTATCCAAACAATCCTGGCCAAAATGGGATATTAAAAGATCTAAATATATTTACACCCTAAGAAGAAGGGATATATCTATATTAATAGGGGTTTTAACCGGGCACTGCCTTATTGGAAGGCACGCAGCAAGGCTGGGTGTACCCTACCGACGATGCTGTAGGAGTTGCAAAGATGATGAGGAGGAGGAAACGGTGGAGCATCTCATCTGCAACTGCCCGGCTTTAAGCGGCGCGAGAAGGCGCTTTTTCGGAGTTCCCTTCCTGGATAACCTACGCCAGGTAGCGGAGCTGGACATAAAGGACTTGATGGCTTTCATCAAGTCATCTAAATGGTTCGAGGAGGTGTAACGGTGTCGGTTTTAGGAGTGTCAGCCCCGGGATTCTGCTATGTGGAGAGTCCCAATAGCACTGGGATTTTCCATATGGCCGGGTCCCGGGACTGACTTTCCTAGTGTTGATGGTATCACAACGGGCCTTTTAATACTGGCCTAGGTGTGCCTTTGCGGCAGCCACTTCTACCTAACCTAACCTTGTGCCTGTATTAGAGTAGGAATATTCTAAAAACAAGGCACAAAGAGGATCAGCCGAGACCTTAATAGGAATCAACGAGTAGCATCGAACATGTTTGCAAAAACTCTGCCGAATTTTAAATGAGAGACTTGACGCCTCTTATTCATACATGCTCTTTGTTTCCTGTTTCATATGCAGTCACTTATTACAATTATTTTGGTCAGATGTTAGTTTTTTTCTTTTTAGGGGTCAAAGGCCCCAAAAATCAGTTTTTTTGCAATTATCTCGCTTCCTGAGAGCTTATCACATTTCTCGTCTTTGTCAAAGTTGTAGCCAGACACTTACCACAAGGCCTGCCTGGAAATTTTATCATCAGCTCTCCCGGTTCCAGGTCATGGCTGGGAAACCTCGACCAAAAAAAAACAAACCGTACCAAATTTTGGATCATCCTAGATTCAATGACACAAATTTGATAAACTTTTATATTTAGATTAGAATTGACGCTGATAATAAGATAAATAAAAACAAGTAAGGAAAGCTGTTTTCGGCTGTGCCGAAGGCTAAATACCTTTCATGAATAAGCGTCACGATTTTCACTGTTCGATCCCCAGTACAGCCTGTTTCAATTTAACTTTAGCTCATACCGAAATTATCAGAGCTATCGATTATATGGGGGCGATGTGCTATATTGGTCCAATCTCATTGATTTTTAACATCGACATTCCAGATTCTAAAAGAGCAATTGTTACGAAATTTCACTTTCCTACCTATATAATTACAGGAGTTATCTACCAAAATCCGTTTATCGGAACAATCGATTGTATGGGCGCTATGTGAAATATTTATCCCATCTCGATGAGTTTCAACATCGATATTTCCTCTATGAAATAAGGGGTCGTGCATATATGACGTCACGCGATTTTTGGTAGTTTTTTCGAGACCGTTCATCCGCAGATTGAATTTGACCACCAAATTAGGTCAAATTAAATTAAATTCATCTAATTTGGCAAACAAATTCATTCTGCGGACAAACTTTCTCGAAATAAGTTCGCCAAATGCGACGCATTTGGTGCAGTGTAAATGTATCATAACTCAAAAAGAAACCCTGCATACGTGATCCGATTACTGTGCTGTTCATATTATGCTTACAGCAGCCACTATAAATCAACTGTTTGGTTTGTGAATAGTTTAAATAATTCAATTTTTTTGTTAGCACACAAAAACTGACAGATATTTTCATGCCATGTTAATTGTAAACTTGAGTATTCAATATGTTTAATTAACGTAAAAAAGCGCGTTGAAGATCCATGCATATATCAAAAGTGAAAAGCTTACTTGTACCTTCAATTTTTCAAATGTTTAGTGGTTTTTGGTTTTTTGAGGTTAGGAAAAAATTCAGACGTGCCGGACCAAAACGGACACCGGATTCGTGTTCAGCGCGTCAAAATACATAGGGAAAGGGTGGTCTGATCCCCTAACCCCGACACTTTTTTTTTGTGGCGCTGGTAATTAAGGTTCAATTTGCGTACAAATAAGTAGGTACTTATTAATTCAAAGGGATTTTGAAATGTGTCGTAAGAAATTCGTTTTGAAATAATTCGATTTTATGTTCGTATAAACTAGGCAATAGATTGCAAATAAAAGTAAAAAAAAATTAAATTTCATAATGATGACGTCATAATTTCCACGCCCGACCCTTAAGCATATTAACAGGAGTCAAAATATAATCTTATAAACTAAGTAAAAGTGTCAGCAAAAGCTCCTATTATCTTTTCTGTTTCTTTTTTTTTGCATTATCAAAAGTTTTGAGGATTTGCCCATATAACTCATAGAATATTACTAGTTCCTGGCAAAAATAATCCAAATCGGTTCATAAACACGCTCACAATTTGACAAAAGATGCACCGAACTAAAATATTTACTACCGCTCATAGCAGACATAAACAATTTCATCTATATATATAAAAATGAAATGGTGTATAATTGTAACGCTAAAACTCGAAAACGGCTGAACCAAATGAAATACTTCCTTTGGGGGATTTGTTTGTTATTACCACGCGCAGGTCATGTCTTAAAATCAGAACAAAATATTAAGGGGGCGTGGCACCTCCCATACAAACTGAATTTTTCAAGTTGAATATCTTCAAAAGTGTTTAAGGTAGGAACATGAAAATTGGTACAGAGCTACAGGATAACAGCACCACTCTCACCTATAAAATCGGGGGTTATCCAATGAGGGGGCGTGGTACCTCCCATACAAACTAAATTTTTTAAGCAGAATATCTGTGAAAGGGTTCAAGGTAGGGACCTGAAAATTGGTATAGACCTATATGGTATCAAAAGCCTTCTTACACATAAAAGAAGGGGTAATCGGAAAAGGGGGCGTGGCACCTCCCATACAAACTGAATTTTTCAAGGTGAATATCTTCAAAAGTGTTTAAGGTAGGAACATGAAAATTGGTATAGAGCTATAGGATAACAACACCATTCTCACCCATAAAACTTGGGGTTATCGAAAAAGGGGGCGTGGTACCTCCCATACAATCTATATATATAAAAATGAAATGGTGTTCAGTCGTTACGCTAAAACTCGAAAACGGCTGAACCAAATCATATACTTCCTTTAGGGGGTTTGTTTGTTATTACCACGCGCATAAAATCAGAACAACATATTAGGGGGGCGTGGCACCTCCCATACAAACATTTTTCTTCAAGGTGAATATCTCTAAATGGGTTTAAGGTAGGGACCTGGAAATCGGTACAGACCTATAGGATAACAACACCATTCTCACCCATAAAACTGGGGGTTAACCAAAAAGGGGGCGTGGCACCTCCCATACAAATGAAATATTTCATAGTCGATATCTCTGGAAGTATTCATGTTAGACCACTGAAATTTGGTAAGGGGTTATATGAGATCGATCCCTACCACCTCCAAAAAAACTGGGGATAACGAAAAAGGGGGCGTGGCACATCTCATACGAATGAAATACTTCATAGTCCATATCTCTGAAAGTACTTATGTTAGACCACTGAAACGTGGTTAGAGGTTAGATGAGGTCGATCCCTACCACCTCCAAAAAAACTAGGGTAACGAAAAAGGAGGCGTGGCACCTCCCATACGAATGAAATACTTCATAGTCCATATCTCGGGAAGTGTTTAGGTTAGACCACTGAAATTTCTTGAGGAGTTAAATAAGATTAATCCCATCATCTCCAAAAAAACTGGAGATAAAGAAAAAGGGGGCGTGGCACTTCCCATACGAAGGAAACATTTCATAGCCCATATCTCTGCAAGTATTTATGTTAGACCACTGAAATTTGGTGAGGGTTTATATGTGATCGATCCCTAATACCTCCCAAAAAACTTGAGTTAACGATAAAGGGGGCGTGGCACCTCCCATACGAATAAAATACTTCATAGTCCATATCTCTAGAAGTATTTAGGCTAGACCACTGAAATTTTGTGAGGAGTTATATAAGATCAATCCCGGACACCTCCAAAAAAAACTGGGATAAGGAAAAAGGGGGCGTGGTTTCTCCTATATGAAGGAAATATTTCATAGCCCATATCTCTGCAAGTATTTATGTTAGACCACTGAAATTTGGTGAGGGTTTATATGTGATCGATCCCTAATACCTCCCAAAAAACTCGAGTTAACGATAAAGGGGGCGTGACACCTCCCATACGAATAAAATACTCAATAGTCCATATCTCAAGAAGTATTTAGGTTAGACCACTGAAATTTTGTGAGGAGTTATATAAGATCAATCCCGGACACCCCCAAAAAAAACTGGGAATAAGGAAAAAGGGGGCGTGGTTTCTCCTATATGAAGGAGATAGGGATATGGTTTAAAATAGATATAGGGATCGGGTTAGAGAAACAGACAGGGAAATAAATTTGTGGCAGGACAACGTCTGCCGGGTCAGCTAGTACATATATAAAATTCAAATTATGTACCTATACACGAATACGAACTTGGCTTCTAACCGAATAAGCCGATCGTAACCAAATTTTACACACGCACTGGATATCTTCCAGGGATGGTCACAGGCTAAAAAATATTTTGATATACTCGTATATAGGGTGCGCGGCACCTCCCATATAAATGCAATTTTTATTGTCCTGTGGCAACACCGAACAATACGATTAGCTGGCAACCATTAACATGCTGACATATCAATTTTCTATTATCTTTGTTATGAAGTTCTTCCTTTCATTTTTCATGTATTAATAAACTGAATTAATAGAGACTAAGCAACTAGCACGTGTTTCTCTATATTGGTGACCCCGATTGGTAAATGAAAAAAAACCAATATTTTCTTCGATCACAAGCAATGGAGGAGTTGGAACAAATTAAAAAACAGCTGAAGGACCTTCAGGAAGAGTACGTGCGCATCAGCCAACAACCAAATACAGAGCTGCAAACAATCAAAAAACAACTGAAAGATCTACAGGATGAGCACGCACGCAACACCCAACAACCAGTTGCTGGTTCAAATTGGCGACATGTATCTATTCCAAGTTTTAATCGAGGCAATCCGCTTCTTTGGTTCGCTCAACTGGAACGTGTTTTTAGGCTGAACAATATCACAACTGACAACGACATGTTTGACATAACCTCAATCAAACTAGAAGACGATGTTTTACTACACGCGGAAGATCTTATACTGCGCCCGCCGGACAACAACAGGTATGACACTTTAAAACAGCACATTCTAAAAAAATTCACCGACTCCTCGGAAACAAAGCTCCATAAGCTGCTACAGGGTAACGAATTTTCTGGGTTGAAACCCTCCGATATGATAGCTCAAATGCGCCGCTTGTTGCCAGAGAACAGCAGTTCTGACCTTATACGCATGCTGTTTCTTCGGCAGATGCCAGCATCCATAAGGCCGATGTTAGTGTTGTCAGACGGAACCCTGGACCAGTTAGCCACGTCGGGTGACAGAATGCTGGAAACTATAAAAAACTCCCCCAGCACTGTATCAGCCATCGAAGCACCAACTCAAGTCGATTCCATTTTAGCTATCAGATCCACGTCTCAGGAGAAATCTAAAATTTCTGATTTTAACACCACAATAAATACCCTCATTAGCAAAGTCGATACCATTCAGGCTGAGCTTAAAAAAATAAATATTAATTCGAACCGCGGATCAACAAACAACACAGGTGCGCCCAACTTATGCTATTTTCATAAAAAAATTGGAAATTCTGCATGTAGATATGGTTGCGTTCATTGGTCGAAATCGGGAAACTAACTAGGCTGTCGTCGGCGCACGGTACAGGCGGCGGCAGCAACAAAACCAAAACGGATATGAAGCTCGGTGACGTCACCACCTTAACCTACGAATCATCACACAAAAAAAACCAACTCGTCAAAGAAAATCGACTCCATGTTTTTGACCGAAATTCGCAACAACGTTTTCTCATCGATAGTGGGACTGTTGCGGAAAATAATCTGCAATTAACTGCTGCCAACCACACCCCTATTCGCACATTCGGCAGTGCAAAACTAAATGTTGATATTGGCTTGTCTGACAGTTTTGAATGGGAATTTATTATAGCTGATGTGCAAATACCCATTATAGGTGCAGATTTCCTCTCACATTTTCACTTACTACCTGACTTAGTTAACAAATGCCTCGTCGATTACAAAACGGGCGCAACAACAAAAATTTGTTTGCCTTCCACCCGTACTATCGATCATCTATTCTAAACACAGCAAAGCTACCAAACAATTTATTGAATGAATATGAAAGCATCTTTCGACCAGTTGCCAATTTTCAGTTTAAAACAAGCACTGTAGTGCGTCACCACATTGAAACAACCGGACCACCGGTTGCAGATAAACAAAGACGCCTCAGTGGAGAAAAACTATTGGCAGCAAAGGCAGAATTCAAAACTCTTGTTAAGAATGGCATATGTCCATGGTCAAGCCCATTACATATGGTTCAGAAGAAGAACGGCGAGTGGCGCGTCTGCGGAGATTATAGAAAACTCAATTCACAGACCACTCCCGACCGCTACCCAATAGGTCATATCCATGATTTCAACGAGAAATTGCATGGAAATTCGACGATAGACCTCGTCAAAGCTTACCATCAAATTCCGATGGCCGATGATGACATTGCCAAGACAGCTGTTTGTACACCGTTCGGATTATTTGAGTATTTATATATGCCTTTTGGACTTCGAAATGCCACTCAGACTTTTCAGCGATTTATGGACTCAATTTTAAGAGACATAAATTTTGTTTATATATATGTTGATGATATTTTGATCATGTCAGAAACAGAAAGCGAGCATCAAAAACATATACGTGAAGTTTTCTCTCTTTTGAAGCAACATGGCCTTCGCGTCAATCTAGATAAATGTAAGTTCAATCAATCTGAAGTCGAATTTCTGGGATACACTGTTAATTCCGAAGGCTGCAAACACCCAGATGATCGCGTCGCCATCATTAAAAAGTACAAAAAACCAGAAACTATAGCCGACCTCCGCAGATTTCTGGGAATAATAAATTATTATCGACGTTGCATACCTCACGCAGCCAAACTTCAAGCTCCACTTAATGAATATGTGCATGACTCCAAAAAGAATGATAAGCGAAAAATCATTTGGACCCCCGAATCAACAGACGCATTCGAAGCTTGCAAAAAAATCATATCACAAGCTGTAATTCTTTCACATCCTATATGCAACGCCCCTCTTGCACTCACATGTGACGCATCTGACGAAGCCATAGGGGAGTCTATTGAGCAAAAAATTAATAATATCTGGCGCCCTCTCGGTTTCTTTTCTCGTAAATTGTCGCATACCGAAAAAAATTATAGCACGTATGATCGGGAGCTCTTGGCAATTTACGAGTCTATAAAACATTTTCGGAATTTTTTGGAAGCCCAGCATTTTATTATCAAAACCGACCACAAGCCTCTTATTTACGATTTTTCACAAAAACTTGATAAAGCCTCACCTCGCCAGCTACGTCAACTTAACTACATATCACAGTTTTCAACGAGTATCGCACATCTCTCTGGTGACGAAAACGCAGTAGCCGATGCACTGTCGAGGCTTTGTACGATTTCCATGCCAATCGCTGTAACTAATCAGCAACTTCAACAAGCACAAAGATCGGATGATGAGTTAAGAGAAATTTTAACAGGCAAAACTTCTTTAACATTGCGCCGCGTCAATTTTGATGATCACACACAAATTTATTGCGATTTCTCCACAGGCAACAAAAGACCTTACATACCAAAATGTTTGCGATTTCAGATTTTTACTTCGGTTCATGGGCAATCACATCCGAGTTCCCGATCTACACTCCGCCAAATGCGAGCTAAATATGTATGGCCAGCAATGAACAAAGATGTCGCATGTTGGGCTCGAAGTTGTATGCGATGTCAGCGAGCGAAAATCAGCAGACACAATCAGTAGTTATGCCACCTGATAAAGGTTACAGATATTGCCTAACAATGATTGATAGATTTTCTCGATGGCCAGAGGCCGTACCTCTTCGAAACATGACTGCAGATGCAGTTGCTCAAGCATTCTAGACCCATTGGGTATCACGTTTCGGATGCCCAAAATCAATAACAACTGATCAGGGCACCCAATTTGAATCTGCTTTGTTCAACTCTCTGGCTAAACTCGTAGGTGCCGAGCACATACACACTACAGCATATCATCCGCAATCCAACGGTATGGTCGAACGGTGGCACAGATCGTCCAAAGCCGCCCTGATGTGTCATGATAGCAATCGGTGGACTGCATTGCTACCAACCGTACTTTTGGGTCTCAGAACAAGCTTCAAGGAGGATTTGCAAGCCTCTTCTGCTGAATTCGTTTATGGCACCAATCTTCGCCTACCCAATGAATTTTTCGAGCATAAGGATTCTTCAGCCAGCCCTCATAGTTTCGTCAACGGCATTAAAGAACAAATGAGGTTGCTACGTCCAGTTCCTTCGGCACACCATAGTAAGAAGAAACCATTTTTAGCAAAAGATATGAACAACTGTTCCCACGTATTTCTTCGCACTAATTCAGTGCGTGCACCTTTGGAACTACCGTACATTGGTCCTTACGAAGTAATAAATCGACCATCGGATCGAGTTTTCACCATCAGAATTGGTAGCAAAGACGTACAAGTTTCGGTAGAACGTCTCAAGCCTGCTTTCATGGTTTCCGAGAATCAATGATGCATATGCAAAACAGAGTTATCAGGAAGGGGGTGATGTGGCAACACCGAACAATACGATTAGCTGGCAACCATTAACATGCTGACATATCAATTTTCTATTATCTTTGTTATGAAGTTCTTCCTTTTTCATGTATTAATAAACTGAATTAATAGAGACTAAGCAACTAGCACGTGTTTCTCTATAGTCCGTATCTCTGGAAGTATTCGGGTTAGACCACTGAAATTTGGTAAGGGGTTGTACGAGATCGATCCCTACCACCTCCAAAAAAATTGGAGATAACGAAAAAGCCTCCCATACAAATGGAATTTTTACAATGGTATGTATCTACAATGGTATGTATATATGGAACTATTTATGTTGGACCACTGAAATTTGGTGAGAGGCTGAATGAGATCGACCGCTACCACCTTCATAAAAATTGGGTATAACGACAAAGGGGGCGTAGCACCTCCCATACAAATGGAATTTTTCGTTGTCCGTATCTCTGGAATTATTCGGGTTAGACCACTAAAATTTAGTGAGAGGCTGTATGAGATCTGTCACAGTTTTTTCGGTTTCTGAAAAATTGTTGAAAGTGGAAATACAGCCTTTGGTTTCTTCAGTGCTCATGCATTACTACAAGGGAAGAAATATTTTCCTAAAAAACTTCCGCTAGCTGGAGCTAAGATCGGGGTAATAAAAACTGAAAATCCTAATTATGGACCGATTTCGCTGATATTTAGCGTGTGAATTAGAGGTATGCGCCGGCGGGGTAGAATAAAAAAAAATCCTACAAGACGGGCCTAACCATGGTTATGAATACTCACTAATACATACAAGTAAAAATTGTGTTTTACACACACACTCAAATCCATCTGACAGTTTTAGCTCTTTCTTCTTCTTTGATATTGCGAAAAAAATTTAAGTCTTGATTTATATATTCAGTCGGAGAAAATGGGAATAATGGCGACCCGGGATTTTCGGGATTTGAGAACAAAATCCAATAAGAGGCGTGGTGAATGTTTCAAATTTTTTTTATTATTTTTAAATAATATCTACCATTATTATACTGTTTAATACATTTATATTAATAAATTAACAATATACTTTGAAGATAATACACTCTCCGAAGTAGCTGTAAGGGCACCCAGTTTATGCAATTTCGACATATTAACGTTTCTATGCAGATTTGTTGCCCATTTGATTTTACATAGCGTAATGGGAGGTTAGTCTTAAGATTGTGAAAATTTTCCGTGAATTTGGCAATTTTTTTTCTGATGAGTTCAAGTAATTTTTCCTTAAGCTTAAGATTAACACCTTATACTAGAATCAAACGGCCAAAAAAAATCGCATACTTCAAAATATTCTAAACTCTGATAAGAAACCTAAGAATTTTGATAAAAATTTATATAAAAATGAAATGGTGTATAATTGTAACGCTAAAACTCGAAAACGGCTGAACCAAATGAAATACTTCCTTTGGGGGATTTGTTTGTTATTACCACGCGCAGGTCATGTCTTAAAATCAGAACAAAATATTAAGGGGGCGTGGCACCTCCCATACAAACTGAATTTTTCAAGTTGAATATCTTCAAAAGTGTTTAAGGTAGGAACATGAAAATTGGTACAGAGCTACAGGATAACAGCACCACTCTCACCTATAAAATCGGGGGTTATCCAATGAGGGGGCGTGGTACCTCCCATACAAACTAAATTTTTTAAGCAGAATATCTGTGAAAGGGTTCAAGGTAGGGATCTGAAAATTGGTATAGACCTATATGGTATCAAAAGCCTTCTTACACATAAAAGAAGGGGTAATCGGAAAAGGGGGCGTGGCACCTCCCATACAAACTGAATTTTTCAAGGTGAATATCTTCAAAAGTGTTTAAGGTAGGAACATGAAAATTGGTATAGAGCTATAGGATAACAACACCATTCTCACCCATAAAACTTGGGGTTATCGAAAAAGGGGGCGTGGTACCTCCCATACAATCTATATATATAAAAATGAAATGGTGTTCAGTCGTTACGCTAAAACTCGAAAACGGCTGAACCAAATCATATACTTCCTTTAGGGGGTTTGTTTGTTATTACCACGCGCATAAAATCAGAACAAAATATTAGGGGGGCGTGGCACCTCCCATACAAACATTTTTCTTCAAGGTGAATATCTCTAAATGGGTTTAAGGTAGGGACCTGGAAATCGGTACAGACCTATAGGATAACAACACCATTCTCACCCATAAAACTGGGGGTTAACCAAAAAGGGGGCGTGGCACCTCCCATACGAATGAAATACTTCATAGTCGATATCTCTGGAAGTATTCATGTTAGACCACTGAAATTTGGTAAGGGATTATATGAGATCGACCCCTACCACCTCCAAAAAAGCTGGGATAACGAAAACGGGGGCGTGGCACCTCCCATACAAATGAAATATTTCATAGTCGATATCTCTGGAAGTATTCATGTTAGACCACTGAAATTTGGTAAGGGGTTATATGAGATCGATCCCTACCACCTCCAAAAAAACTGGGGATAACGAAAAAGGGGGCGTGGCACATCTCATACGAATGAAATATTTCATAGTCCATATCTCTGAAAGTACTTATGTTAGACCACTGAAACGTGGTTAGAGGTTAGATGAGGTCGATCCCTACCACCTCCAAAAAAACTAGGGTAACGAAAAAGGAGGCGTGGCACCTCCCATACGAATGAAATACTTCATAGTCCATATCTCGGGAAGTGTTTAGGTTAGACCACTGAAATTTCTTGAGGAGTTAAATAAGATTAATCCCATCATCTCCAAAAAAACTGGAGATAAAGAAAAAGGGGGCGTGGCACTTCCCATACGAAGGAAACATTTCATAGCCCGTATCTCTGCAAGTATTTATGTTAGACCACTGAAATTTGGTGAGGGTTTATATGTGATCGATCCCTAATACCTCCCAAAAAACTTGAGTTAACGATAAAGGGGGCGTGGCACCTCCCATACGAATAAAATACTTCATATTCCATATCTCTAGAAGTATTTAGGCTAGACCACTGAAATTTTGTGAGGAGTTATATAAGATCAATCCCGGACACCTCCAAAAAAAACTGGGATAAGGAAAAAGGGGGCGTGGTTTCTCCTATATGAAGGAAATATTTCATAGCCCATATCTCTGCAAGTATTTATGTTAGACCACTGAAATTTGGTGAGGGTTTATATGTGATCGATCCCTAATACCTCCCAAAAAACTCGAGTTAACGATAAAGGGGGCGTGGCACCTCCCATACGAATAAAATACTCCATAGTCCATATCTCTAGAAGTATTTAGGTTAGACCACTGAAATTTTGTGAGGAGTTATATAAGATCAATCCCGGACACCCCCAAAAAAAACTGGGAATAAGGAAAAAGGGGGCGTGGTTTCTCCTATATGAAGGAGATAGGGATATGGTTTAAAATAGATATAGGGATCGGGTTAGAGAAACAGACAGGGAAATAAATTTGTGGCAGGACAACGTCTGCCGGGTCAGCTAGTCTATATATATAAAAATGAAATGGTGTATAATTGTAACGCTAAAACTCGAAAACGGCTGAACCAAATGAAATACTTCCTTTGGGGGATTTGTTTGTTATTACCACGCGCAGGTCATGTCTTAAAATCAGAACAAAATATTAAGGGGGCGTGGCACCTCCCATACAAACTGAATTTTTCAAGTTGAATATCTTCAAAAGTGTTTAAGGTAGGAACATGAAAATTGGTACAGAGCTACAGTATAACAGCACCACTCTCACCTATAAAACCAGGGGTTATCCAACAAGGGGGCGTGGTACCTCCCATACAAACTAAATTTTTTAAGCAGAATATCTGTGAAAGGGTTCAAGGTAGGGACCTGAAAATTGGTATAGACCTATATGGTATCAAAAGCCTTCTTACACATAAAAGAAGGGGTAATCGGAAAAGGGGGCGTGGCACCTCCCATACAAACTGAATTTTTCAAGTTGAATATCTTCAAAAGTGTTTAAGGTAGGAACATGAAAACTGGTATAGAGCTATAGGATAACAACACCATTCTCACCCATAAAACTTGGGGTTATCGAAAAAGGGGGCGTGGTACCTCCCATACAATCTATATATATAAAAATGAAATGGTGTTCAGTCGTTACGCTAAAACTCGAAAACGGCTGAACCAAATCATATACTACCTTTAGGGGGTTTGTTTGTTATTACCACGCGCAGGTCATGTTATAAAATCAGAACAAAATATTAGGGGAGCGTGGCACCTCCCATACAAACATTTTTCTTCAAGGTGAATATCTCTAAATGGGTTTAAGGTAGGGACCTGGAAATCGGTACAGACCTATAGGATAACAACACCATTCTCACCCATAAAACTGGGGGTTAACCAAAAAGGGGGCGTGGCACCTCCCATACGAATGAAATACTTCATAGTCGATATCTCTGGAAGTATTCATGTTAGACCACTGAAATTTGTTAAGGGATTATATGAGATCGACCCCTACCATCTCCAAAAAAGCTGGGGATAACGAAAACGGGGGCGTGGCACTCCCATACAAAGGAAATATTTCATAGTCGATATCTCTGGAAGTATTCATGTTAGACCACTGAAATTTGGTAAGGGGTTATATGAGATCGATCCCTACCACCTCCAAAAAAACTGGGGATAACGAAAAAGGGGGCGTGGTACATCTTAGACGAATGAAATACTTCATAGTCCATATCTCTGAAAGTACTTTTGTTAGACCACTGAAACGTGGTAAGAGGTTAGATGAGGTCGATCCCTACCACCTCCAAAAAAACTAGGGTAACGAAAAAGGGGGCGTGGCACCTCCCATACGAATGAAATACTTCATAGTCCATATCTCGGGAAGTGTTTAGGTTAGACCACTGAAATTTCTTGAGGAGTTATATAAGATCAATCCCGGACACCTCCAAAAAAAACTGGGGATAAGGAAAAAGGGGGCGTGGTTTCTCCTATATGAAGGAAACATTTCATAGCCCATATCTCTGCAAGTATTTATGTTAGACCACTGAAATTTGGTGAGGGTTTATATGTGATCGATCCCTAATACCTCCCAAAAAACTGGAGTTAACGATAAAGGGGGCGTGGCACCTCCCATACGAATAAAATATTTCATAGTCCATATCTCTAGAAGTATTTAGGTTAGACCACTGAAATTTTATGAGGAGTTATATAAGATCAATCCCGGACACCTCCAAAAAAACTGGGGATAAGGAAAAAGGGGGCGTGGTTTCTCCTATATGAAGGAGATAGGGATATGGTTTAAAATAGATATAGGGATCGGGTTAGTGAAACAGACAGGGAAATAAATTTGTGGCAGGACAACGTCTGCCGGGTCAGCTAGTTATTCTATAAGAAATTAGCTAAAAATATTTTTCTGAACTGCAAGATTTCTAAGTTGCACTTTTAGATGCGTTGAGGTATATAAAATTAAAAAAGTACAATGAATTTTTGAGCATGTAGGTATTCTACTACCAAAAAAAGGAATACTAAAGCCCTATATACACTTATTTTTGAGCGTGAACGTGTTTTGTGTAATATGTTGATATTACTCCACTTTTCCAAAAAAAAATCATCCGTAAGTGGATAAACAACTAAAATATCTTTGATATTACTGCATTTAAACTTAAGTGAAAGTGTTAAATATGCTTTGAAATGCTTATTTTACTATCTCACAGTGAATTGTGTGCGAACGCAAAGTGACACAAATCCTTCGCAAGTGAGTGTTGAAATTTGGCAATTACCTCGCCAAACTGTGATTTTTTTTTTACATTTTTTGGAGAGTTGAAGTCATTTGACAGATGTGCGTGAACGCACAAAAGAATTGATTTGGAATTCTTTTCCTTTGCGTACGCAATAGAAAGTCTCCACTCATTCACGCTCACGTTCACAAGGAACTTATTTATAATTTATAGCTTTCTATTGAAGTGTATTATTTTCTTTTTTATTCAAATGAAATACATTAAAATTAAATAAAAAATATAAGTGATAGTTCAATTCTTCGTTATTTATTTAAAAGTTGACAGTTTCAGAAACTATTTGGCCGGCATGGCCAAAACCCGAAAAATTGACATCCCTAGGCGGTAGTGTGCTTGGCCTAGGCCTACTACACCAAGTGAACTTGTATCGACTCCCGGCCAAACCAACCTCAAAAATGATTTCGAAAAAGCATTTTCCAAACAGGGTCGCCCCTCGGCAGTGTTTTGGAAAACTCTCCGAGGGTATTTCTGATGGCATGTCATAGTCCCAAGTGGAAAAAACCCAAGGGGAGTGTCATAATTCCAATTTTTATACCCAGCGTAATAGTACTAGTACAAGGGTATATTAATTTGGTTCACATAACGGTATATTAAAAGAATTGATTTGGAATTCTTTTCCTTTGCGTACGCAATAGAAAGTCTCCACTCATTCACGCTCACGTTCACACGGAACTGTATGAGGGTCTTTATACAAAAAGTAGATAAAGGTAGAGTTAAGAAAAGAGAGTGTAGAGTTTTTTTTCTTTAGATTTCACACTTCACATTAGAGTGGTTCAAAATTTTTTTTTTTTGGAAAATCTAAAACGCTACCCCGAAATATGGTTCCTTGTGACAAGAAAAGAGGCTGCTATTTTTTGTTTTAAGGTGGTTTAGAGGTCGAGCTACTCGTTTTTATAAAAAACATGAGATGCTTGCAAATTTAATTTAATTTTAACATGTTTAAGTGCAGTAAAAATTTGCGTTTTTGTGTGTTGTCATTCTGTTTTCATTGTCGAATATTCCTGCAATTCAATAGCCTTCTTGGATGAGTAGAAAGGGTTTAACTCCTGAAAGTATGTTTTGAAATTGAAAACGGTGCAACTAAAACGCCTACACTGACCCCATTGCGCATTGGTTTTTTGGATATATTTCGCATCTAGAAGGTTTATGACATCGCTGGTTATGAATCCGAAGACAGTTTTTTTAAATTTATATGAACTAGTATCGCTTGTGATCGAAAATTCGACTAGAGGGTCGAGGGGTCGCTAGCCCCGTACTCCCATCCTTAAATTTCGGAGAAGCCCCTGAAAATATACCGCCTATACCTCAGTTTTTTCAATTTCTTTCCATCGTTGCATATTTCATTCCAATCGGTCAAACGGTTCGCTCACAGGAGGTTCATAAAGGTTTTCATGTGGCGTATTTATTGACATCGGATTCCTATCCTAGTGTGGCAAAACTGGCATCTTATATATTATATATTAATATACATATATAAATGAAATATGCACCGATGGAAAGGAAATTGAAAAAACTGACGGTATATTTTCAGGGGCGTCCCCGAAATTTAAGGATGGGGGTACGGGGCTAGCGACCCCTCGACCATCTAAAGTTTTTATTGGTCGAATTTTTGATCACAAGCGATACTAGTTCATATAAATCGATGTCATAAATCCATCAGTGACGAGTTTCACACAGTCGAATTAGTTTTCAAAAATGCACCGCCATATTGGATCCACCATTTTGAATTAAAAAAAACCGATATCGGATTCGTAATCAGACAACGCATAAACCCCCGAGTACCAAGTTTCAATAAAATCCAATTAGTTTTCAAAAAAATCACCGCCATATTGGACCCGCCATTTTGAATTTAAAAAAACTGACTTCGGATTCATAACCAGCGATGTCATAAACCTTCTAGATGCGAAATCTAAACCACCTTTAAAAAAAAAAATGGCAGCCTCTTTTTTTGTCATAAGGAACAATAATTGGAGGTAGCGTTTTAGAATTTCCTAAAAGTCCATATTTGTGAACCACTCTACTTCACATGGTACTCAATGAAACTTATGAAGAAGGCGGTAAAAGTCTTAATGAAAACGTGTTCGTAGTTAATCCTCGTGCAGTGTTAAAAATATTACTTAATTAATGATGCCTTCTCTATATCCTTTGTAACTGTTATACGAGTATGCTGCGAACAAGAACGGCAACTTTTGTTTGTTCCATGCAAACATTTTAAAGTTTGCAATGACTGTTTTCAGCAAATGAAAAAGAATGCTGAGGAAGGAAATACAGAAATAATTTGTCCGATTTGCCGAGCAGTTGTTAATGATACCTTCTATATTTTACTAAACTTTACATAACTTTAGAAACTTTATAGCTTATTTCGTGAATTTTTGTTGTGTTTATAAATCTTTTCAAAATTTTTGTTAAATCAAATTTATATTAAATATAGATTGTCAAGTATTGCGTTTGAAGTTAAAAGGGACAAAAGATGTTAAATAAAAATGCGGGGGGGGCGCGGTTCGCGCGCCCTTTTGCGACGACCGGGCGCTGTGCGCCGCGGCGCGGGACACGTGCCGGATCGCGGCACCGATCGCAACGGGTCGTGCGCGGCTTGGCCCCAACGACTTAAGCAGGTTTGATATGAGCCCCTTGCGATCCTGTCTGAAATGAAATACTATATTTGAGCAATAAGACAAAAATTGACTTCTTTCCGAGTGGAAATAAACCAAACCTTAAAATTTTGCTACATTTTGTGTTATTTCACATTCAGTTTTGGGGTATTTCACCTAACTAATGGCGGCGATATACCAACAGGTTATCATAACCTCTAACGAGATTTTTAGCCGAGCTTCTCTTTCCAACTTGTAGTGTGTTGCTTTTTGAGTTTCTTACAAGTTGGCGGGACCTACAGTTTTTTGCCGACTCCGAACGGCACTTGCAAAGCAAATGAATTTTTTGCTGAGAAGCTTCTCATGGCAGAAATACACCCGGAGAGTTTGCCAAACTACTGCCGAGGGGCGACCCCGTTTAGAAAAATTGTTTTTCTAAATAATTTTTGATGTTACTTTTGCCGGGCATCGAACCGCCACGACTTGGTGTAGATGGCCGAACACTTAACCGCTACACCACGCTCACCTCCCCAACAAAATAATCGAGATAGATATAGAGTTCCATATATGAAATTTCTTAGGTTGAAAAGAGGAGTTCATTAAGGCATGACCGTCCTTCCGTCCGTCCAAACTGATTACGGTAGAACGATGAAAGTTGATGAAATTGGAAAAAATCGTTCTCCAACCACGCCCACTTTCGATATCGAAAGCTTCGAAAGTCACCTGAATTGATATAATTCGGTAACGGAAATGGCTAAAATGATATAGTTTGGTAGGATGAAACCCTATTATGATTTTTGATAAATTTTTAAAAATAGGCGTGGCATCGCCCACTTTTCAGGGAGGCATTTTTGAAAATTTCACGTGTCATAACTTTTAAACTGATTACGGTAGAACGATGAAATTGGTACAAGGTATATTAGCATAATAGGGGGCATACCTGATGTAATTGGACGAAATCGCTTAACGACCACGCCCACTTTCGATATGGAAAATTTCGAAAATCACGTAAATTGACATAATTCGGTAACGGAAATGGCTAAAATGATATAGTTTGGTAGGATTTTTTGATAGATGGTTAGATGTGGGCGTGGCAGCGCCCACCTTTAAGGGAGGCATTTTGGAATATTCGAGTGGTCAAAACTTTTAAACTGATTACTTCAGACTCATGAAATTTGGCACAACATATACTAGCAATATAGATGATGAAATTGGACGAGATCGCTTCCCGACCACGCCCACTTTCGATATGGAAAATATCGAAAATCACATAAATTGTTATAATTCGGTAAGGTAAATAGCTAAGATAGTAAAAACTTTAGGTAAATCCTCCTAGAGCCTATACCATTGTTATCCCGTTCTGAAAATTACCGCTGGGTATTTAATGTTCGGTTCACCCGAACTTAGACTTCATTCCTTGTTTTACTTGGTACTATGAAACTGTAGGCTGGGTGTCATAATCCCAAATAAAAATTAGAAAAAATCCCAAGTGAGAAAATTGAGATCACGACATCCCCTTGCAGTGTCATAATCCCAAGTAAAAATGAGATGTGATCCAAAGCTTGTGAGCTTGTCTCAAAGAGAAATGAGAAGAAAAAAGATATGTTTTAATTACAAATTTTCATATTATATTATTATTATTTGAGAATATTATTTCAAAAATATTTAAAAAAAAAGCGGCGCAGGCAAAAATAAATTTTAATTTTATATTAAGGCAATTCACAAGGGCTCTTATTCCACGCTATCGTCTGTTGTGTTATCTTTTTTTTGAAAAATTTATATGAGAAGCCATGGCACCAAAATAAACCGTACAACGATACGACGAATATGAGACCTTTGTGAATTGGCCAATTGGCCGAAAAAAACGGAAAATTGGGAATGGTGCGTATTTTGTTGCTCCAGATTATAACGGTATACTTCTTTTTTGGTGCAAATGAAAATTGTAGGAGTTAGAAGAAGGGGGCAGATGGAAAATCGTACATTTAGAATCGTAGATATTTTCCAAGCTACTCAATTGATTTCTACAAAATTGATGTCATTGTACAAGTACAATCCAACACCGGCTGCGCTTCAAAAAACTAACCATAGGCTACGCCATCTCAAGTCCTTCTGCGTAGTACGACAAATTATTTTATTAAAAAAATCACTTATTGGATTTTTGTAATTTTATTCACTGATTTCGACTTAATATCGTCGCTCCCTACGAAGGCTTAAAGAGGGAGGCTTCGTCACTAGGGTATTTAATACCAAAAAGGAGATTTCGAGACTATTTTCAGCATATCTCATACTCTGTCATTTAGATAATAAAAATGATAGACGTTTTTTTGAATGGCAAGGAATTCAGATATCCTTGTGCAGTTTGAATTTCATTGACACAATCAGCTGTTGTTACAGGGTTGTCCTTATGAGACGTTTCTACAAAAATTGAAAGATCATTTTAGTCATTTCAGCTACCGAGATATGTCAATTTGTGATTTTGGAAATTTTCGATATCGAAAAAGGGGGCGTGGTTATCATCCGATTTCGCCCATTTTCCATAGCAACCTACCGTGGGCAGAAAGTCAGCTGTATACAAAATTTCATGGAAATATTCCAATTTTCATTCAAGTTGTCGTGTACACGGACAGACGGATGGCCATGCCATAATGAACTTTTTTTCCAACCTAAGAACTTTCATGTTTGGATCTATCTCGATTATTTAGTGCCGTTACGTAGTACCGTCATGTGGGCAAAATTATAATACCCTTGTACTAGTACTAGTACGCTGGGTATAATAAAAATATACATATGTCAGAGGGCAGTAGCATCCACTGTACATAAAAATAGCGTCTGGGTGACAGATGCCCCCTGACTTTATAAATACAATTTTTGCATGATAAAATATCAAACATAACAAAAATTGTGTGAAAGCGCCACCTATCGTAAGATTTATTTAAAAATTAACGTCAAAAACGAGTTCCTAGATCCAAAAAAAATAGCAATATACAAAAAAACCTACCTAAATCAAGTTTTAATACATTTTTCGCATACACAGGGTTACCAACTTTGAAATGAAACCAGACCTATAGGCCAAAAACCCAGTATGAGGTTTTGATAAGGAAGGGATAAAGTTTTATCTCCATTTGGCTTCGTCAATTACGGAAATGAACCCTCATTTTGCGTCACAGTGTTGTAGTAGGTATGTATACAGTAAAAATTGTATACTAAAGTATCGATACGGCATCACTCCCCAAAACCTTTGGGGAGTGTTTTGGCTGTTAACAACAACAACAACATCCTTGCTATAAGCTTGATGACTGGGATTCCAAGGCATTTAGTGCTTTGATTTTCCTATTTTGGGCATAAAACCACCTTCAACACTGTGGGATTGTGGGCTAATCCTGCCTAGATATGGGAAGATTTTTTGTCCTGCTCTGACAACACCGGATAGACACTGTCAACCCGAGGAGGATTGTATATCTCGAACTAGTCTACTATACACTAGGTAGAGCGGAGAGTTTGTTCGTATTCCGGGCGCTAGGGTTATCCCCCTTATCTCCTTGGTGAGTGATTTACGTAGCCTTGCCGCTGCAGGTTTGCTGGAAATTCCTAAAACTCTCTTTTCGATTTCCTTATATCAACTGCCGGTCCTCCTAGACTTACTGACTAGTCTGTGAGATTTCTTTCTGCTCTCTTCCTTTTGATTTTGGGAAGCCGACGCGAGATGTGAACATGCCAGTTTTTACGCGATGAACCCGTTCGACTCTATTTTTTAACTTCATACAGTACAGTTAACTCTTCTCTGGTCAATTTGTCTGGGATTAATTTTTTAGATAATCTTCATAGGAATCGCACCTAAATCGAAGCGTTTGATCCCAAGGCCCCAAAGAGAGAGTTCAGATGAAACCGCCCTTTCGAAACTAAAATGTCTAATATGACGGACCCCACAGACCAGGTATGACTCCGAGACCCTACGGAAATAGTACCTTATTGTACTAGCCCGACAGCCTTGGGAACGTTTTCGATGTGTTTTTTAGTCTCCTCTCACCGTCTCGCGTCAGGCATACCTTCCTCGGGTATAGTCTAAACCTCCTAAGCCACAGGGACCCTATGGAAATACCACCTTGTGGTACTAGCCCGACAGTCGTTGGAACGTTTTCGATGTGCCTCCTAAGCCGCAAGGTTATACCCTGACTAATGTACTTATCTACCTATGTTTGTATGCATTCATGCATTTAGAAGCCAAACGGACCGCATGATGTGTAGTTCCTAACTTATGAATCTATCCCTTCGCTCTGTCTACCCATAGCCTATATTAATTCTGTGTCTGCAAGGCAAACTGTGCGTTGCCAGCACCTGCTACAGCATTCGCCACAATTCGAAAGTCGTATCAAAGTTTTTTTTTATATACATATGTATGTATTTGTTTATTATTATTTTCCTTTATCCAGCAAGTTGTTTGGTTTTGTTGTTGTTGTTCAGATATATCCCCTAGCATCGTTGTTGTGCTGTTATCCCACACCATTCACTAAATATGTACCAAGTGATTTTTTCATTTTTTTTTTCTACGTCAAATAGCGCCATAACGCCGACAAAAGCAGCAGTTACGTGCTTCAACTCCAACAAGTATCTAGAAACCACTGTGGCTGTGTGTACTCGACAAGCGGGCCGGAGTAGACGTAAGAGGCGCATAAAAGGAATAAAACTTCAACACAAAAAAAAGAGCTAACCAAAAATGAAACAGTCCAAGCATAAGCACAACACAAATCCCAATTGGCAGCACCAGCGGCAGCCATAAAAACAACAGTAGCATCAAAACAATACAGCAATAGTAATATCAACATCGACATCACCACCGCAAAAACGAAACGAAAAGAAAAATAGTCATAGTTACTCACGTAGGAGTTGGTAAGCTCGGCGTATAAACCTCTTGGTGTTGGCAACAACTGTGGCTTGGCTGGCAGTTCAACCCGCGCGTCCTCAGTTGCCACCACAAAGTTTTACGTGCTGTTCATAAACTCTATATGTATGTATATATGCAAGTATGTAGGTTGCTGTGTGTATGTGCGGTCACCTGACGACCTGCTGCCGTCAAGTTTTTCTCACCCCAGTCTCCATAACCAATTTAAGCACCCACATCCACACCCAATTAGTCGCCTTCGTCAAACGTTGTGAACACTTACAAATAGACACGGACTCACAAACATTTAGGATTGCATATTTCGCACATACTCAGTATGAAGTAGGTATTTTGCGTTACCGAGTACTTAAAGAACAAGATTCTCTAAAAATCTTCAAGAAGACAGTCAGAAGTGCCTAAAGGAACTCTTGGAAGGACTTCTGTAACATATAGAAGAAAACTCAGAGGCTAATAAACTACGCAAGGTTCTCTCGAAAAGGCCAACCGGCCGAGCACAATGGCGATTGAACTTCACTAGCGGCGAAATGTCACAAGTACTCATGAAAGCGCACTTTCCTGGCTGCACTGATGAGCCAATAACAGCTGTGATTTCCTCGGAGAACTACGACGCTTTGCGACATCTAATCAGCCCTCATAAGGTCGAACGGGCCATAAAATAATTCAACCCCATTAAATCTCTGGGACTTCATAACATCTTCCAGGCTGAGCTAAAGAGGGCGAATGATATCGGATTCGTGATTAGCAACTATATGAACTCCTAGTACGAAGTTTCAAAACAATCCAGTCAGGTTTAAAAAATATCGGATTCGTGATTAGCAACTATATGAACTCCTAGTACGAAGTTTCAAAACAATCCAGTCAGGTTTAAAAAATTTCACCGCCATGTTGGATCTGCCATTTTTAATTTAGAAAAGAATGACTTCGGAATTATCAACAATTAACCATCTAGTCCAGCCAAAAAAACAATGCGCAATGGGGTCAGTATAAGCGATTTAGTGGCACCGATTTCAATTTCGAAACATATTTTCAGGCGTTAAACATAGTCTACCCATCCAAGGCGGCTATTAAATTACAGGAATATTCGCCAACGAAAACAGAGTAATAACTGACAAAAAACAAAATTTTTGCTGTACTTAAAGATATTAGGTTATGTTAGATTTAAGTGGCTGCCACAGAGGCACACTTGGGCCAGTTTTAAAAGGCTTGTTGTGATACCACCAACACTAGGAAAGTCAGTCCCGGGACCCGGCCATATGGAAAATCCCTGAGTTGTTGGGATTTTCCACATAGCAGAGTCCCGAGACTGACACTCCTAAACCGACACCGTTACTCCTCCTTTAACCATTTAGATGACTTTATGAAGGCTATCAAGTAGGCGTAGGCTATCCAGGAGGGAAAAAGTGCGTTTTTGCGCCGCTTAAAGGCGGGCAGTTGCAGATGAGGTACTCCACCGTTTCTTCCTCCTCATAATTTTTGCAACTCCTACACCTAGTCTTTCTGCGTGCCTATCAATAAGGCAGTGCCGGTTAAACCGCCTATTAATGTGGAGATGTCTCTCCTTCTTGGGCCGTGAATGTGAGCCTTAGGAATAAACACTACCGTGGCGCTTCTCCAGAAGGACGGAATGTAGTTGAGAGCCAGGTAGGCTGTATAGAGAAATACCAGTCATTTAGCTGTTATCTCCAGCGTGTTAATGAGTTGCGCGGGAATATTATCGTGGGGTCCGGCAGCCTTAAACGGGCTTTGGCCCGCCTTACCCTTTCCTCCGGAATGGGTATATCTACTGCCAGGTTTTTTTTGCAGGTGGTAAGGGTGCATCATGCAAGTTCCCCGGAAAATGTCTATTTCAAGAGCAGCTCAAGAGTTTCCTCTTCCGTGCTGGTCCAGGGGCTTTCGCAAATAGCTGATGGCTGTTTGAGTTTTCGGGAGAGCTCGTCTAAGTCTCGCAGTGTCGTCGACCCTTTTTGACTCTAGTGCAGTCCGCCTGCCTTAGAGCTTTTTTGTGGGCCCTTAGATTAGCTTTATATTCGAGCCATTGAGACTCCGTTACGAGACTTTCGGCCTCATTAAATTGTTTCCTACAGGTTTGGCGGAGCGAGTCCAGGTCGTAGGTCTACCAATGTGGCCTATGTTTACCTCGTGGGTTTGGCACGGGACAGGCTTGTTCTAGGGCATTTGAGAGCGCCGTAGTGTATGTCGTTACCAGATCCTCCAGTTCCTCTACTGATGACGGGGCTTGTGTTTATAGTACTGGTAGGTCTCTGAAGGGCGGATCCAGGATTTTTTTTCCGCGGGGAGGTGTTGCCAAAGGTCGAAAATACAAAACTATCAACACCTGATAGAGTTAAAATAAGTACCATACTTAGTTTATCTTCACAGTACAGGAATGTATTCAGCTCACATAAAAATTCAATTATTTTTCATCTTTTTTTCTACTAAAAATCCAATGTGATAGAACATCCACAGTACATAAAAATACCGTCTGGGTGGGGCACGGCGGCCTCATTCCGCCGTTGGGCCTCTGGCTAATATTTCAATGTGTAGCTGCCAAAAAGTGTTACGTGGCTTGCGCTTCATATTTGGTTGCTCTGCAATAAAGTCTAAATTATTTCTATATATATACCGGTGGTCGGAGAATGAATATTCTTCAAGAACACGCCATTTTCTAACCCACTCATAAACGTTTCAGTCATAAAAGTAGACTCGTTACCCTCGTTGAAAACTACCAGGTTGGTTGTTAATAGGTAATCAAACAGAGACTCGATCGAGGGCATATAGACCGACGCCATCGTCAGGCTGGTGCTGTCGACTGTTAAACTGGCAGCGGTTATGTTACCAGTAATGCAGGAGAAAGGTGTTCAGCTCAGCCTTAACCAAAATACAGCTCGAATGAGCTAGAAACCCTTAGTCCCCAATCCGCAAATCCTCGATCGGTTGACCCAGTGTTCTTGGATGAAGATCACATTTACGTCGCCTTTAGAAAGAACTAGTAGCCGAGGATAATTCAGATTTGTGCAGATTTATCTGAAGCACCACCAACATGAGAGCGCAGAGACTTCCCTGCCTTCGCCATATCGTCGAGGTCTGCCCCCTCCTGGAGGCTGTCTCTCAATGACGAGTTTTTCAGAGCAACGTCGCGATCTGGCATAGCGGGAGCCCTGCTGTCTGAAGCAGCATCAGAAATAATGCGCTCAGTACTCATCCCGCCGGAGAGGCTAGGCTACTGTCGTAATGTAGCGCCATGCGGAGCTTTGATCGCAAGGGCAGCGCAGCGCTGTGGCTATCGACTAAGCGCTCGTACCGCGACAAGGTGTCCACCCTTTACTAGGGTAAACATATTAAAAAAAATGAAAATTGCAATCATCTAATTATTTTTATAAAACCGAGTGGTGCGACCTCTAAACAACCTTTGCTTTTGTAATAAAAAAATGGGAGCCTCTTTTTTTTTACACAAGGAACAATATTTCGAGGAAGCGTTTTAGAATTTCCAAAAAGTAAATATTTGTGAACCACTCTACTATATATAGTATGCTCAACCTTCTTTCCATTGATCTATAGATATAGTATATATACGGCAAACTCCAGGAAAGCCGTAGTGCGATAATCCCCAATGCAGTCTTGCCATGGAACGACACCAGATTCGGACACACTAGGAGACTATATCCGTAAACACCACTCCTTTTTCTCTCGACAAAAAATTTCCCATAAGAATGGGAGAACGTACCAACTTTAAAACCAAACTAGACGGAAACTTTGGCAGCGGCATTTAGTCCCGACTGTCATGGTAGCGATTTGGTATGACCATTGGAACCTTCTAGGTCATGTCATCCTTCCATCGGTGAGAAAGGAGAAGATGGGTAATGAGAGGTGAGAGGCATCGTATCCGTAGATCAACCATCGAGTTAGCACGTCATTGCCTTTGTGCACATTAGTCGCCTCTTACGACCGGTATGCCTACCTAGGGCTTATTCTAAACCCCTAACCCGCCGAATACCCTGGTTTTGCCTGTGAGACCAGTGTCAGGCTCTTTAATACCTTCCATTACAGCTCCAGGTACATATAATTTATTTTGTATTTCTCGAACAGTTTTAAACGGGTTTTAGAAATTGAGTTTCTACTACTTAAGACTAGCATTTCGACTCTTGTAATACTCTAGGTGCCGGGCTGATACCTCCTCTTGTCAGGTATCCGGTATCAAGGTCTATCTAGCCAGTTATCAATACCAGACCATGTTGTTGTTGTTGTTGCAACGGTCGGAAAATCCTCTTATAAACAGTTATGTGACCGACCATAATCTGGTACGTTCCGGTGAATAGCTCCTTGTGGCACTAGCCCGACTGTCTTGGAAACGATTTCGTTGACCTCGTAGCCTGGCTAGGATGGAGACAGAAGCCTTACATAACCTAGGACTCTCGGTTCATTGAATCAGCCGGTTACCCGTGTACGGTTTCGCACTTCTGTGCGTCACTGCAATGAACATCAAATACCAATGGTAGTAGGTAGTAACGACAATTGTACGCACAATCACACGGCCATCATCAACCACACGATAATCTCATATGCGGCACGCTTTGGGGTACTCGGGAGCACGTCGATGCCAACGACGGCAGTCCGCCGTCGCAACAGAAAGGTGGAATGTTAAATATTCAGACATTCAGTGAGTCGGACGGTCGTTTCACTAGCAACCACTTGGAGCAATCGAACGACTGAACACAAACAACAACGTAAACGGTAGCATTAATGTGACTACGTTTCGCAAGGAGGAGGAGGAATAGGTGAAGTGAGTAAAGTGACAGTGGCAATACCAGAAAATATACAGATGCTACACGCCTCGCCTGTTTGCGTTTGCTAGCATTATTTTTGCGGCTGTTTGTATTATAGCTGTTGCTGTCTGGTGAATGTTGTTGTTTTTACCATTGTTATTATCGTTGTTGGGAATTGTTGTTGCATGTGGCTGGTTTTTATGTCTTTTGAGCTGGTCGCAACTAGAAATAAATTTTGGGGGATATTTTTCGGCGTATAATAATTAAGTGAGAGTGTTTTATACTTGAAGAAATTGCGTCCTAAGCGGATTGACCGGTTATAATCAAATTTGGAATACAAACTAGAAGGCTTCCAGGGATCGTCATAGGCTAAAAATAATTTTGATTTATTGAGGGGCGTGGCTCCTACACAATTTATGGACCCCTAAAAGATGGCGACCGCGAGTACCGAAGATGATATAATGATGAGCTGCATGAGCTTTACGCAGACGTCGACATAGTAGAGTGAATTAAAATCCAGCGGCTTCGCTGGCTAGGTCACGTTGTGCGAATGAAGGAAGACGCTCCAGCCCAGAAGGTATACTTATCGACATCCGCCGGTGGAAGTAGTAGAAGAAGGAGACCGATGGCAGGACCAAGTGGAGGCAAAACTACGATCACGCGGTATCTCCCGTTGGCGCCAGTTGGCTCAACAAAAGAACCGACTGGCAAAACATGTTAGACGGCCAGAATCGCGCAGGCGGTTAAAAGCAATTTTAGGTAAGTAATTAAGTATCTCCGGAAATTCTCATGCTAGGAAATTAGGTCGCAACGGATCTATCTGCCGTGGTGCTCTACCTTAATAAGTTATTTTATATCACAGTACTAAAAGTAGACATGTGGTTAGCGGCCCCCAGACAATACCCTCCTCCTTTTACATTTTATGCTGAAATATGTGTATATGTATATTAGGCTGTCCCAAAAATGTATGAAAAAACCCGAAGGTTCGAAATTTAAAATGCTACCCTCTATATCGGTGCGTTTTAACCTAAATACCATGTATGCGAAGTTTTATTGTTCTAGGATAAAACGTGATAATTTTTGTTGAGCTATAGGCCAGGATTTGAACAAAACTTCTTTTCCTTAGTGTTATTCAAATTTTTATTTAATCGATATTTCGATTTCAATCTGAAATCATCATCAGGAATACATATGGATATCTATTATCGACTCTAGGATAAAGGCCGTGCCGATTTTGAGTTAAAGTTCTTGCTAGCAGCTTACACCAAGTTTGTAAAATAATCCAATAAGGCCTCGAAAATTACATAAATTTAATATTTGCCTCATATTTAAAAGACTGTGCAGCAAATCTCCATCTTTTATTTATAACACATAGGGTTTCGGAAAAGTTGAAGGATAATAAATTTAAAGGATTTTACTTCTGTGTCCTTGAAGGATAATTAAAAAAAGTAATATTTAGCCTATATTTCAATTATCCTTTAAACTAGTAACCACATATCCAAATTTTTCGGGAGACCCTACAATCTTTGATTCTATAAAGGATATTCTGAGCATCTGGGAGAGAAAAAAAAATACCGATTTACTAATTACGAACTTTTTAAAGGGTAACGATACAGCAATGTGAGAAAAACGAGTAGGGTTGGGGTCAAAATTCTGCTTTTTTGGAAATTCTGCATTCATAATTCCGGAAGTCGAAACACCGGAAATCAAAATTATGGAAGTCAATATTCTGGAATCCAAAATTCTGGATAACCAAATTCTAAATTGCAAAATTCTGGAAACCAAAATTCTGAAATTCAAAATTCTGTAATTAATGATTAAAAATGCGTGTTGATAACAAAAAAAGTGCGCACTTTTTTTGTTATCAACACGCATTTTTAATCATTAATTACAAAATTTTGCCTTTAACATTAAACTGGACTTGTTCTGAAGGAATTAAAAACAAATGTACCGTGCGTATTGACACACAATTTCACGGCTGTGAAATGTTATACGAAAAAAAATATGAACATTCTCATGATCCATGTGCGCATAAAAAATCGGTTGCAGATCCAAATAATCATTTTAAAAATATGGTTTCGCTTGAGTTTTCTGCAGCCTAGCCAAATAATTCAGCGTTCGGTATCTATGACAGAAAAATACATTGGACATTATCTGCCATCAAGAGGTGCCCTTAAGTTAAAAATTAGAAGACAACGGAACAGTTTAAAATGTTTTAAAGAGCCAACTTGTGTTGAAAAAATAGACATTCCTTTATTATCACTTTATGTTTTGGAAGGTCAACTATTTATTTTAAGTAAGAAAGTTATTAAAGTTATGGCGAATGCATTCTTATTTTTGGAACAAAATCTTCGCTGCAGTTGTTAAATGAGAGCGACTGCTGGATTATGGACGGTAAATTTGACGTTGTTCCAACGATGATGAGGCAGCTATTTTCCATACACGGCTGAGTAGAAATACAAATTGTTCCTCTGGTTTTCTGTCTTATGACCAAAAAATCAAAGTCAATGTATATTTCTTAAATATAAGCACAATTTATTCAAATACTCGATTTTGCTCAAATTTTGGGGAAAAAATTTCCAGAATTAATTCTGGAAAACGTAAATTCCGGAATTATGAAAAACCAGAATTTTGAATTACAGCCAAAAAAGGCGAAGGAAGTGCGGAATTCCGATTTCCAGAATTTTGTCGACCCACAATTTTGATTCCGGAATTTTGACTTCAGAATTTTAATTTTAGAATTTTGACCGTTTCCGAAACATGGGTTGGGGTCAAAATTCTGCTTTTTTGGAAATTCTGCATTCATAATTCCGGAAGTCGAAACACCGGAAATCAAAATTATGGAAGTCAATATTCTGGAATCCAAAATTCTGGATAACCAAATTCTAAATTGCAAAATTCTGGAAACCAAAATTCTGAAATTCAAAATTCTGTAATTAATGATTAAAAATGCGTGTTGATAACAAAAAAAGTGCGGACTTTTTTTGTTATCAACACGCATTTTTAATCATTAATTACAAAATTTTGCCTTTAACATTAAACTGGACTTGTTCTGAAGGAATTAAAAACAAATGTACCGTGCGTATTGACACACAATTTCACGGCTGTGAAATGTTATACGAAAAAATATATGAACATTCTCATGATCCATGTGCGCATAAAAAATCGGTTGCAGATCCAAATAATCATTTTAAAAATATGGTTTCGCTTGAGTTTTCTGCAGCCTAGCCAAATAATTCAGCGTTCGGTATCTATGACAGAAAAATACATTGGACATTATCTGCCATCAAGAGGTGCCCTTAAGTTAAAAATTAGAAGACAACGGAACAGTTTAAAATGTTTTAAAGAGCCAACTTGTGTTGAAAAAATAGACATTCCTTTATTATCACTTTATGTTTTGGAAGGTCAACTATTTATTTTAAGTAAGAAAGTTATTAAAGTTATGGCGAATGCATTCTTATTTTTGGAACAAAATCTTCGCTGCAGTTGTTAAATGAGAGCGACTGCTGGATTATGGACGGTAAATTTGACGTTGTTCCAACGATGATGAGGCAGCTATTTTCCATACACGGCTGAGTAGAAATACAAATTGTTCCTCTGGTTTTCTGTCTTATGACCAAAAAATCAAAGTCAATGTATATTTCTTAAATATAAGCACAATTTATTCAAATACTCGATTTTGCTCAAATTTTGGGGAAAAAATTTCCAGAATTAATTCTGGAAAACGTAAATTCCGGAATTATGAAAAACCAGAATTTTGAATTACAGCCAAAAAAGGCGAAGGAAGTGCGGAATTCCGATTTCCAGAATTTTGTCGACCCACAATTTTGATTCCGGAATTTTGACTTCAGAATTTTAATTTTAGAATTTTGACCGTTTCCGAAACATGGGTTGGGGTCAAAATTCTGCTTTTTTGGAAATTCTGCATTCATAATTCCGGAAGTCGAAACACCGGAAATCAAAATTATGGAAGTCAATATTCTGGAATCCAAAATTCTGGATAACCAAATTCTAAATTGCAAAATTCTGGAAACCAAAATTCTGAAATTCAAAATTCTGTAATTAATGATTAAAAATGCGTGTTGATAACAAAAAAAGTGCGCACTTTTTTTGTTATCAACACGCATTTTTAATCATTAATTACAAAATTTTGCCTTTAACATTAAACTGGACTTGTTCTGAAGGAATTAAAAACAAATGTACCGTGCGTATTGACACACAATTTCACGGCTGTGAAATGTTATACGAAAAAAAATATGAACATTCTCATGATCCATGTGCGCATAAAAAATCGGTTGCAGATCCAAATAATCATTTTAAAAATATGGTTTCGCTTGAGTTTTCTGCAGCCTAGCCAAATAATTCAGCGTTCGGTATCTATGACAGAAAAATACATTGGACATTATCTGCCATCAAGAGGTGCCCTTAAGTTAAAAATTAGAAGACAACGGAACAGTTTAAAATGTTTTAAAGAGCCAACTTGTGTTGAAAAAATAGACATTCCTTTATTATCACTTTATGTTTTGGAAGGTCAACTATTTATTTTAAGTAAGAAAGTTATTAAAGTTATGGCGAATGCATTCTTATTTTTGGAACAAAATCTTCGCTGCAGTTGTTAAATGAGAGCGACTGCTGGATTATGGACGGTAAATTTGACGTTGTTCCAACGATGATGAGGCAGCTATTTTCCATACACGGCTGAGTAGAAATACAAATTGTTCCTCTGGTTTTCTGTCTTATGACCAAAAAATCAAAGTCAATGTATATTTCTTAAATATAAGCACAATTTATTCAAATACTCGATTTTGCTCAAATTTTGGGGAAAAAATTTCCAGAATTAATTCTGGAAAACGTAAATTCCGGAATTATGAAAAACCAGAATTTTGAATTACAGCCAAAAAAGGCGAAGGAAGTGCGGAATTCCGATTTCCAGAATTTTGTCGACCCACAATTTTGATTCCGGAATTTTGACTTCAGAATTTTAATTTTAGAATTTTGACCGTTTCCGAAACATAAATCATTAAATTGGCGGACCACAGTGAATGTAGTACGATTTTACTGATAACTTCAACTGCAAGTCGGCAGGGGTTGCCGTGGACCGAATTGCATAAAACTTTGTCAGGATACTTTTTCATAATGGTCAAAATTAGGTGGTATGCGTTTAAATAAAAAAACTTTGAAATTTTGGAACAGTCTAATGTATATGGATGTATGCATATTGTGAATGTATGCATGTTTTTAAGTTAGTAGTCATACCCGAATAGCGCTTAGGGGTTCGACGACGATGAATGCTTCTGAATTGTCATGACATGCACGCAAGCAGTAAGCTCGCAAACTGACAAGTGTGCAGTTAGAAAAGAGCCAAGAGTAATATGTGTACAATGCTGAAGAAAATATTAGTATCACCCATGTTGGATTTATAAGAAAAAGTTGTAGGGTAGAGGAGGGAGGCTTCGACAGGTTAAGCAAAAATTAATTTTTCTATGAAAAATTACTTTTCCAATCCATAACAGCTCATGTCAATTTTTATTGTACTTTGTCTGCAAACTAACAAAACGAACCATTATACATTTTGCTTTGTATATCTCGACTCCAGAGTTTTTGATTACACTTCAAGCATATGTGCCGAAAACTAACAAAATCGAATTATAAATACTGATTTTACCAAAAAACAGACACACTGAGCCAAAAGAACCTAATAAAATAGAACAAAATGATAAGATTTCTGTATAGTTTTTTTTTTAAGACGGGCTTCATATATTTGTGGAGAAAATCTTATTAATATTTTCCAAGATAAATCACATATTATTGGAGAGAAAATCGAATTAATGTTTTCAAAGGGAAATCACATATTATTTAAAAGATTTTCTTTTTAATATTTCAAATAAAAAAAATATATATATATATTGCCTTCACCGAGAATCGAACTTACAATTTATAGAATGCTAAACCCAGTTGTTTACCATCAGATCATAGTGAACTTATGCTTGCCAGCGTCTAATTACTGCTTTGTTCTAAGTAAATGATGTCAACAATGTACAGTTTTTTTTTAGATGTGATTCACATTATTGTAGAGAAAATCTTATTAATGTTTTAAAAGTGAAATCTTCGAAAATTAAGAAGTTTTCTATCTTTTAATTTTTCCACATTTCTACGGAAATTATGAGTCGAAATTGCAAGCTGTTCTTCCAAATAACGCGAACAGAATAAGAAGAAATGCACTTAATTTTATCGATGAGAATTTTCTCATAAAACCATAGAGATTTCCGTATAGTTTTTTTTCCGCTTCCATCGTTTCGACTACCCCTTTGCCCAAAAACTGATAATGAAGACAATCTTATTAATTTATTAGGCATTGTTGGCTCAGCCATACCTGACAATTGACTATTCAAAAGACTGGCATGTGTTTAGCAGGGTATTTCATGAAGTTAAAACAAGATTTATCCGTCGCCTTCCTGGTTATATGAGTAAAGGGCACATCTATCACCTTTTTTTCATAGTATTTTACTAGTGATGTGGAGTGTCGCTCTTGTAACTTCACTAAGTAAAAAGATAATATTATACTATTACATTAGGATCATTCAAAAAAAATGTCGACTTGGTCTTACCCCCTAAAAAGTTAGGTATTGATGAGAAAATAAGCCTTGCCAACAAGGCCGTGTGGGAGGTTCAACGACGGTGAGTTCCCTAATACTCTTAAACTTGAAGCTTCCAAAATGGTAAGCCATGCGCGATTAACTTGACTATTCAAATAATTACAGCCATAATATTTAGGTACATTGGCACTAAAAGCTAGTACCGTCCGAAAACATTTCAGTACAAATTACACAATTATTATTTTTTTTTGTACGGGCAATCATGCCTATTTACGTCAAAATGTAAAAAAAATAATGCAAAAATTTTCCAGTGACGTATTGAGTACCAAGAAAATATGGACCAGATGGTACATACATAGGTACTTATGTACTTAAATACTTAGCTAGTACCGTTAGCTATGTTTTCGGAATTTCTTTTCATTGAAAAGGTGCCTTAGTAGCAATATAGAGGTATTGCATGTATGCTCAAAACATACTTTTCAGAGAAGTGCACTTTTTGCACGCAACTCCTTAATTCGAATTCATCTGTTGGGTGCAAATTTTGTATACCTTTGATCACTGATTGGCATTGCAATGTCCATGTGGTAATGGAATCATAATAAGGGGGCTATTTTATTTCACACAAGTGTGCAAGTCGTTGAATTTTGAATGGTTTTATACAACATGGAATATATATACCTAGAATCGTTAATGGCAACGCATAAGCTAAACAGCAGCCGCACCAAGTTACCTCCATGAGGTTAGTTAGAAGTGGTACAATTTGGATTTCTTGCAAAAATAAATATTTAATTTGAGCCTTCTGCTTGCCTCTCTCATGTCGCGCACTTTCCTATGAAAATAAGTTGCTTATAAAAATATTTTTTACTAGCACTCTTTTATGAAATGACAAACATTTTGTGAAGTGGGCACTAAAAATTTTCTTCGACCGTCAATTGTTTTCTTTAAAAATGTTGTTTTTGGTCACAAGGATAAAATAAACAAGTAAGGAAAGCTGTCTTCGGCTGTGCCGAAGGCTATATACCTTTCATGAATAAGCGTCACGATTTTCACTGTTCGATCCCCAGTACAGCCTGTTTCAATTTAACTATATTTACTATACACATTACACATCTTTGTTATAATTTAAAAAAAACTTACAAAATAATAGGATCCGAGTTATCGGAACAATCGATTGTATGGAGGCTATATATTATACGTGTTCAATTGTACTGACTTACACTATACACATTACATATGTAGAAAGTAATAAAGGTGCAATATTTTACGTTCCTAACTTTTTAAATGCGGAAGTATTGGCCAAAAAACCTTATATCGGAACAACCGGTTGTATGGGGCTATATGTTATATATACCCGATCTTCATGATTTTCCTCTACACACTACATAAATTGAAAGTACTCAAGTTGCAAAATTTTATGCTCCTAACTTTTTAATTGCAGAAGTTTTGGCCAAAAAACCTTATATCTGAACAATCGGTTGTATGGGGGCTATATGTTACAATTGCCCGATCTTGTTGATTTTCACTATATACACTACATAAATAGAAAGTACTCGAGATGCAAAATTTTACGTTCCTAACTTTTTAATTGCGGAAGTTTATATCTTAACAATCGGTTGTATGGGGGCTATATGTTACAATTGCCCGATCTTGTCAGTTCCGACAAATGATTCCTATATTACAAAATGGTGACCACATACAAAATTTCAGCCAGATATCTCAAAAATTGAGGGACTAGTTTGCGTTCAAACAGACAGACGGACAGACGGATATGGCTAAATCAACTCAGCTTGTCATCCTGATCATTTCGGTATACTTATTGATGGGTCCATCTCTTCTTCTTCTCATACTTACAAACATCGGACCAAAGTTATAATACCATTTCATGTTCATGAAAGGTATAAATATATGTCTGACCATTTTTCAATGTTACACATACGCCCGAGGGGATCGTTCTTATTAAATTTTTTTAAGCAAAAAAATTTCGCTGTTACATTTTTTAAAGTAACACAGATTTTATTTTGTATTAACGATAAAATTTGTGGATATTATAAAAACCGCCTTTCCAAAACTCAGTGCAAGATCTTCATTTCAACGAAAGTTATTGCAAACAAGGAAGCTCTGATGACTTTTTTAACGAACGGCCAGAACGGTCCATAAATCCCGGACATATTTTCTAACAAAACTGAATGGTGGATGGGGCTACCGTCTTTTTCGGTAGACACTGCCATGGAAGAATTTATAAATTACAGAATTTTTAAATAAAATTCCGGATCTGTGCCTGTTTACCCTAAGTATTTTCAGTGGCGGGATTGCAATTTGAATAGAAAGGGGTTCAATATTTGCATGGAAGGTGAATATTTTATTCGAAAATTTCTTAAGCACACTACACAAATTTGCAATTTAAATAAACATACAGTGGTGTGCGATGAAATAAAGCCACAATGGAAAGTGGTTGTTTTAGTTTGAAATATAGATAAATCTATAATAGAAACTAAAAAAACAGAAGTAAAAAAGCTTGTGCGAAATTCAGGAAAAATCGCCACATTTTAAGCAAAATTTTGGAACTTTATGGCTAGAATTTTTAGATTATTTTTGAGTACGCGGGTTCTTTTACTTGTAAAAAAAAATTATTAAAATATGTATGTAGTTGTATTTTATATATTTGTACGTCATCAAGTACAAATTGAACCGTTAGTGTTAAAACCGTTTTTACCACGAGACAAACTTTGCATTTTTAGAAAAAAATGTCAAATCACATACATTTTTTTAAATGCGAATGCCCTCTTAATCATCATCTTTATCAAAACTGCCCAGAATACACTCCCATTATTAAAAATTTTTTATTTTATTTTTTTTTTCAAATTTAAGTGTCCTAATATTACTTCAATGTGCCTTTAAGTCGAATCTGCCATGTTGGCAGAGATGAGGAAATCCAGAACCATGGTACAAGTACTATAGGTAAAACCGTTCTCTCTTTTGATTTTGTTTTGACGTTTTTAAGCAATATAAAATGTGTCAGTATGTAAGTCAAATAGAAAAAAAAAATATTGAAAAAATTTAAAATAAGAAAAATTTGAAAAAAAATCAAAAAATATTTTCCAATTTACACTGCACGTTTAGGTGGACGCTTGGACACTATAAAATGGCAGGAAATGAGATGGTAGATTATCCTGCTAGAGGGACACATGTGGACCGCTTTTACAGTCCTTATTTTTAACAATTCTAGCAATAGTTCTAATCGCAAATTGAAGAAAAATTAAAAGAAATTATTTTAATTTGTAATTTATTTGATTGAAAAAACCAAACAGACACGTCGTGGCAAAAAATAAATGAGTATGAGAATTGCTTAAAAATGTCATTAGTGTCATTAACGGTCTTACCTGTAGTATTTATACCATGTCCAGAACGAACGTTATAACGCCTGGAACTGTTTGTCACTTTTATTAAAAAAAAAAAGGATTTGGTATGCAAGAAAATATAAGTTTTTCATAAAAGTTTATTGAAAATTTTCCGATTTTTCTTTATCGAAAACTAAAGTTGTAGTACCTACTATAATGTATGGAAAAAACTGAAGGTTCGAAATTTGATATGCATACCCTCTATATCAGTGCGTTTTAGCCTAAATAGCATGTGTGCGAAGTTTTATTGTTCTAGGATAAAGCCACCCCGTTCCGATTTTGAGTTAAAGTTCTTGCCACCAGCTTACACTAATTTTGCAAAAATGTCCAATAAGGCTTCGAAAACTACATAATTTAATATTTGCCTCATATTTAAAAGGCTGTGCAACAAATCTCCACCTTTGAATTTTTAAAAGGGTTAAAGGATTCTTTGCAAGGATATTGAAAAACGTATTCACGTGAAAAGGACATTGGAATTTCAAAAGTATTATAGCATATTGCGTAACATACCTAGGACCGTAGTCATAGTCGAAATAGAGTAGGTACTTAAGTTAGCGTCGGCTTTTTTTACACATATGCCGTTGGAAATCGTATCAAAAAGCCGACGCGAACTTTGGTACCTACTTTATTTCGACTATGAGTACGGGCCAATATGTTTTCTAGCAAAAATAATTGTGTACATCTTGAAACTTTGCAAATATAGTGCTCTTTTTATAGGTCCTAAACGGCGTATGAGTAACATTTACCTGTTCTTTTCATACTTGTATATAAAAAGAACAGATAAACAGTATTAATTCGTTTGGTCCATATCTGCGAGACGGATTGAGATATCGAAATAAAACTAACACTACTTTCAGACCGTCATGAACACCTTTCATTTGATGCCCATATTGTAAAATCAATTTCTGGGGTATGTCCTGTCCATTTCCTGTGCATTCTTAAATATTTTTATACACATTTTCAGATCTCTTATTACAATACAATTTTTTAAAACACATATGGGCAAATCCCAAATAGTGCTACATTTTTGCCAAAAAAAATATTTGAAACATCGAAGCACAAGAATAACTTTTTTTCTGGTACATTGGTAGATAAAGAGGAGCTTAAATTTATCAGCGTAATTGGTCTTTCATAATGCCTCAAAAAGATTTAGTCAAAAGATCGAAGATTGTATATATAAATTCAAGTCGCAGTGTTTACTATACATTAATTTAAACACTACTGCACCGATTTTGTTGAAATTTTATCAAACAAATTTTGATTTTGATAGATTTTTTTTCGGTCAGAATTTATTCAAATTTCTATTATGGGGATGCCTTTTGCAATATTCTGAATCGGTTTAAGGGGTCTTTTAGGGAATGTTAATCTTTCAAAATGAGGCATTTGGTTTTATACTACTGTAGTGTAGGACAACAAATTACAAAAGTGTAACACGTAATAAAAGTAACACTGTAGCTGTGGCCACAAAAACATGTTACGGTAAAAAAGTTACGCACCAAAGTAGCTCGACAGAGCAGGAAAACAAAAAAAAATAACAATTTCCTAAAAAGTTTTTACAAAAATTTAAATTATAGTTTTCAGCTCAGCATAGTGCTCACAAGGGCTATGTTATCAAAATAGTGCAATAAACAATAAAACAGCTTGTGAAGTTGAAGGATAATAATTTTAAAGGACATTACTTCCATGTCTTTGAAGGTTAATTAAAAAAGTTATATTTAGCCTTAATTTCAATTATCCTTTAAATTAGTAAACACATATCACATATCACATTTTGTTAAAATTTTTCGGGAGGCCCTACAATCTTCGATCCTTTAAAGGATATTCTGAGCATCTAAAAACTAGTGGCGGCGATATACCAACAGGTCATCATAACCTCTAACGAGATTTCTAGCCGAGCTTCTCTTTCCAACTTGTGGTGTGTTGCCTTTGAGTTTTTCCTACAAGTTGGCGGGACCTACAGTTTTTTGCCGACTCCGAACGGCACTTGCAAAGCAAAAGAATTTTTTGCTGAGAAGCTTCTCATGGCAGAAATACACCCGGAGAGTTTGCCAAACTACTGCCGAGGGGCGACCCCGTTTAGAAAAATTCTTTTTCTAAATAATTTTGGATGTTACTTTTGCCGGGCATCGAACCGACACGACTTGGTGTAGAAGGCCGAACACTTAACCGCTACACCATGGCGGCCGCCAAGCATCTGGCAGAGAAAAAAAGATAACGATTTACGAATTACGAAGTCCTTAAAGGGTAACGATACAGCAATATGAGAAAAACGAGAACCTAAATCATTAAATAGCTAAACGCGGTGGAATATAGTAGGATGTTATTGATAACTTCAACTGCAAGTCGGCACGGGTTGCCATGGTCCGAACTGCATAAAACTTTGTCAGGATACTTTTTCATAATGGTCAAAATTAGGGGGTATGCCTTTGAATAAAGTAACTTTGAAATTTTGGGACAGTCTAACCTACTAAGAAAAAATCTAAAGTGCAAGTCCGGAGGGCCTTCCTGTTAAAATATGAAACTTATATTCGGACAAAATGAATCTAGGGCTTATCATTTGATCTCTCATTCCGATTAGTACTTTTGGGTTATTATTATTGGGGAAGGAGGTACATTTTATTATTTATTAAAATTTGTATACCCAACCTACTAGTACTAGTACAAGGGTATTCTAATTTTGTCCACATAACGGTACTACGTAACGGCACAAAATAATCGAGATAGATATAGAGTTCCATATATAAAAGTTCTTAGGTTGGAAAAAAAGTTCATTAAGGCATATCCGTCCGTCTGTCCATGTACACGATAACTTGAGTAAAAATTGAGATATTTGCATGAAATTTTGTATACAGGCTATTGAAAATGGGCGAAATCGGATGATAACCACGACCCCTTTTTCGATATCGAAAATCTCATAAATTGACCTATCTCGGTAGCTGAAATGGATAAAATGATATAATTTTATAAGTGATTCCCCCTGGCCATTCTCTTATGATTTTTCCATACATGTTTTAAAGTGGGCGTGGCACCGTCCAGTTTAAAGGCAGACATTTATAAAAAATTTGACTGGTCGTAACTTTTAAACTGATTACAATAGAAGAATGAAATTTGGCACAAAGCATATTAGTAAAGTTGCGAGTATACCTAATGAAATTGGATAAAATCGTCTTTCAACCATGCCCACTTTCGATATCGAAAATTTCGAAAATCACCTAAATTGACATAATTGGGTAACGGGAAGGGCTAAAATGATATAGTTTGGTAGGATGAACTACCTAGTCATTCTATTATGATTTTTGTGATAAATTTTTGAAAAGTAGGCGTGGCACCGGCCACTTTTCAGGGAGACATATTTGAAAATTTCACAGGTCATAACTTTTAAACTGATTACGGTAGAACGATGAAATAATAGGGAGTAAACCTGATATAATTGGACGAAGTCGCTTCACAACCACGCCCACTTCCAAATGGAATATTTCGAAAATCAAAAATGGGTATTTAATGTTCGCTTTACCCGAACGGCGACCGCCGTGGTGTAGCGGTTAAGTGTTCGACCTTCTACACCAAGTCGTGGCGGTTCGATGCCCGGCAAAGGTAACATCAAAAATTATTTAGAAAAAGAATTTTTCTAAACGGGGTCGCCCCTCGGCAGTAGTTCGGCAAACTCTCCGGGTGTATTTCTGCCATGAGAAGCTTCTCGGCAAAAAATTCATTTGCTTTGCAAGTGCCGTTCGGAGTCGACAAAAAACTGTAGGTCCCGCTAACTTGTAAGGAAAACTCAAAAGCAACACACCACATGTTGGAAAGAGAAGCTCGGCTAAAAATCTCGTTAGAGGTTATGATGACCTGTTGGTATATCGCCGCCATTAGCTTTTTTTGTTTTTTTTTACCCGTACTTAGACTTCCTTACTTGTCATTTTTGATTTTATCTTATTTTTAGTTAATTTTTTATATTTTTTGGGCAAATTTTTATTTATTTTTTATTTAATTTTATCATGTTTTTTGTGTAATTTTATTTTATTTTTTGTGTAATTTAATTTTATTTTTTGTATAATTTTATTTTATCTTTTGTTTACTTTTATTTTATTTTTTGTATAACTTTATTATTTTTGTTTATTATATTATTTGCATAATTTTATTTGTTTTGTGTACTTTTATTTCCTTTTCTGATTTTATTTTATTTTTTGTGTAAATTTTTTTATTTTTTGAGAATTTTTATACAATTTTTTGTTTAACTTTATCAATTCTTGTGTAATTTAATTTAATTTGTTATTTAATTTCATTTTTTCGATTCTGTTAGTTTTTGGCATGTATGTTTTATATGCGATAAAACACGCTGTTACATAAAAAAGGAAACAAACAATAGGGGGCCTGGGTCGAGATTTCAAATAGCCTGAAGTACTAAAATATGGAAAAGCCCTTTAGTGTACAATTTTTGTTGACTCCTTTTTAACAAGATTTTGAAAAATGTTTACATTTTTAAAATATTTAAATAATGCCGTATTAAAGTTCACTATAAATTTATTTGACATTTCATTCTCCGTTTAAATTACCTGGCAAATGAAGTTGCCGGTAAATTTATAGTAAAATTAAAGGGTAGATGAGAGAACGGCCATTGATTTAGTATAATAAATTAGGGTTTAAATTGAATATTTTTGCCTCACTGTTCATGGCACACGCTTCCTGTAATCAGACACTTGAATATCGCCTTGCCACACGTCCTGTTCACTTTAAGTGTGTATGGCTGGGTGTTCGTACCACATGCATACATACATATTAGCACGTTTATTATCGCTTGATTCCTGCCCAACTACCAATTCCCACCATTACCGCGACCACTGTCGCAATCGTTGCTGTCAATGCTCCTTTGAGCCTTTAGCAACGGTAGTAGTGGCAAAACCAAAAACAACACAAACAAGGACAACACAATACCAGTCACTTGTATCAGCAACAGTTAAGAGGTGGGGGCCCAGGCGTAACGACAGTAAAGCAACAAACCAGACAAGCGCATAGTCATGTAGAAAGCAAAAAGCATGCCACAGGCGATTTCAGTATTTGGAGTACTGTGACATGGATGGTGGCGCCAGGCGTGTTTCAGTCTTTTTGTAGTTTGAGCTAAGTGACATGCTGTTTATTGTTAAAGGGTGCTAAAATGCGGTGTGCGGCGCTTGGGCTTTTTGTGTGCGCCCATGTTAAGCGAGAAATTGTAATGCCAAGGGTTTGTGATGCCACAATCAGAAGTGCTGATCAAGCAGTCAACAAGGTGAGGGTAAGAAAGGCGTGGCAGATGTTTGCAAAAGTAAAAAGGTTGATTCAAAGATATATGTACATTAGGGCGGGTCGATTTGTATGGACCCAAAAAAATTCACAGGGGCCCATAGCGATTATGGTTTTTTGGATCATTTCAAGCATTTTTGCCAAACTATAGGCCTAACATGAATTTCGAGCTAGCAGTTTTTTCGATCAAATTTTTTCTTTTCTTCAAAACGTGATTCACTTGCTGTGTTGCTGTGTTGAAAACTAACAAACATCATTCTCTATGTGCATCTGGGGGGTTTTGGGGTCGAGGAATCCATTTCCAGTATTATTTTTTTCGCTTGACGTCCGCAAGAGGGAGCTTTCGTTCTCTTTTTTAGGTTATAAATCCATTTTTTCTCGAAAATCGACCGTTTGTTCCAGAAATTTATGAAATTTGACTTTCTTTAACAGCAAATACAGTTACTAAACAGCTCAGCGTTGAAAATTAAGGGAATGAGAGGTGCATTCAAGCAAAACTTGTATCGATATTATATCGTTTATGAAAATTTCTTTTATTTTAATTTGTTTTATGAATTTAACAAAGCAAATTTTATTCATTCAAATTCAAATATCATTCTTTATGTGCATCTGAGGGTTTTTAGGGTCGAGAATTCCATTTCTGGTATTGCTTTTTTTTCGCAGATATTTTATGGAATATTCGGAATATATAGCTTATAGTCGCAATCAAAACACAAGTGGTTTTTCACAAGCAAAATGGAGTAAGCCAATAGCCGCCAATGCCTCAGAGCCCAAGTGCTCAACACAATACATAAATTTTGAGGGGTTTTCTAAGGAAATGAGAACAGCCAACGATGCATTCTCAGAGCCATAGTGCTCGCCCCAATTAATACATACAGAGTGTCCCTACCAAAACACAGTCCACTAGACTTAGGGCCGCTTGCATAAAAGCCGATAACGCCTAATCGGTGATTAACTTGACAGCTAACCATACAAAAAACGTCAATTAAACTCCGGTTAGTCGTAATCGGCTTTTATGCAAGTGGCCCTTAATGGTACATACGAATAATTAAAAAGAACCAAACACAGTCCATGAGACTTGATGGAATATAAAAATAATAAATTAAATAAAATTAAAAAGGCTTTGGTTGAGGTGGAATTCGAGCCGGCAACCCCGGCCGACTCCCTCAACCATATAATATAACAACAACAATAATAAGAAACTGCTCGCCGCCCACCATCAGCTGGAGTTAGCTGAGACAACAACAATGTTCCGATAATCTATGAAATTTGACTTTCCTATAATGCAATTTCTTTTTTTACGTAGACTAACACCCTGATTCTGCGTTCTTGATGAATTACACTTTGCTACAAAAAAAAAAAAAAATGAATACACTTTTCAAGCGACCTAGTAGAGATTGTTCATCTGCTCTAGTTATACACGAAGCACCCTTCAAAAGATTTGTAACACCCCAAAATCTGGTTTTAAGGCAACCGTTTTTTAGAGTTTTCGTTGAAAAAAATCATTAAGATAATTGAAGATATTAAGCGCCAAAGATTGAAAAATCCTAAGTTGACCCATTTAGAGTGCCCCAATCGTGTTGAAATGTAAGACCGACCCCCACTAACTTTGTAGGGCCGACCCCCATGCCAGTGGCACATCCCCTTAGACCCCACCTGTGGGGCTCCCCATACAAAAATTTCAAAAAATCCCCATTTTTGGCACTTTACGTGCCTGAAATGATTTTAACGTCGAAGTCAGAGTACACTTTTGGCTTTACTTCATGATAAAATAACCCTGCAAAACATCGAGTGAGGGACATCAATACACCCAATCGAATTTTTTTTAATGCAACTTAGATAGAATTAACTTTTTTTTTGGTTTTGATACTCCTCAAATGATGGATGAAATGATGGTCACTGTGTTTGCAGAGTAAGCTAAATAAACATGTGTCACGCAAAAACTAAAATAATCGCCAGAGCCGTTTTTGAGAAAACCGCGATATAGCCGCGTTTTTTTTAAGTGCTTCGGAAAACTTTATTTCTTGTCACTTGTTGGAAAAGGCTATATATTCTGAAAGAGGATTAAAACCTCCACCATCCCCATGTTTTACTTTTAAAATATCTGTCCACTGACTCTTGTGAAATGCAATTGAAAGTGCATTTCTTTTTACTCATACGCCCCATTTTGTTAAAGACATTTAAAAATAAGAAAGATGGATTAGTTTACAGATTAAAAGAAGATGGTAAAACTGCCCTTTACGTACCATACGACATGGAAAATAACGTTATTCAGTTGATACATGAAAAAATGGGTCATCTCTCTTTGGATAAGACTCTTAATAAGTTAAGCCTCTATTACTGGTTTCCAGGAATGCCTAAGAAGGCAGAAAGGTTTATTAGAAATTGTTGGAAATGCATCATGTACCCTAGCCCTCCCCATTCTAGAGAGAAACACTTGTATCCCATTCCAACGATTCCACTAACGCAGTGATGATGGAGTGATTGAGGCACAGAGAATCAAAAGTTCGCCCAATTACCTGACAGATGTATGGAGGAGCCAGATAAGGAAATTTTTAAATCTAGTTAATATGTAAGCTATTATGTATCGGGGCTGATTACAAGGCCAGGTTGTCCTTCCATAACCATCAAACCATATAAATAACAACCCTGTATAAATAGAATAAGATAAGAACAACCATGTCAATATAAGAAGAAAAGAAAGAGGAGAAGGATAAAGACTTCATGCATGTCAATTTTCGATAGATTGACGAAAGCGAACAACGTGCTTTATTTAAATTCTTGTTAATTTGAGTCATCGGTGGAAATTATAAGAAGTTCGCAAAAGTAAACTTTTTTTCTTAATTTCAGTACCTATACTTAACTCTACATATATAAATAACTAAATATTAAACACAAGATTTCATAATTTTTCCAGCTATTCTCACAAGGACCCCTTCTGAAATACTGCTTCTTTATTTTTTGGTTTTCCTGAAGGATAGTTTACTATGCACATCTGTGTATACAGGCACTAATTTTCTTTTAGAACTTCATAGAGAAACGACAAAATGTGGTGGTGCTTGTGTTTTGATTTTTCGCTAACATGATTCAGTGCGCTTTCCTCATTTTTATTATATTTAGTAGGATATGAGAGGGTGGAGAAAAGGTTAACAGCTTTTAGAGCACCATACACCATAGTACTGCGGTTGGTCGTAACATTCGATTTAGCAGCCGACATGAATTGTTGAGCAGTCTAGTTGTCGCACAGTTATATTCTTTTTTTATTTTTGCCAGTGGTTAGGTCAGATAGTCCACTGATGATTTAGTCTGCTGCGTCTATGTCGACCCTGCATATTCCGCACTCAAGCGAATAAGCAGTCATCCGTGCCAAAGAGCTCTTACACTTACACAACAACGTAGACACCCGTTCACACTCTTTTACCCAGCTAACCAAAGCCGTAGTGTTCCGAAATATTGGTGTAAAAATAGTCTGGAGTTTGAGTTTTGCTATTTAGTAAACATAAAAAAAAAAAAAAACTAGATAAAATATTTAACATGTAAGTGCAACAACAATTTTGCCACATGTTAAATTGGGCGTGCTCCGGAGCTCACGGGATGCCGCCTATTTTAATATGCCCTGCGGGTTGGGGTTCTAGAATATGCCCTGCCCGTAATCCCGAGTGTGATCCGTACCGTGCTCATGGGATGAATGGCACTACGTTAGTGTGTCTTATAACGGTGGCATCCAGATACTTGGCGCCCTCTGGTTGTAATCAGTCTTACTGGGATATCGGGGGCTATGTCCAGCTGACCTTCTTTCCCCTACACTCGTGGGAATCATATGTATCGATTAAATGAGAAAAACTATACTTTAGATCATGATCAATTTGAACTGCTTTCAAGTGATCAGGCCAGATTTGGCCTTTCGGTAGATACCGAATCAAAAGCTGAAACCACAGGCATGGTGGGGCTGAAAAGGCAGCCAGTGCTTTAGTAATCGCGGCTCATCCTGACGGTGTGTCATCGGGATCTTTTAGAGATGCCCTGATCACTATTAAGCTGGGCATAATCCCACAGGATTATCCTAGTACCATCTGGTCTTCTGAACAACTGAAGATCATAAGGAAGGCCATTCTGTATGAAGTGTTTAAACTTCAAGTTGGCACTATCAGTCCCCGCTTCACGGGCTGCTCGATTCTAATACTGCAGAGTGGTTAAAAGACATCGTCCCAAAACTAACTCCTTGGGAGGGGACGAAACTGAAGGTAGTCTCGGATGCGGAAGTACCCCGTCGCATTATCTTTGTCGGGTATTTTAAAGAGGACGATTGCATCTCAAACGAGCATATCCTCAGAGTTAGTTCTGTTCAAAACCCGGCCCTAGACACCAGATACTGGAGAATCTTCAATCGGATAAGTAGGCCCTACTTAGCGGAAATCGCATTGGCTGTAGATCCGGTGTCAGCTGAAAGAATCCGTCACCATAATAATACAATCAGTTTGGCGTATGCCAAAGTGAAACTGCGGCTTAAAACCAAACCGTCTCTGCCCCGGGTAGCTGATGAAGCCAGCGGCAGTGATGAAAATGCTGCGGTAGAAAAGAAGGCTGTTAAACAAACAGCCTGCAGCTCAAAATCGAGGTGACGCAAGGCTTGGAGGATATACAAACTAAGCTTCAGCTGGAGTCCACAGCAGAAGCAACGATTATCGAGACTCCACCGCCCTCCCAAAGCGGGCAAACAAATCAATTACATAGTGTGAACTCTAGACCCGGAGTCGAAAAAAAACGGGGCAAAGTCAGGCATCTAATGGGGATGCTTTGCTCAGCGGCAACCTAAAGTCATCGATGGCGGATAGGGACTGCACCAAATCTTTATAATGTCAGCCCTCCCAGCAAGCTCTTGCAGTTCGAGGCGTCTAAAATGCCTCCAGGTGAATCTTCACCATGCCAAGGCAGCTTCGGATGCTCTTAGCAGAAGATTCAGCAGAGAAAGCCTGGGAGTGGCCTTTATTCAAGAACCATGGATTTTACATGGTTCTGTAAAAGGTTTAAGCAGTACTGACGGTAAATTAATCTATGCCACCGGTTCCCGTCCCAGGGCGGCGATGCTTCTAAACAAGAAACTGGATTTTGTTCCGCTCCGCTGATTTGGTTGCAGTTTGGGTTAAAATTCCAGCCCCAAGAGATGAAAAAGAGGCCATTTTGGCATCAGCTTACATTCCGGGTGAGGAGGAAACAGCCCCAACTGTTGAATCCAAATCTCTCATTGAGTATTGCCAACAGAAGGGTATCCCATGGGTCCTCTGCTGTGACGCAAACTCCCACCATACAGCTTAGGGTAGTACGAACATAAATAACAGGGGGGGACCATCTCCTGGAGTTTATTACTAATCACAATATCAGTGTAATGAACCCACTTTTGTTAACGCTATTAGAGGTGAGGTTCTTGACCTTACTCTATGCAGCCAAAACATGCCCTTCGTTGGCACAAATTGGCACGTCTCGGGGGAGGAATTAATATCGGACCACAAACATATTGTCTTCGACATGGGTCCGTTTTCAGAAATCCGAGGAAAACGAAGTGGGAACTATTTCGCTTTACCATGAAAGAACGCGGCAATTGCTTGCACCAACCAATAACTACGGGGCGGGAGCTCGAGAGAGAGGCTGAACAGCTTCACTCAGATATCACAACAGCTTTCTGCGAGAGTTGTCCCCAAGCCAAACAACGTATAGAACGTGAAGTTCCTTGGTGGAACAAAAAGCTTACACAAATAAGATGTCAAGCCAGAAGGCTGTTTAATGCAGCTAAAGACACTGGGGACTGGGTCTCTTATAGAAATGCTCTAACTTCTTAGAAAATCTAAGAGGGCAACGTGGAGAGAACACTGCGAAAATATTAAGGATCTCCCTACGGCAGAGCGGCTCCAAAAAGCCCTTGCGAGAGGCCATAGCAACGTCATTGGTACTCTGAAGAACTCAGATGGGAGCTACACGAAGCAGCCGGAAGACACATGCAACTTTTGCTTGCTACTCACTTTCCGGACTGTATACCACACTATCAACACTCACATCCCGTTGTAGATGATTCTCCAACAATTAGTGGTAGAGAAAAGAGTTGTCGCCAGGCTAACCAATGTTAACCCTAGTTCGGCCGACGAGTCACCCGGGTGACTATTTCACATTTGAGGCACGAAAAGACCAATTTTTAATCAACTGAGTTAGCTTATTTTCCCTGACATCTAAGAATAATGAATTTCAAGTAGAAAAAATACAAAACAAAGTTTAAAGAATTTATTTATAGCCAAATATTAGAAGTTGAAAATTTTTTTTCTTGTTCTGGCCGACGTAGTCACCTGGGTGACCAAATCAGAAGCTATACAGATATGAATATATATATGCGTATATATAACAGCTGATAAGGTTACCAGATGTTGATAATGTTACAATATACTCAACTACACTCTTTTCGCAATATACTCAACTGCACTATTTATTTATAGCCAAATATTAGAAGCTGAACATTTTTTTTCTTGTTCTGACCGACGTAGTCACCTGGGTGACCAAATCAGAAGCTATACAGATATGAATATATATATGCAAATATATATAAGCTGATAAGGTTACCAGATGCTGATAATGTTACAATATACTCAACTGCACTATTTCCGCATACTTGTTTTTACCTGTTGTTCATTTACATCTGACTTTGCATTTTATTAAATACAGTCACCCGGGTGACTGCGTTGGCCCAAATGAGTTATAAAAATCGTCGGCCGAACTAGGGTTAACAAGGTCTAATGGGCTTTATTGACTTCCCGTCCTTTCAAATCTCTAGGACCGGATGGGGTCTATCCTTGTCTGTTGCAGCAAGGAATCAACAATACAGCTCCAGTCCTATCAAATTTATTTAGAGCATCCCTGCTGTTAGGATATATTCCCATCAGGTGGACAGCGGTTAAGGTTGTATTTATACCGAAGCCAGGGAAACCGGAAAATCTGCCATCGTCATATCGACCAATAAGTATCAGTTCCTTTCTCCTAAAGGGAATGGAGAAAATTTTAGATCAGCACATTAGGGAAGTAAACTTAAAGAAACACCCTCTGTGTAAACACCAATTTTCCTACCAACCCGAAAAATCCACGGAGACTGCTATCCATTGCCTTACTGAAAAAATTGAAAAGGCCATAGAGTCTAAAAACATAGCCCTGTGTGCATTCATCGATATATCAGGCGCTTTTGATAATACGACCTACCAGGCCATTGAGGAAGCCATGAGTAGCAAGGACGTAAGCCCAATGATCACTCGCTGGATCCTGGCCATGCTAAAGCAAAGAAAAATCAGCTTTGAGCTAGGAGGGAGTGCTGGCTCAATCGTGGCCACAAGAGGATGCCCTCAGGGAGATGTACTTTCCCCGTTACTGTGGACCCTAGTCATAGACGAACTTCTTCATATTTTGAAGGGCAATGGCTTTGACGTACAGGGATATGCGGATGACTTAGTAGTCTGCGTAACAGGAATGCATGAAGAAACAATATCCGATCGCATGCAACAAGCCCTGCGCATCATTGAAAGATGGTGCGCTAACAAAGGGTTATCTATCAACCCAAATAAAACAATCTTGGTGGGGTCTGGTACGATATGTCGAAAAAAAATAAGTCGAAACTAAAAATGTCGAAAAAAAAATTGCCGAAAACACAAAAGGTCGAAGGTCTCGAAAAAAAATGTCGAATGAAAAAATGTCGAAAAAAATAAATAAGATGTAGAAACAATGTAATGTATGATGTGTAAAATTCGCGCGAATTTAACACATCATTCATTACATTGTTTCTACATCTTATATACTAATGTTGAGTATTATTTTTCTAGTGTTTTGCAATAGCTCTTGCAAGCAAATATAAAACCTGACGGTACTTTGACTTAAATTAATATATAAGATGTAGAAACAATGTAATGAATGATGTGTAAAATTCGCGCGAATTTAACACATCATTCATTACATTGTTTCTACATCTTATATATTAATGTTGAGTATTATTTTTCTAGTGTTTTGCAATAGCTCTTGCAAGCAAATATAAAACCTGACGGTAAAGTTACAAACACAAACACTTAAGCTCTTCTCAATATAATTAACAACAACCTCTCAGAAACGAACCTACGGTTTAAAGAGGTCAGAAAAATTTCGATTTTTGGCGACTTTTATAGTCACGTAAATATTTGATGTATCGATACGTCGATGTTTCTATACAAATTGTGAAGTTTTGAACGATTAAACGTTATTTCGGTTTCTCACTTGTCCAAAAACAAAAGTAAATTGGATCAACATCTTTTCCTTGTTCAAAAATATGCACGTAATTAGAAAAATATACACATATTAGAAAACTACTAACCAAGTCGAAGCATCGATGTACATATATAGCGAAACAAATGTACATAGACTTCGCATCAAAGACACATCGATTTATTTTTGCCATTGGTGCCTCCAGCATAGTTTAGCTCAATGAGATAACGGTAACTTTCTCGAAATGATCATTACCAAATGGTAAGTGTTATGCTTTTAATAAGCACAAATCATAAGTCATTCTCAATCGTAATTTTTACATGTGCAGTTTGTAGCCCGAAAATGTCTGAGAATATTTCTCTTGTTACCTCCAACAAGGGGAAAAGTTGAATAGGCTTTGTATTGGAAAATGGTTGAAAAGTTCTTGATAAGAGGTAAGGAAGTGATAAATAATTGTATACTGTCATAAAACACGTTGTTAAACCCAAATTTCCGAAGTTTTACATTACACATTCCAATTTCGACCTTTTTCGCTCATTTGCATTTTTTCGACATTTTTTTCGGTCAAAAATCTCTTCGGTATAGTAAAATTTTTTGAAATTCGGTCTTGGAAATACGACATTTTTTTCGACATATCGTACGGGACCCTCTTGGTGCCTTTCACGAGGCGAAGAAAGCTTTTTATGTTAGAGCCGTCCCTAGGAGGCAGCCGCATAGGTTTTTAGACGGAAGCGAAATACCTAGGGCTAACATTGGACAAAACCCTCACATGGAAAGCTCATTTGGAAGCCACCATAATTAAAGCAACGAGGACCTTTTTCGCCTGCACTAGACTTTATAGCAAAACATGGGTGCTGTCTCCTAAAATGACGTAGTGGTCATTTAATACAGTTGTGAAGCCAATAGTCACATACGCTTCTCTAGTCTGGTGGCCTAAGACTGCTCACAGAACAGCGGCAACTAAGATAAGTTAGCTGCATCGGCTAGTCGGTGTCGGTATAACAGGTGCAATGAGAACGTGCCCTGCGGATGCTTTAAGTGCCCTTGTGGGAATACCTCCTTTCCCTATTCTAATAGAGAAGAAGGCCACACTTGCTGCATTAAGACTTCAAAACATTTCCGATCTAAAAATCGGAAATATGACAGGACATATGAAGAAAGTCAAGAATTTCATAAATAGTCCTATATTGCAAGTAAATGATGCAACAACTCCTACGGCCAGGATCATGCGAAACTTTAAAGTTTCGATCGTAGATGGGGCGCTCTGGGACACAGGGAATCCTTATGATGAATCCGATTAGGAGATTTGGTATACGGATGGATCGAAGCTGGAATATGGTAAAACGGGAGCTGGTATCTTTGGACCAAATTACAAAAAATCGGTACCGATGGGTAACTACCCCACTATCTTTCAAGCGGAAATCCACGCAATAGAATTATGTGGCAGAGAATGCCTCCGAAGAAGACTACCCTCTAGGCGAATCTACATTATGTCGGACAGTCAGGCCGTCCTACGTGCCTTGCAGTCTTACACTATAACCTCGAAGCTTGTCGATGAGTGCATCGCAGTCCTTAATGATCTGGGAGCCAAAAACAAAGTTTTGTTAGGTTGGGTCCCAGGGCATGAAGGGCATGACGGCAACGAAAAAGCGGATCACCTGGCAAAACATGGTGCTCTAACAGCCTTTTATGGTCCGGGACTCTTTTGTGGACTCACGAAGGCCCACGTAAAGGAGACCATAAGCAACTGGGAAAATAAACAGTTTAGGCAGCATTGGCTTAGCAGCCTAGGGCAGAGGCAGGCCAAACTCTTTATAGCAGCGATGCTCAAACGCACACTACCAAACTGCGGGATTGTGTTGAAGTATGCGAGAGCTTCTTACTACACCCAAAAAAATTTCAAATATCCAATTAACAAAATTTTTGTATAAAAACATAATTTAAAATTAAAAGGGTATTAGTAGTAAGGCAACAAAATGCATTTTTTCAATACAAATTTAAAACTCCAAAAAATTATGAAAAAAATGTAGAGAACAACTAAATTGCAAAAAATCAGGATTTTTTATTAACGTATTAAGATTAGTATCTTATAGTAAAATTCAACGCGCTACAAAACTCCGTACTCGAGAAAAGTCTAAAAACTCCATGCCAGAATTTTCAAGTTTTGCCGAAAGCTTGACGAATTTTCCTAAATTTTGCACAAGCTTTTTAACTTTAATTTATTTCTGTTACAGATTTGGTTAATAAATATTTTAAGAATAAAACTACTTTCATGCGTAGCAATCAACAGTCGTTGATCAAGTGATTCGCAAACGCACTTTAATTTTCTGCAATGTATAGAGAGCGCTTGACTTGTACGTGTGAGCGAATCTATGAGAGAGCAATAAAGTCGGACGCCCGCGGGCTAGGTAGTGATCGTCACTGCTTTATAGAACCCTCACAAAGAGCATCAGCCAGGCTCATTAATCTAAGGAGGGTGGATCTAAGAACCCTCACTGGGTATTTTACGGGACATTGCGGTCTGCGTTATCACCTGAGTAAGCTGAATCTGCCAAATACCACAATTTGTCGGTTTTGCGAACTGGACGATGAAACGCCAGTTCATATACTCTGCGAATGCATTGCGTTAGCAAGAAAGAGAGTCTGCTACCTAGGTAGGTTCCCTCTCAATCCGTTCGTAATATGGAAAAAAACCTGAGGAGGGGCTCAAATTTATAAAGAGCCTCAACATACAGCAATAAGCTGATAGGTCACACAATAGATCGTATTAATGGCCGCGGTGTAATAAGGCCTTATAATAATAATAGGGACATTCCACCCAAAAGAGAAGAAGTACCAAATTTTTAAAACGCCATAAATTCCCACTGCTCTGACGAACTTTACAATAAAGGTCTATTTATTATCATGGGTTAGGGGTATCTAGTTGCATAGTTAAATTTTTAGGGAAGTGCATCGATAATACTGAAAAAACTTAAAAATTGTATCACGAAAAAACAGGAAAATGTCCCAGGAGTCACACCCTTTAACCTTTGTAAATAGTTTCTAAAAGCTAATACTGATCTTATTTTTAAAGAATATGGTACTGTGTAGTATGTACTTTTGATCATATACAAATTGTAGTTCAAAGTTGAACTGTAAAGCCAAAATTCGTTTTCGTGCTCACAAAGGTGCAACAAAGGGATTTTTCGGTATCCCAGGAGTCACACTCACTTACTGAGTAGTTATAAAGCCAATTCTTTTAATGCATTTATTGTATTGGATATTTATCCATGTCAATAAATATATTTCATAGCAATTGAAATCCCAATGTCCGTTTTTAAGTCAAAGTTGACTAAACTCTCGAGTCAAATGTCCCAGGAGTCACGATGGAATGTCGCAATAATAATATGCGAATGACTAGTAGAGCCAAAAGATGTTATCCCACCCAAATATTCATCGATAACTCCGAAATCGGTCGATAACTCCGAAGTGGGCCGATAACTTGAAAATCGCTAGAGGAATCGAAATAAGGCAAATCTTAAATTTTAATTTAGACGTCTATAATGCAAAAGAAAAGGTTTCAATCAGCAGCTTTTAAGTGATACTTCCACAAACAAACAAACAGATAGACAGAAATTTAAAATTTTATATGCATATGTGAAGAAGATTTAGAGCAGTGGTGTTCGTGTGCATAGGCTAAAATAGTACTAACGTCTACTGAATCTAAAAACCTTAAAGCAATTTTTATACAAGATATATATATTTATCTGTACCTATGTAAAAACCTCTCGTAACAAACACCTCCCTTGGGCGGACTTTGGAAATTCCACAATTAATTTCTTGTAACCACCCTGAAACTTTGCAGGATACTTCGACTTTGATAAATATCCGCGTTGAAACAACGGACGCAATAGACGTGTCACAATCACTGCTTTGACCATTTGGATTAACCATTAATTATAATTATCCATTAGTTTCACTTAGATTCTGTTTTTAATTTGTTTGTTATATTTCTATTATTTACTAATATTTTATTACCTACCCTGCTAGACAGTGCTATGACATTCAGTCAGCTTTGTAATATTGACTTTTTTATATTTACATCACGATTTCCCATCACGTTCTCAAAGGCAACATTCCAAAGCTGACTGAATGTCATAGCACTGTCTAGCAGGGTAATATTCTTTTCACTTCACTCAAATCAATGTACTCAAAAGTTAAATTTTGGTTGACTTTGCCTTTGCCTTTGAAGTCGAAGTACTCAGTGTGAGCGCTAGGTTTTATGAAGGAAAAGTTTTAAGTAACTCCCGCTTTATTTGTTTTTTAAGGCATGCTGAGCTTGGTTTGCTCATCATGAAATTTGGAAGTTATAAATACAAATCTTGCTTGAGCAATTCAATGCATATCGCTACTTTACTTCACAAAGGCCCTAATTGGCACAATTTTCGAAAATGACTTTTTCACATATTTAAGTATGATATACTAAAACACACACTCACTACAAATTTTAAGGAGTTACTAGCAGTAATAACGGAGATATTCCAAATTTACAAAGCTATATTTGCATGCGTTCAATGTAAAAAAAATTTTGTTTTTTGCTTCGCCTGTAAAGTGTTATTTATATCAGTTAGGGCCTTTGTGAATTAAGGTAGCGATATATTTTATTTAAATTAGAAATTGGTAATCATCATCTATGAAGCGACAGATATCTCTGTAGTGTTGATAATCGGCAAAGAGATACATATACAACAAAAAATAACAAAAATACACGTATTAACGAACATAGTAGCAATTATCTCACGAAATCAGACAAGCAGTGTTAGTTTAACTAGTATGACACGATGCGGTTAAGGGTCGAATACATAAAGCTTTGTTATCCTCGCCTGACATTTGCTACCTCAAAACTTTGCGTCCAACTTCAGAGGTATGCTACAATGAACGCCTTGACGCTTCTCTTTTATACATTTGTTTTCGTTATTTATCTCTTTGCATTCAGAGTGTTTTGGTTAATTTATTAATTTAATAGAGAAAAAATGAATTAATTTTTATTTCCTCCAACTTTTTATTTTTTAATTAAAGCAAAGTCATCAACATCTGATTGTCAAAGCAAGCAAAATTTGGAGTTTGCCAAATTTTAACCTTGCTTTAACTTTGAGGTCTCCAATTTGCCATGCTTCGTTTAAATACGTATACTGAACTTTTCTGTCAAAGTCAAAGTTTGAGGTAAAGCCAAAATAAAGCTTTATGTAACTGACCCTTTAGAATTTTTTAATTTATCCTCGGTTCAACGACCACTATAAAGGGAAAAATGAAAAAATTTCTAACAACAAACACAAAGCCGTACGTCTAGTTACTTTGCAAGAACGAAATTGCAATCACGGTAGCTAGTATTGTTTATGAGTTGTTGCTAAGTTTGTTCGTTAATAACAAAAAAGAATAATTTAAGTAATAAATTATTTGATGGGTCAAATAGTCCATGAAATTTTCTACTGTGTAACTGAAATGACCATAAATCAAGCTTTCGAATCATTTAATTAGTTAAAAATATAAAAACATGCCAAAATAGGTACCCACTTCCAAAACCGGACACCTATCTTGGACGGAAAAAAATCAGCCGACGGTGAGTGTCCATAAAACTATCAAAAGGTCCCTAAAAACGTTATAAAAATCTCCAGAAAGATTTGGAAACGTATCAATAAAAAAGTCCAATATGACTTCGAAAAAGTTCCAAAATGCATTTAAATTAAGCAAAAAAAAACTTGTCTAAATGTCAATAAAGACTCCGAAAAACCTTCAGTAAAGCATCAACAAAAGGCTTCGAAAGAATCCGAAGTCATTTAAAAACTGCCCAAATGAAGTCGAAAAAGACTCCAGAAAGGTTCAGAAAAGCATCAATAACAGACTCCTCAAAAAGTCCAAAAAGATTCAAAACCCATCAAAATGGAGTAAAAAAATTTCCCAAAAAAGACGCATCAATAAAGGATTCCAATATGACTTCAAAAACGTTCTAAAAATCATAAAAATTAAAAAAACGCTTTTTATGAAAAAGTCGAAAAAATTCGAAAGTTCGAAAAATTAAAAAAAAAAAATACTAATAGAAAACTCCGAAGTATGTAGCCCGAAAAGATTCGAAGTCATTTAAATAACGTGAAAACCAAGGCGAATAAATTTACAGGTGACTTTTTCCCACCATATGACTTCTTCTTCTTCCTTGAAAATCCAATCGTAGCTGTCAAATTTCTTATGTTGTTGCTTTGTCTGACATTTTTAGGCACAAGGAGTGTGTGCGTGCGTGTAGATCTGAATTCGCTCGAACACACCTGTAATGAATTCGCCTTGGTGAAAACTAAGACGAAAAGTGCTGGAAAAAGAGTTAAAAAATAGTCCAAAAAGGTTTAGAAAACCATCACTTTAAATACCGTGAACCATCAAAATAGGGGGAAGATGTGCCTAAATAAAAAAATGACTATCAATAAAAGGCTCTAAAAAGAGTAAAAACCCATTAAAATGGGGAAAAGTGTCCCTAAAGAGAGTCAAAAATGAGCCCAAAATGGTTTCCAAGACCATCAAAATGGAGATAAAAAATGTTATAAAAAAGTAAAAAAGGCTCCGAAAAAGATACAGAAAAGCAGTCGTTTTAGGGGAGCCGCATAGAACTATTTTTCACTTTCTTACGAAAAACCCGCACTTCGGAGAATTGTGCTTTTTATAGCTCAGAATTGGATATTTTTCCATCCGTTTGGTTAGCTGGGCTAATACTTGCACACACACAACCAGGGGGTGCTTTGCGTAGGCATTTTCCACTGTCTATGGGTATGAGCAAGTTTTCTGAACTGGATATATGATAACAACAGCGCTTACTGCGCCAGTTGAGACGGTTGGCGACGTCATGTGCTATTGGGACTAAGGAGTAAAAGCGAGAGCGGAGTGCTTAATGTTATTTGTGAAGGGAAAAATTGTCAAAGGCATCATCGGCTTCGTTAGATGTGGCCTCGGTGGTAATTGTGGGACATTTCATTTTCAGACAGAACCTGATTGTAAGTCACGCATTTCTAACTGTGTCTTCGCTGGAATTGTACGATTATACATATGTGTATGTATGAATGTCTGTAAATGCCTGACTCGATTCGAAGGTATAATTTTGAACGGCACAAACACGATACGGGATTTGGCCCGTCAACGCCCGATATTTTATCAGGCGTTAACGCTATGAACAAGAAGTATACTGCATGCCAAACATAGCGAACCCAAATAAAAGTCAAAAAAATTGTAAATATCACACGAACAAAAAAAGGACGATAAAATACGGTGCTCGGCAAGGCAATTTAAGAGTGGCTGAGTTTGTAAGCTTGTGTGCTTATAGGTGGCTGCGTGTGTGTGTGAGCCATTGGAAAACTTTGTGTTTTTGTGTATTGAGGCAAAGGCAGAAGGCTCTAGCTACGCGTGTGGGCGGGTGTCAATACGAATAAAACCAACGACAACAAAAGCGACGACGTTTATTACTTGATTGTGGATGCGGAAATGGCTCTATGGATAAATAAGAACGGCAGTAATGGGTAACAGAATTACATACCAAATTGGCTAAAACAGGAACCGTAGACGTTGGTTCATTAGGCAGCAGAATTTGAAACGAATATGGGGGGTCCTGCCACATTATCATCCCTTTACAAAGTACAAACAAGGCACGCGTCAGTTTTGTTTTGCATGACACCAACTAACCGGCTCATGACTAAAAATTGCTTCTTCTTCTTGTGATTTAACTTGGATGGGTTGTATATACATACATATGTATGTAAGTGGCAAATGGATATACATGATATGGTAAGCAATCGCCTGGCACATAAGGACTATAGTGGAAGGCGTGATGCTTAGTAATTATAAAGGAATTGATTGTTAAAGGTGAGGTCACTCATGGCTTTATTCAGCTGTTTTGTGGCAACCCTTGTACGGAAATTTGTTTGCTTCTACTTGAATCAGATGGTGTAATGTGAGCGTGCCGAGTTCAGTGATGCGAAAGTACAACATTAAGTGGCGTCAGTGCACATTTGCATGGTTTGTTTGCCAAAATGCCCCCACCCATTGGATGTTTGGGTTTGTGGTTACATCTACATTGTATTGTGCGTATAAATATTTTTTTGTTAGCCTTCACTTCGCATTTAAGTAGGTATTTTGATTGTTACTATGACAAACGGTAGTGTGATGATGTACATAATTGTATGGGAGTTAATGATGATGATTAATTATCAAATAAGCAAGTGAAATTTAAAAGTGTATTTTATGAGTAGGTACTAGCGGGGAAAAGCAGAAAAGTAGGAAAATTACTAACTGATAGCTAGGTATGGAATTTGTCCAAAAACAAGACCTTTATCAACCACAAATGCTTGGAGTATCCCCGGTCTGAAAATATGGAGCTTTTAATCGGAATCCACAATCAAGGCCGTGAGTATATAATAACTTGGATTATGTTAATGATATTTTTTGCAATACTTGCAGGCAATCTCATAAATCAACAAAAACGACTTCAGTTTGTTTAAAAACCCTTAGAAAAACTTCTAGACGCCCACCATTTAAAAAAAATTGGATAATTTGATGTTGTTATCAGTTGCCCGACTTCTTATTTCAAGAGATGCTCAACGGATAGTGGTCTACATAAAGTGGTATGCAAGTTGGAGACATCCCTTGAGCACATTCTTGGACATAGGGGAATCTTCAATATTGTTATATTGGAAGCAATATAAAATGGCCAATTCAGTAGGATCAGCAGAAGCACGACGGATTGAAGCGACAGGTACTTCCAGGGACGGCCCGAGGGTTTTCAGCGCCCTGCTAAAAAAAAAATTTTTGCGCCCCTCCCATTTTTTACTAATTTTCAAGTAGCATATATTTTTGGTATTTGTTTCCTTTAGGGGTCAACTGCTAATAAATTAGCTAAAATTATGGGAGATAGCTCAAAAGACGGGTTTTGGCCTCAGGATCACGAATCCGGATGCGCTTTTTTAATTTTTTGTTTTAGTGAAAAGTTATGGTCAAAAAACCGAGAAATGACCCGGGTCCGATACCAAAATTGGTGCGGAATCCATGGTATTTATGTGCGAAACACCTTTCTAGTTGGCGGCCTTCGGCCACGCTTATAAAAAATAACCCTGGGCTACGCCATCCCAAGTCCGGACCTGTGACATAACCATGGCTACCGCCACGGCGGGAATTTTTTTGCACGTTTTTAGGGACAGTCTAATAAAATTACAACAACCACATGAAAACTTGAAACTTTGATTGCAAATATCTCTGCAGAGAAGCAAAATATTAAAAAAGCGCTTCCGGATTCGTGATCCTGAGCCCGAACCCCGTCTTTTGAGCTATATCACATAATTTTAGCTAATTTATTAGCAGTTGACCCCTAAAGGAAACAAATACCATATTTTTTAGTGGGATAATTAATTTAATTATTTAATTGATCATTCTATCACATCATTCTGTAATGCAATATGATCTTTAAAGTATTTTATTTTTATAAAAAATAACCCTGGGCTACGCCATCCCAAGTCCGGACGTGTGACATAACCGTGGCTACCGCCACGGCGGGAATTTTTTTGCACGTTTTTAGGGACAGTCTAATAAAATTACAACAACCACATGAAAACTTTGATTGCAAATATCTCTGCAGAGAAGCAAAATATTAAAAAAGCGCTTCCGGATTCGTGATCCTGAGGCCGAACCCCGTCTTTTGAGCTATATCACATAATTTTAGCTAATTTATTAGCAGTTGACCCCTAAAGGAAACAAATACCATATTTTTTAGTGGGATAATTAATTTAATTATTTAATTGATCATTCTATCACATCATTCTGTAATGCAATATGATCTTTAAAGTATTTTACTTCAAACAACTTCAAATCACAATACAATTGTTGAAAAATATGAATAAAAATTGACCATTATTCACGAAAAATGGGGTTTTCCATGGTATAAATACTACAGGTAAAACCGTTAATGACACTAATGACATTTTTAAGCAATTCTCATACTCATTTATTTTTTGCCACGACGTGTCTGTTTGGTTTTTCAATCAAATAAATTACAAATCAAAATAATTTCTTTTAATTTTTCTTCAATTTGCGATTAGAACTATTGCTAGAATTGTTAAAAATAAGGACTGTAAAAGCGGTCCACATGTGTCCCTCTAGCAGGATAATCTACCATCTCATTTCCTGCCATTTTATAGTGTCCAAGCGCCCACCTAAACGTGCAGTGTAAATTGGAAAATATCTTTTGATTTTTTTCAAATTTTTCTTATTTTAAATTTTTTGAATATTTTTTTTCTATTTGACTTACATACTGACACATTTTATATTGCTTAAAAACGTCAAAACAAAATCAAAAGAGAGAACGGTTTTACCCATGGTATAAATACTACAGGTAAAACCGTTAATGACATTAATGACATTTTTAAGCAATTCTCATACTCATTTATTTTTTGCCACGACGTGTCTGTTTGGTTTTTTCAATCAAATATGTAAATTACGAATCAAAATAATTTCTTTTCATTTTTCTTCAATTTGCGATTAGAACTATTGCTAGAATTGTTAAAAATAAGGACTGTAAAAGCGGTTCACATGTGTCCCTCTAGCGGGCTAATTGACCATCTCATTTCCTGCCATTTTATAGTGTCCAAGCATCCACCTAAACGTGTAGTGTAAATTGGAAAATATTTTTTGATTTTTTTCAAATTTTTCTTATTTTAAAATTTTTTGAATATTTTTTTTCTATTTGACTTAAGGGTCAGTTACATAAAACTTTATTTTGGCTTTACCTCGAACTTTGACTTTGACAGAAAAGTTCAGTATACGTATTTAAACGAAGCATGGCAAATTAAAGACCTCAAAGTTGAAGCAAGGTTAAAATTTGGCAAACTCTCAAATTTTGCTTGCTTTGCTTGCTTTGACAATCAGAAGCTGATGACTTTGCTTTAATTAAAGAATAAAATGTTGGAGAAAATAATAATTAATTCATTTTTTCTCTATTAAATTAATAAATTAACTAAAACACTACGAATGCAAAGAAAAAAATAACGAAAACAAATGTATAAAAGAGAAGCGTCAAGGCGTTCATTGTAGCATACCTCTGAAGTTGGACGCAAAGTTTTGAGGTAGCAAATGTCAGGCGAGGTTAACAAAGCTTTATGTATTCGACCCTTTACATACTGACACATTTTATATTGCTTAAAAACGTCAAAACAAAATCAAAAGAGAGAACGGTTTTACCTATAGTACTTATACCATGGTTTTACCTATAGTACTTATACCATGGGGTTTTCTTGCTTTTGAACAGCAGCCACAGAGACATCAAGCATCGGATTAAAAAACTCTATTTCAAATCGTTTTTCCGGACCAACGAAATCGGATCGTCTCTACTTTCATAGTCAAATTGTCTTTTGATTTATCTTACTTTTTTTGTTTCACGGAATTTTGGCTCGATAACCAAAATTTTTGCAAGCTCAGTCGCATTAGCATTAGCTTTTTTCAAGCCATTTTCTTTGTAATCCTCCAAAAATGTTGCACATCTTTCCATCAACTCCACACTTTGAATGGTCTTAGCATCACGATTTTGCATGAATTTGCTGACAACATTGATTTCGAAAAGAAAATCCTCTCAACAATCTGGTATAACGAAGATTCGTTTGACTAATGTTTAATAACTGTGGCATTTTTTGCTTTTTTATTTCCGTCAACATTATTTCGGCAATCGAAACAAAACAAAAAAAACTGTATAAGCCGTGTTTTCGTTTTCCCGACTTCATGAAAAACAACAACAAAAAATAACCTACCAAGTTGATATAAGCGCGTTGAGTTGAAAGCGCTAATGCAATAACCGACCTCATGACCAGAGTTGTGCAACGTTGAAAAGTAAATAATAGTATCATTGTGAATGGGGCACTAGAAACTTCTACCCTCTTTGGTGCAAAGCAAAATGTCAGAAGCCTGGAAATTTCAAAAAACCTCAAATGTTTCTTTCTTAAAAAGCAGTGAACAGAATACAAATTTTAATCAGTGCCTTGTTCAAAAAACTCTGGCGGGATCCGCTGAATAAATTGATTAGGGGCAACTAATTTCAGTTTTCCGATTTTCTTTGTTTTTATTTTTTGTTTACTACCCTGCTAGACAGTGCGATGACATTCAGTCAGCTTTGTAATGTTGCCTATGAAAACATGATAGAAAATCGTGATGTAAATATCAGCTGCTTTATATTTACATCACGATTTTCTATCACGTTTTCAAAGGCAACATTACAAAGCTGACTGAATGTCATAACACTGTCCGCCAGGGTAATTTTACAAAAATATATGTCAAATACATGTGAAAAGGGCAACACCCAACAAACATCGAAAAAATATTTCTCCGGCCTTAGAATAAAATTTATTATAAACATAAAAATATAAATATATCTGTGCCATTTTCTTAAAGTAACGCGAGAAAGAAAAATTTGTGAAAGTTTATCAAGGTGAGATTTAAAAAACTCCCAAACTAATACCTATTAGAAACTTATCTTTTGATGTTTGATGCTTGATTAATAAAGCTTTTTTTTACTTTACTTAAGTTACTTTTAGATTTGAACAGAGGTCGAGTTGAGTTACTTTAATTGGTTGCCACAAATATTCTTCAACTATTGGGAACTTCAAAGTGGTCAAATTGATCTCCAACATAATTCTTTACTTATTCTCCAGCCTTGGAGACATACCAACCATACAAATTTTCAAACTATAAGAAAAAATGAAAGTTGTACGAACTAAATATAAAGAAACAAGTATGAAATTTATATTTATTCATGGTGTTTATTGTTATTATTCATATTAAGTGCATTCATACGTACCAAGTATATAATATCATTTGAGGACAAGTTGAAAAGTATTTTTTTTCATCAACTTGGCATTTTTGCTATATACAAAATTTAATTGTGGTTAAAAAGCCATGATTCTCAAGTTGGGGTGATGCTGAGAAATAACCTTTGGCCACTGAGAAGCAATCAGTTCTGAACTAGCGCGTAAATGTTTATTGGGCAACATGTTGTTTTTGATTTTTTTTATTTTTTTATTAAAATTTGACAAATATAACAAATTATTTTGACAGATAAAGCCAGTGTTGTAGAGAGTAAATGAAATATATGACAATTAAATATAAGCTAGTAGAGCGTTTTAGTGAACTCAGGAGAACGAAAACACGGCTATAAATACGAGTGCATTTTTTGTAGTAAGTTGCTGTAAATAGTGAAAGATTTTGAGATATATAAAAAACGTAAATGGTCCCATTTTTTGAGTCTTTTTTGCTAATATTACATTTTTTTGATCAAGGTACCAAAAATTTTTAGAAAACGATTTTCTTTCAGCCGCTGATAAAATATTATGTAACCGACATAGTTCACAGTATTAGTATTTTTATGCCAAAACCAAAATATAACTGCAACAAAAATTTAAATTAAAATAAAACCATTATATATTTCAAGTTCCACGCCTTTCTCGCTGCAGAAAAAAATCGCTGAAAATCAAGGTGAGCTTCTAGTTACTTGAGGCATATTATTGCACTAAAGTTTTATGGACTATAAAACTGCGTACTCAAATCTTTTCTGAAAATTCAATTGAGGATTGTTTCAAATTTTTAATTCTATTTTTTTTAATCTAAATTTGCCCACTGCATTTTAGTTTTAGCGTAAAGGTTGATGTACACGATTCGATTGCCTGGTAAATTTTTATATCATTCCAACGTGTAAATAAATAGCTATTCGACCGATCGACAACCTGCATTTGATGGCTAACGCGGTCGAACGTCAACAAATCTAATAGGAAATCAGCCCGTGCCATACTAAAATTTTGAAATACATACTTTTTTATAAAATATCTATTAACGGCTGCAGTAAAACCGATTTTTTAAACATTTTCCCTAATTTTGGTACTTTGAGCAAACACATTTTATATAAACAATTAATGGGATAAATTAATAAAAAAAACTCAATTGCTTTTTCTCAAGTTTTTTCAAATATGACATCAATTTATATGGGTTTGTTTACTGACAAAAAAAAGTTCAGAGCAGAAATGCCATGAAACACTTGAATCTCGATAGTTTCTTTTTATTTGGTTTTTTTGTTTAAATCTTCAAAATTTATGCAAATTCACGTATACAAAAACATTGATTTTCTTGCAAGCTATTTTTTTTTTTTGAAGTTTTCAAAAATTTATTTTTTCCTGACTGACAATTGCTTCTCTGCTCTAACTTACTCCATAAAAAAAGCTAGAGCAGAAATTTTGTGATCTGTTTTGTTTTGAACGTTTATTTCTACCCTCTTTGACTTCAGAGCGCTGTTGCCAGAATCGGGGATATCGCCCGTTTGTTTTTCACTGAAATAAAAAATTAAAAAAGCGCTTCGGGATTCGTGATCCTGCGGCCAATACACGTTTTTGAGCCTTCCCCCATAATATTTTTAAATTTTTTTGCAGCTTTCGGCAGAATCAGTCCGTCACGTACTTGCCGGAAAAGGAAGAAACTGACAGCCGAGTAGGATGTGTGTATTTTGCATGTAAAATGCTAGATTGACAAAGTATTAGTCAACGGATCCGGCATCCTTTGCCAATTTTCTATTTTGACGGAACGGCAGCTGCGTGACAAACGTCAAAATCAATTTTGCCGCCAATTTGACAACGCGTTTGTGAAAATTGTGAAAAACAAATTTAACCAAAGTAATTGCCGATTTATATTTTTATTTATAGATTTGCGGTTTGAATGCTTGGTTAGTTTTTCCCTAAGCAGGTTCAGCAGTAGATCAAATATAGGCTTCTCCATTCTAATATTAATTCTGAACTCCTCAGGGAATGCAAAATTCACATCAAAAAAGCCGTGGATGTTCCTGTCCTGTAAAGATGGACGTACCCACCATCTGCGGTTGTAAAGCCGCCTGAAAGCCTTCTATTAGCATCACTGTAACAAGTAGGTATGTTATGTTTTTAACCGAAATTTTGCATTTGTTATGTTTTTTAATAATTTTCGTTTTGCGCCAATTACTTTGTTGATCTGTGTACTTCAACATGACGTACGTCAATCGCTATGTGACATCCCTGTGCGGCACGTATGTTTTGTCACGACGTACGTGACGTATTGACGGACTGATTCTGCTTAAAGCGGGCTACTCACCTGCCAATAAATGTCAAACGCCATATAAAAAAACGCTCAAGAAATGGTGAAGAACTGTTTTCACGCGTCAAATTTTCTTGAGCCAATACTCAGCTCATAAGAAAAAAGACTACAATTTTCGATGGTTGGCAACGCCGTTTTACCTCAAGAAATAAATATGCTCGTATATATTTCGCTGCACATGTTTTATACATTTTTATAATAGTAATCTGCAACAAAATGGAAAATGCCGTAAACGTCAAATTTTCTTGACCAGGCATAAGAAATATATGCTCGTTTTTTTCTTGAGGCATTTCTTGGCAGGGTTTTTAATTGAATGAATCAAAACAGTTATAATTCAGGAGTTATTCATTTTTGCAAATGTTTTTCGTTGAATTTAATTTGAAATTCCATGTAGATACGATTTGACATGTTGAATTCATATTTTCCATTCAAAGAATTAAAGAATGCGAGAAAGAAATTCAGTTTGAACTGAATTGCATCGATATAACTCTCATTCAATAACTCTCTCAATTGAATGCCAACTTTGGTGAATCAATTCAATTTTTCAATTCAGTAATCTCGAAATTTAACTCAGATAACCCCAGCGTGACCATATGGTCACGCAAGAAGTAGTAGTTGAATTCAAAAAAAAAAATCAGATCTGATCCAAATAATTTCCTTTGAATTAGCTTTTTCCATTTAAATACATATGCCCGAAGCGAACTGAGTTTAAAATTTTTCATAAAGTGCCTTTGTTTCGAAGTGAGCAGGTGTGAAAAAGTTGAAAGAAAAAAAGATGGCAAAAAATGCGAATTTTGATAGAAACAAAAGGTAAGTACCGTAATATTTTTTGAAGTGTGTTGTTTCTAAAAGAAGTTAAGTTTCAATTTGAATAATAATAAAGTGAAAATATATGACAAATATATTTTGTAAAAAAATAAAATGTTCTTGTTGACCATTAACGGTATTGTTTCCTGGCGTGACCATATGGTCACGCTGGGCTAGATTAAAAGCTCATTTTATGTAATGTAATTTTCGTTCAAATGAATTGAAAGCATTATAAGTCGTGGTGAATTCTTTCAACAAGAGGTTATTGACTATCTAAATGACTTTTGTGATAGCGATGAAGAAGATTCACCCGCTGCTCTATATATCTTACCTCCGGACAACGAAAATGGGACAATCAGTGGAGAAGATGATGGTGATGAAGACGACGTGGGTAAGCCAGAGGATATATGTGTTGGTCAATTGAAAGCACCTTGTGAATTAGTGATGAGCAGTGGTAAAAGGGTTTTAACGATTGATACTGATGATGAGGAGGATGACTTGGAAGTTACTGATTCTGTGTTGATCGACGTATTAGAAAACTCTACTCAGAACTTGCAAACTAATTTGTTAGAGGAACAGGGCGAAATGTCAATAGAAACGTCCTCATAACAACCTGAAACCGAGAACGGAGTGCTCGAAATGTAACGTTGGGATTTGCGTAAAATGTTTTGAGAAATATCATATGCCAGCTTAATTATTAAATACGATACCATATAAAATGTTTTTATAAAAAATAGTTTTGAATGCACATATATATATTTTTTTAATAAAATAAAAAAAAAATAACTGTTTAAATCATTTTCCTTTAGTTCAAACTTGTTTAGTTGAAATATGTGGGATAAATCGTTGCTTTACTTAAAAAAAAAAACATGAGAAAAATTTCCTCATATCATGCCCAGTGTGACCAAATGGTCACACGTCAATAGTCGGTTTAGGAATGATTCCCTAAAATATGGATGGTACCTAAGTGATCATTGGACCTATAAAAGTCATCCCTTAAAAATATTCAGAAATCCCAGACAAAAAAAGTACCAGGAGGATTTGAGTTAACATTCAGAGGTGATATTTGCGTACTTTCAGTCTTTAACATGCCTGGAATTGATTTGAAGCTGTCAAAATAGTAATAAAACACGAGACTGCCATGTATCATTATAAAATTTGGCCCTAACTCTAAAATTTTATATGTGATGGATTATGTTTCAAGTCTGTTGATTTTAATGTAAATAGGCCAATATTTTATTTGAACCATTCAGAAACTGAAATTCATATTTATATATTTGTTCAAAACTTATTTCGGCTATGATATTGTCTTCGAAAAATTGTTATGAAACTATAAGCCCGTTCCGTTTTCTTTAGGTACGGCAACTCTTACTCAATGTTTTCATATATTTACATACATACATAAAATCTTGCTGTTTTTTGCTGATTTCTCGAAGATTACGGCAAATTAGTCAAGAAGGTAAGTAGAAAATAATCGTCACATAAAAAAGGAACAATATGAAGTGCAGTTCCATGGTTTTATTACAGTGAAAGTGGAGAAAAACGCGTTTGAAAATTGGAAGCGGTAGACGTCAAAATGCAGCGCACAGTGTTCAACTTTAGATAAAAATGCAAACAAAATTCCATGTTTTATCTACAGACCCGGAGTTGATGGACTCGTAAAGAATATAGCTTAAGGCCATGATATAAATACTGTAGGTACAACCGTTCTCTCTTTTGATTTTATAATGACGTTTTTAAGCAATATAAAATGTGTCAGTATATATGTAAGTTAAATAGGAAAAAATATTCAAAAAATTTAATATATGAAAAATTTGAAAAAAAACCAAATTTTTTTCCAATTTACACTGCACGTTCAGGTGGATGCCTGGACACTGTAAAATGGCAGGAAATGAGATTGTAGATTAGCCTACTATAGGGGCACATTCGCTCCGCTCTTATAATCCTTATTTTTAACAGTTCTAGCAATAGTTATAATCGCAAATTGAAGAAAAATAAAAAGAATTTATTTTGATTTGTAATTTATTTTATTCAAAAAACCAAACGGAAAAGTCGTTGCAAAAAATAAATGAGTATGAGAATTGCTTAAAAATGTCATTAGTGTCATTAACGGTTTTACCTGTAGTATTTATATCATGCTTAAGGCTGCGAGGTTCTTGTTTAATGTATTTATTTTATCTTGTCATGATATAAACGTAGGAATAAATTTATTGAAACATTTGATTTAATTTAATTTTCACTTTTAATATTGTTTCCCTCTAGAACATTTTAAGACATAGAAATTAAAAATACTGTCTACCGCCGCGGTATGATGACTGTGCACTGACTTGCCATATTGAAAGTACCTGATGCAAGTACCGAAACAGATCACACCAAAAATTCTTTGAATAGGTTTTTCAAAACGAGGCCGCCTTCGGCAGTGTTCGGCAACGCTCTGGGGTTCTTCAGCCAAAATGAAAATGCCTTGCCAGATACCGTGTAAAGTTGGGCCAATGTGTACTAAAACTTAAACCACAAATTGTAAGACAGGCTGGACCTTATCCTCTTAGAAGGTATTTGTATTATTATTATTATTATGATGAGTATTCCACGATGTTTGGAATTTGATGGTGCTACGAATGATTTAAAGAAGGCAGCTATTAAGATTTACATAGGCTCACTATAGACTCATACAACTCAGCACGAAGGTGAAATATGTACATACATTAATTTTTGATGTGATTAAATTACATATTTGGGGAGGTTTTATCAGTCCGGAAATATTATTTCTGTACATATTAAGTGCCATACTTTTCTTGCCTTTTTTTAATAACGAAACTTCAGATGTGTCAGTAATCCCATCTGACTGAAGTAAATGCGCTTATTCAACACATAGATGTTTCAAGTCAAACTATGAACGTAAGGTAACTTCTTTTTTTTCAGGACAATTAAAACTCGAAATGTCGCACAGAGCCAAAAATGCCTAATAAAATTAATAAGATTGAAGAAACGACGGAAACGAAAAAAAACTATACGCAAATCTATTTGGTTTAATGAGGAAATTCTTATTGATATTATTAAGTGCAATTTCTTCTTATTTCTTTTCGATTTCTTTTTATATGTGCTATTAATAAGAAAATCTTTTCAAGATTTCCTTAAAAATATGAAAAAAATTCTAAAGCGAGGACCATATATGTATGTCATAAATTTTACTTAGCGACATATTTATTTTCTTTCAAAATATCCCACCGATTCTGAGATAAATGAGAAAGGAAGAAATTTGGATTTCGACGCTTCAATGCAAAATAATGTAGGTAGGTAGGTAGGTAGAATGGCTGCGACAAAAGTCGCCCAAGTAGCTTTAAAAGCCGTTTTGATGCCATAAGACTCGTAGAAACCTACTGCTGTGAGTATATGCTACAACCACCCAGAGCTGTTTATAAACTCCAGGATGCTTGGAATCCCTAATTCGGATACTCTCCCTAGATTTTCCAAAAAAGGGGTCCCAAACACTTTCAGTCGTGTTCTGGCTAGACCGGGGCACTTACACAGGAAGTGCTCAACGGTCTCTTTTGCATTAATGTCTTTACAGCTTCTGCAGTGGTCATTATGCGGAATACCCAGTTTTTCCGCATGCGTACCTATCGTCCAGTGACCCGTGCAGACTGCTACAAGCTTGTAGGTGTCTACTCTGGACCTGCTTAGGAGTCCCCTTGTCCTCTTCTCGCTGTAGTTCGGCCAAGTGGCTCTCGATATTGCACAGGTAGTAGTAGCTTTCCACTTCCGTTGTGCTTCATTGAGAAAATATTTTTGGAGATTCCCCTTGGCTACTGCCAGGGGTACCCCAATTTCGAGTCTAGATATCTCTTCGTTCTCTGCTGATGAGCCTGCCCGTGCTAGCTCATCAGCCCTCTCATTACCCTCGATCCCTTTATGACCCGGGACCCAGATAATGGATATTTCTAAAACTTCAGCTAACGTAGCCAAAATTTGTTTACATGCATGCACTGCATTAGAGCTTGTGTATGGCGATGCGATTGCCTTTATCGCCGCCTGGCTGTCGGTGAAGATAGCCACTTTCCCAGTAGTGTTCCTTTGCTCAAGCGATTTGCACGCCTGAACAATCGCAAGAACCTCTGCTTGAAACACACTGCTATACGACGGGAGTCTGAATGCTTCTGAAATATCCAGACCTGCCGAGAATACGCCGGCTCCCACCCCCGAATCCATCTTGGAGCCGTCTGTATACACTTCAATGTTGCTATTTGTTGTGACCACTCATTCCTACTTGGAAGGACCGTGGTGGCATTCCTCTCAAACTTCAGTTTGTGAGGATAGTAGTCTATTGCGCTATTAACTATTTCCTCTGGGAGGGCCACAGCACCATCTTCGGCTTTAGACCCTATTTTTTACCAAACATCGATTTGCAAGCGTAGAAGGCGATACATGCCTTCCGCACCCGCTCCTCGATGCACTCCTTCCAATTTAGCTTGCAATCAATTACACTGGATCACAAATTCCAATTTTTTTTCTGCACCAGAGACGCCATAGTGAAATTCCTATGTAAAATCACCTCCTAATTCCGAAAATCAAAGTTATTTTTACTTGAATGGTACAGTTTTTGAGATATTTACGATTTACCGTTATTTCAAAAAACAAAAAAGATGGCTCCACTTAATCGTGTATATCTCAAGAACAAATTGAGCTATTCGAAAACGGTTTGAAAAATTTGAAAGCTTATAAAATTTACTATAATCAGTACATACAACACTTTTTGCTAGGTCCTGCAGATTCAAACATAGTGAACAATCATTACGGATTTTTTTAATTTTTTTTGTAAAAATATAAAAAAATTTGTACTTTGCGAGGAAGCATCTCGAAAACTTTTTGTTTTTTAGCAGATATTTATATATATATGCAATAATACGGCCTTTAAACTTAATTTATTGCCGTCTATGAACAATCGCCACTCTTTTGAATCATATGGTTCACCAAATTGTTTGAATAGACCAGCAATGTCTTTGCAGTAACAAACACTGTCCTCCTTCGTATAGTACTTGGAAAATTCTTCGTGACGAGTTCTATAATATGTTACCTTAACATCCGATGAAACAAATTTAAATTGTTGCATTCGAGAGGCGTGTAGTTCGGCCTTTTCCTTTGACAATTCCAAATCCCTTATCCAATCATTGAGTTGTGCTTGTGACAAAGAATTTCTTTCGTTTTCCGTTTGAAATTCAGTACAACATGATGCCGCGTAATCAGATACTACTGTTGACAATGAAACTGGAGCCGGAACTAAAGTTAAATTTGATTCTGGTAATGTCGCTTCTGTTGAAATTAGTTCTGGTAATGACACTGTAGATACGCTCGCATAGGTTACTTTTCTGGACTTTCCAACCCCAAGTACTTTTGTAGTACAAATATAGCAGTCCGTTGAATGGCAAGTTGGTTCCCTCCACTTCATTGGTGTAATAAATTTCACACGTCGCCTAAATAGATAGTTTCAGAATTTAGTCAGCTATGCATTAAAAGGGAACAAATTCCTAATTTTTACAACGTACCTTTTTGTTCCGGTTTCCGAAGAAATCAATTCGACTCGGCATGTGGTGCACACAGTGTTCGGTGTCCATGGTTTTTCATTGTTTTTAGGCTCAATTCCAAAACACTTATAGTATGTAACTTTCAAAGGATTTGAAAACACACGTCTCATACTTTTAACAATAAATTGACCGCAGACGAAACAGAACATATCTGGATCATTTGTACACTCAAACTCTCGCGCCCTTTTATTCATTTTTTATTTTTAAGTAAATGACGGGTTATAAACTGCAATTATAAACTGAACAGTATCCGGCGAGCCTTGCAGATATTATGAAGGAACAAGGCGCATGTACTCTTATTTATACTTAGATCCAGTAAAAATTCAAGCCTACCTAAACAAAAAGGTTCCCTAGTTCTACAAAGAAAACACTACCTGCCTGAAAAATATGCTCTTGTTTAAAATGTACCTAGGTTTGAGAAAATGACACTAACCTGAATTTTGAAATACAGCCAAAAAAGGAGAAGGAAGTGCGGAATTCCGATTTCCAGTATTTTGTCGACCCAGAATTTTGATTCCAGAATTTTGACTTCAGAATTTTAATTTTAGAATTTTGACCGTTTCCGGATACGGGTTGGGGTCAAAATTCTGCTTTTTTGGAAATTCTGCATTCATAATTCCGGAAGTCGAAACACCGGAAATCAAAATTATGGAAGTCAATATTCTGGAATCCAAAATTCTGGATAACGAAATTCTAAATTGCAAAATTCTGGAAACCAAAATTCTGAAATTCAAAATTCTGTAATTAATGATTAAAAATGCGTGTTGATAACAAAAAAAGTGCGCATTTTTTTGTTATCAACACGCATTTTTAATCATTAATTACAAAATTTTGCCTTTAACATTTAACTGGACTTGTTCTGAAGGAATTAAAAACAAATGTACCGTGCGTATTGACACACAATTTCACGGCTGTGAAATGTTATACGAAAAAAAATATGAACATTCTCATGATCCATGTGCGCATAAAAAATCGGTTGCAGATCCAAATAATCATTTTAAAAATATGGTTTCGCTTGAGTTTTCTCCAGCCTAGCCAAATAATTCAGCGTTCGGTATCTATGACAGAAAAACACATTGGACATTATCTGCCATCAAGAGGTGCCCTTAAGTTAAAAATTAGAAGACAACGGAACAGTTTAAAATGTTTTAAAGAGCCAACTTGTGTTGAAAAAATAGACATTCCTTTTTTATCACTTTATGTTTTGGAAGATCAACTATTTATTTTAAGTAAGAAAGTTATTAAAGTTATGGCGAATGCATTCTTATTTTTGGAACAAAATCTTCGCTGCAGTTGTTAAATGAGAGCGACTGCTGGATTATGGACGGTAAATTTGACGTTGTTCCAACGATGATGAGGCAGCTATTTTCCATACACGGCTGAGTAGAAATACAAATTGTTCCTCTGGTTTTCTGTCTTATGACCAAAAAATCAAAGTCAATGTATATTTCTTAAATATAAGCGCAATTTATTCAAATACTCGATTTTGCTCAAATTTTGGGGAAAAAATTTCCAGAATTAATTCTGGAAAACGTAAATTCCGGAATTATGAAAAACCAGAATTTTGAATTACAGCCAAAAAAGGCGAAGGAAATGCGGAATTCCGATTTCCAGAATTTTGTCGACCCAGAATTTTGATTGCGGAATTTTGACTTCAGAATTTTAATTTTAGAATTTTGACCGTTTCCGTATTTGGGTTGGGGTCAAAATTCTGCTTTTTTGGAAATTCTGCATTCATAACTCCGGAAGTCGAAACACCGGAAATCAAAATTATGGAAGTCAATATTCTGGAATCCAAAATTCTGGATAACGAAATTCTAAATTGCAAAATTCTGGAAACCAAAATTCTGAAATTCAAAATTCTGTAATTAATAATTAACAAGTAAGGAAGTCTAAGTTCGGGTGAAACCGAACATTACATACCCAGCTGTGCACATAAAGTGGGCGTGATCGTTCACCGATTTTTCTTATTTTCTGTGGTAGTACTCTACATAAACATAACATACCTGGTACCTAGTTTCGTAAATCTATCTCACACCGTTCTGAAGTTGTTAGCAGTCGAATTTAAAAATTGCTTGACTCATAAGTGGGCGGTGCCCACTTTCCAAAATTTTGAAAAAATTATGTAAAGAATGTGAAAGTTGATGTATGTACCAAATTATATTATTATAGCGAAATCAGTTAATTAGATATGGACTTTTCAATATTTCCACCTCCTTTCAATATAACTTTTATGAAAAAGTAGGCGTGGTCGCGAAGCGATTTCGTTTATATTCTATAGCTGAATTTACCACAACAATAGTATGTCCTCTACGAAATTTCGTTATACTAGCATAAACTGTTCTGAAGTTATTAAGAGTCAAAATTTTAAAATTTCTTCAAATATACGTGGGCGGTACCACGCCCCCTTTCAAAAATTTTTTATAAAATCGGCCTTAGAACATCCAAATCAATACATATTGCAAATTTTATCATTGTAGCTGCTTCTAATATTGAATTAACCCATTTTATACGTTTTTCGAAATTTTCGATATCGAAAAAGGGGCGTGGTTATGGTCCGATTTTACCCATTTTCAATAGCAATCTATTCTGAACCCAAATAAGTACGCATGCCAAATTTGGTGAAGATATCTCATTATTTGCTCAAGTTATCGTGTTAACGGACAGACGGACGGACGGACGGACGGACATGGCTCAATCAAATTTTTTTTCGATCCTGATCATATTGATATATGGAAGTCTATATCTATCTCGATTCCTTTATACCTGTACAACCAACCGTTATCCTAACAAAGTTATAATACCCTGTGTACAAGTACAGCTGGGTATAAAAATGCGTGTTGATAACAAAAAAAGTGCGCATTTTTTTGTTATCAACACGCATTTTTAATCATTAATTACAAAATTTTGCCTTTAACATTTAACTGGACTTGTTCTGAAGGAATTAAAAACAAATGTACCGTGCGTATTGACACACAATTTCACGGCTGTGAAATGTTATACGAAAAAAAATATGAACATTCTCATGATCCATGTGCGCATAAAAAATCGCTTGCAGATCCAAATAATCATTTTAGAAATATGGTTTCGCTTGAGTTTTCTGCAGCCTAGCCAAATAATTCAGCGTTCGGTATCTATGACAGAAAAACACATTGGACATTATCTGCCATCAAGAAGTGCCCTTAAGTTAAAAATTAGAAGACAACGGAACAGTTTAAAATGTTTTAAAGAGCCAACTTGTGTTGAAAAAATAGACATTCCTTTATTATCACTTTATGTTTTGGAAGGTCAACTATTTATTTTAAGTAAGGAAGTTATTAAAGTTACATATGGCGAATGCATTCTTATTTTTGGAACAAAATCTTCGCTGCAGTTGTTAAATGAGAGCGACTGCTGGATTATGGACGGTAAATTTGACGTTGTTCCAACGATGATGAGGCAGCTATTTTCCATACACGGCTGAGTAGAAATACAAATTGTTCCGCTGGTTTTCTGTCTTATGACCAAAAAATCAAAGTCAATGTATATTTCTTAAATATAAGCACAATTTATTAAAATACTCGATTTTGCTCAAATTTTGGGGAAAAAATTTCCAGAATTAATTCTGGAAAACGTAAATTCCGGAATTTTGAAGAACCTGAATTTTGAAATACAGCCAAAAAAGGAGAAGGAAGTGCGGAATTCCGATTTCCAGTATTTTGTCGACCCAGAATTTTGATTCCGGAATTTTGACTTCAGAATTTTAATTTTAGAATTTTGACCGTTTCCGGATACAAAAAGCTGTTAGTGTCGTTTTCTCAAACCTAGGTACATTTTAAACAAGAGCATATTTTTGAGGCAGGTAGTGTTTTCTTTGTAGAACTAGGGAACCTTTTTGTTTAGGTAGGCTTGAATTTTTACTGGATCTAAGTATAAATAAGAGTACATGCGCCTTGTTCCTTCATAATATCTGCAAGGCTCGCCGGATACTGTTCAGTTTATAATTGCAGTTTATAACCCGTCATTTACTTAAAAATAAAAAATGAATAAAAGGGCGCGAGAGTTTGAGTGTACAAATGATCCAGATATGTTCTGTTTCGTCTGCGGTCAATTTATTGTTAAAAGTATGAGACGTGTGTTTTCAAATCCTTTGAAAGTTACATACTATAAGTGTTTTGGAATTGAGCCTAAAAACAATGAAAAACCATGGACACCGAACACTGTGTGCACCACATGCCGAGTCGAATTGATTTCTTCGGAAACCGGAACAAAAAGGTACGTTGTAAAAATTAGGAATTTGTTCCCTTTTAATGCATAGCTGACTAAATTCTGAAACTATCTATTTAGGCGACGTGTGAAATTTATTACACCAATGAAGTGGAGGGAACCAACTTGCCATTCAACGGACTGCTATATTTGTACTTCAAAAGTACTTGGGGTTGGAAAGTCCAGAAAAGTAACCTATGCGAGCGTATCTACAGTGTCATTACCAGAACTAATTTCAACAGAAGCGACATTGCCAGAATCAAATTTAACTTTAGTTCCGGCTCCAGTTTCATTGTCAACAGTAGTATCTGATTACGCGGCATCATGTTGTAGATGAAGATATCTCATTATTTGCTCAAGTTATCGTGTTAACGGACAGACGGACGGACGGACGGACATGGCTCAATCAAATTTTTTTTCGATCCTGATCATATTGATATATGGAAGTCTATATCTATCTCGATTCCTTTATACCTGTACAACCAACCGTTATCCTAACAAAGTTATAATACCCTGTGTACAAGTACAGCTGGGTATAAAAATGCGTGTTGATAACAAAAAAAGTGCGCATTTTTTTGTTATCAACACGCATTTTTAATCATTAATTACAAAATTTTGCCTTTAACATTTAACTGGACTTGTTCTGAAGGAATTAAAAACAAATGTACCGTGCGTATTGACACACAATTTCACGGCTGTGAAATGTTATACGAAAAAAAATATGAACATTCTCATGATCCATGTGCGCATAAAAAATCGCTTGCAGATCCAAATAATCATTTTAGAAATATGGTTTCGCTTGAGTTTTCTGCAGCCTAGCCAAATAATTCAGCGTTCGGTATCTATGACAGAAAAACACATTGGACATTATCTGCCATCAAGAAGTGCCCTTAAGTTAAAAATTAGAAGACAACGGAACAGTTTAAAATGTTTTAAAGAGCCAACTTGTGTTGAAAAAATAGACATTCCTTTATTATCACTTTATGTTTTGGAAGGTCAACTATTTATTTTAAGTAAGGAAGTTATTAAAGTTACATATGGCGAATGCATTCTTATTTTTGGAACAAAATCTTCGCTGCAGTTGTTAAATGAGAGCGACTGCTGGATTATGGACGGTAAATTTGACGTTGTTCCAACGATGATGAGGCAGCTATTTTCCATACACGGCTGAGTAGAAATACAAATTGTTCCGCTGGTTTTCTGTCTTATGACCAAAAAATCAAAGTCAATGTATATTTCTTAAATATAAGCACAATTTATTAAAATACTCGATTTTGCTCAAATTTTGGGGAAAAAATTTCCAGAATTAATTCTGGAAAACGTAAATTCCGGAATTTTGAAGAACCTGAATTTTGAAATACAGCCAAAAAAGGAGAAGGAAGTGCGGAATTCCGATTTCCAGTATTTTGTCGACCCAGAATTTTGATTCCGGAATTTTGACTTCAGAATTTTAATTTTAGAATTTTGACCGTTTCCGGATACAAAAAGCTGTTAGTGTCGTTTTCTCAAACCTAGGTACATTTTAAACAAGAGCATATTTTTGAGGCAGGTAGTGTTTTCTTTGTAGAACTAGGGAACCTTTTTGTTTAGGTAGGCTTGAATTTTTACTGGATCTAAGTATAAATAAGAGTACATGCGCCTTGTTCCTTCATAATATCTGCAAGGCTCGCCGGATACTGTTCAGTTTATAATTGCAGTTTATAACCCGTCATTTACTTAAATATAAAAAATGAATAAAAGGGCGCGAGAGTTTGAGTGTACAAATGATCCAGATATGTTCTGTTTCGTCTGCGGTCAATTTATTGTTAAAAGTATGAGACGTGTGTTTTCAAATCCTTTGAAAGTTACATACTATAAGTGTTTTGGAATTGAGCCTAAAAACAATGAAAAACCATGGACACCGAACACTGTGTGCACCACATGCCGAGTCGAATTGATTTCTTCGGAAACCGGAACAAAAAGGTACGTTGTAAAAATTAGGAATTTGTTCCCTTTTAATGCATAGCTGACTAAATTCTGAAACTATCTATTTAGGCGACGTGTGAAATTTATTACACCAATGAAGTGGAGGGAACCAACTTGCCATTCAACGGACTGCTATATTTGTACTACAAAAGTACTTGGGGTTGGAAAGTCCAGAAAAGTAACCTATGCGAGCGTATCTACAGTGTCATTACCAGAACTAATTTCAACAGAAGCGACATTGCCAGAATCAAATTTAACTTTAGTTCCGGCTCCAGTTTCATTGTCAACAGTAGTATCTGATTACGCGGCATCATGTTGTACTGAATTTCAAACGGAAAACGAAAGAAATTCTTTGTCACAAGCACAACTCAATGATTGGATAAGGGATTTGGAATTGTCAAAGGAAAAGGCCGAACTACACGCCTCTCGAATGCAACAATTTAAATTTGTTTCATCGGATGTTAAGGTAACATATTATAGAACTCGTCACGAAGAATTTTCCAAGTACTATACGAAGGAGGACAGTGTTTGTTACTGCAAAGACATTGCTGGTCTATTCAAACAATTTGGTGAACCATATGATTCAAAAGAGTGGCGATTGTTCATAGACGGCAATAAATTAAGTTTAAAGGCCGTATTATTGCATATATATATAAATATCTGCTAAAAAACAAAAAGTTTTCGAGATGCTTCCTCGCAAAGTACAAATTTTTTTATATTTTTACAAAAAAAATTAAAAAAATCCGTAATGATTGTTCACTATGTTTGAATCTGCAGGACCTAGCAAAAAGTGTTGTATGTACTGATTATAGTAAATTTTATAAGCTTTCAAATTTTTCAAACCGTTTTCGAATAGCTCAATTTGTTCTTGAGATATACACGATTAAGTGGAGCCATCGTTTTTGTTTTTTGAAATAACGGTAAATCGTAAATATCTCAAAAACTGTACCATTCAAGTAAAAATAACTTTGATTTTCGGAATTAGGAGGTGATTTTACATAGGAATTTCACTATGGCGTCTCTGGTGCAGAAAAAAAATTGGAATTTGTGATCCAGTGTAATTGATTGCAAGCTAAATTGGAAGGAGTGCATCGAGGAGCGGGTGCGGAAGGCATGTATCGCCTTCTACGCTTGCAAATCGATGTTTGGTAAAAAATGGGGTCTAAAGCCGAAGATGGTGCTGTGGCCCTCCCAGAGGGAATAGTTAATAGCGCAATAGACTACTATCCTCACAAACTGAAGTTTGAGAGGAATGCCACCACGGTCCTTCCAAGTAGGAATGAGTGGAAAAGGGGCAGGGTCACAACAAATAGCAACATTGAAGTGTATACAGACGGCTCCAAGATGGATTCGGGGGTGGGAGCCGGCGTATTCTCGGCAGGTCTGGATATTTCAGAAGCATTCAGACTCCCGTCGTATAGCAGTGTGTTTCAAGCAGAGGTTCTTGCGATTGTTCAGGCGTGCAAATCGCTTGAGCAAAGGAACACTACTGGGAAAGTGGCTATCTTCACCGACAACCAGGCGGCGATAAAGGCAATCGCATCGCCATACACAAGCTCTAATGCAGTGCATGCATGTAAACAAATTTTGGCTACGTTAGCTGAAGTTTTAGAAATATCCATTATCTGGGTCCCGGGTCATAAAGGGATCGAGGGTAATGAGAGGGCTGATGAGCTAGCACGGGCAGGCTCATCAGCAGAGAACGAAGAGATATCTAGACTCGAAATTGGGGTACCCCTGGCAGTAGCCAAGGGGAATCTCCAAAAATATTTTCTCAATGAAGCACAACGGAAGTGGAAAGCTACTACTACCTGTGCAATATCGAGAGCCACTTGGCCGAACTACAGCGAGAAGAGGACAAGGGGACTCCTAAGCAGGTCCAGAGTAGACACCTACAAGCTTGTAGCAGTCTGCACGGGTCACTGGACGATAGGTACGCATGCGGAAAAACTGGGTATTCCGCATAATGACCACTGCAGAAGCTGTAAAGACATTAATGCAAAAGAGACCGTTGAGCACTTCCTGTGTAAGTGCCCCGGTCTAGCCAGAACACGACTGAAAGTGTTTGGGACCCCTTTTTTGGAAAATCTAGGGAGAGTATCCGAATTAGGGATTCCAAGCATCCTGGAGTTTATAAACAGCTCTGGGTGGTTGTAGCATATACTCACAGCAGTAGGTTTCTACGAGTCTTATGGCATCAAAACGGCTTTTAAAGCTACTTGGGCGACTTTTGTCGCAGCCATTCTACCTACCTACCTACCTACATTATTTTGCATTGAAGCGTCGAAATCCAAATTTCTTCCTTTCTCATTTATCTCAGAATCGGTGGGATATTTTGAAAGAAAATAAATATGTTGCTAAGTAAAATTTATGACATACATATATGGTCCTCGCTTTAGAATTTTTTTCATATTTTTAAGGAAATCTTGAAAAGATTTTCTTATTAATAGCACATATAAAAAGAAATCGAAAAGAAATAAGAAGAAATTGCACTTAATAATATCAATAAGAATTTCCTCATTAAACCAAATAGATTTGCGTATAGTTTTTTTTCGTTTCCGTCGTTTCTTCAATCTTATTAATTTTATTAGGCATTTTTGGCTCTGTGCGACATTTCGAGTTTTAATGTCCTGAAAAAAAAGAAGTTACCTTACGTTCATAGTTTGACTTGAAACGTCTATGTGTTGAATAAGCGCATTTACTTCAGTCAGATGGGATTACTGACACATCTGAGGTTTCGTTATTAAAAAAAGGCAAGAAAAGTATGGCACTTAATATGTACAGAAATAATATTTCCGGACTGATAAAACCTCCCCAAATATGTAATTTAATCACATCAAAAATTAATGTATGTACATATTTCACCTTCGTGCTGAGTTGTATGAGTCTATAGTGAGCCTATGTAAATCTTAATAGCTGCCTTCTTTAAATCATTCGTAGCACCATCAAATTCCAAACATCGTGGAATACTCATCATAATAATAATAATAATACAAATACCTTCTAAGAGGATAAGGTCCAGCCTGTCTTACAATTTGTGGTTTAAGTTTTAGTACACATTGGCCCAACTTTACACGGTATCTGGCAAGGCATTTTCATTTTGGCTGAAGAACCCCAGAGCGTTGCCGAACACTGCCGAAGGTGGCCTCGTTTTGAAAAACCTATTCAAAGAATTTTTGGTGTGATCTGTTTCGGTACTTGCATCAGGTACTTTCAATATGGCAAGTCAGTGCAGTCATCATACCGCGGCGGTAGACAGTATTTTTAATTTCTATGTCTTAAAATGTTCTAGAGGGAAACAATATTAAAAGTGAAAATTAAATTAAATCAAATGTTTCAATAAATTTATTCCTACGTTTATATCATGTCCAGTTAAATGTTAAAGGCAAAATTTTGTAATTAATGATTAAAAATGCGTGTTGATAACAAAAAAAGTGCGCACTAATATCTGCTAAAAAACAAAAAGTTTTCGAGATGCTTCCTCGCAAAGTACACATTTTTTTATATTTTTACAAAAAAAATTTAAAAAATCCGTAATGATTGTTCAATATGTTTGAATCTGCAGGACCTAGCAAAAAGTGTTGTATGTACTGATTATAGTAAATTTTATTAGCTTTCAAATTTTTCAACCCGTTTTGGAAGAGCTCAGTTTGTTCTTGAGATATACACGATTAAATGGAGCCATCTTTTTTGTTTTTTGAAATAACGGTAAATCGTAAATATCTCAAAAACGGTACCATTCAAGTAAAAATAAACCTTGATTTTCGGAATTAGGAGGTGATTTTACATAGGAATTTCACTATGGCGTCTCTGGTGCATTTTGCCTGTAAACCAGTGTTATCAGCCCCAGGTACTTGGTTCTGGTAGATAGAGTTAGTTGCTGACCATTCAGCATCGGTAGTTCGAACGTAGGTGGCTTATACTTCCTCGTGAAGAAAAGAAGCTCCGTTTTGTCCGGATTCAGCCCTAGGCCACACTCTTGTGCCCACCTACTTAGCTTTGCCAACGTTCTTCCCATGATCTCGCTCATCACGGAAGGGAAGGGACCCGAGACAAGGATCGCCACGTCGTCGGCATACGCCACAACCTTTACTCCATTAGTACTGAGTTTTAATAGTATATCGTTCATAGTAAGGAGCCATAGCAGAGGCGAAAGGAAAGCAGCCTCTCAAACGTTTTTAGCACGAAGGAAGTGAGACTTATTGGTCGAAAATCTTTGGCCACTTCGTGCCCTCTTCTTCCTGACTTTGGAATGAAAACCACCCTTGTTTTCCTCCATGTGTCCGGAATGTGATTAAAGGAAATTCAGGCCGTCAAGATCTCCTTTAACTCCTTAACCAGAGGTATCTGAGTCTTCTGCAGCATGATAGGGAGTATACCATCTACTCCCGGTGACTTAAATGGTGAGAAGCTATTTATTGCCCAGGCAATTTTGTCTTCTGCTAAGAGTTTGCTTATCAGCTCACTAGGTGCCTCCCGTTGCGCCTTTTCTCCCCTTTGCTCCGTCCCTACAGGGTCGTCTGGGAAGTGAGCCTCAATCAGGATATCTAGGGTTTCCGCTGATGATCCCGCCCAAGTGCCATCAGCGCGCTTTACAAAGGTTCTGTTGGAGTGTTCCCTGGCAAGTATTTTCCCGAGCCTTGCTGAGTCCTTCGTGGACTCGATAGATTCGCAATGCTCCTGCCAGGACTTCGCCGTTGCAATACGTACGGCTTTTTTAAAATCCCTCCGGGCGTTCCTGTACTCCTGGAAGTCTTTCTTGGCATAGCAATCATTGAAGACCTTCCTCATCTTCGACCTTAGTTCGCTAAGATTCTTGTCCCACCACGGGGGGAAGGTCTTCTTGCTTCTAGTTATTGGGCAGGAAGCCTTATAGGCAACCTGGAAACTTTTTTCCAGAGACCTAACTCGGTCGTCTAGAGTTTCTGTCGATTGTATCGGTGTCTTCTTCCTACTGAGCCTATCACTGACTATCTTTTCACGAGGTTCGTTTAGGATTTCTGTGCGGTTGTTTTATCTCTCCCTCCCAGTCAATATCAAAAAGGATCATTCGATGATCCGACATGGAGGTCTTTTGCGAAACCTCCCCGTTCCTTATCGAAGGTTCCTGGGAGTCAGATGCTATTGTAATATCAAGGACTTCTTCCCACCCGGCGAAGTTTACTGACCCCGGAAAAACAAAGGTGGGAGAGCTGCCTCTGTTACATATACATAATTTATTTGCTAATAGAAATTCAAAAAGAGACTCACCCCGTTCGTTTATTTCGCTGCTCCCCCATAACGCATGCCTTGCGTTGGCGTCGCAGCCCATCAGGATCCTCTCGTTTTTTTGCTTGGTGAGCAGCTGTACCTCCTCGGGAGATGCCGGCCGATCGTGAGCCATGTACGCAGAGGCGACCGTTAACCTGCGTCCGCCCCTTGACTCAATCCTGACCACCGCCAAATCAAATGTGCTGAAATTAGGTAAAAAGAAAGCATTAATAGTATCCCTAACGAGGATGCATGCCCTCAGCTTACCTTCTCCTAGTGTATAAAATAAGTTGTAGCCTCTGATACTTAGGCCCCTGACTTTGGAGCGCCATACCCAAGGCTCCTGCACCAAGCAGATGTCAATCTGGCATGCTGCAGATTAATCTGCGCCACCCTAATCATCGGACCGGGGGGACGCACCTGCTTGACTGTCGGGGTTCGACGATGCATTAGCCCCGGCTGATGCTGCCAGCCTAAGCTCCTCTAGGAGCTTATTGGCATCGTCGACCTCCTCCAGATTGTTATCCGGTGCTACCGCCGCTGGGAAAACTTTAACTCTGGCGTGCCTGACGCCGTAGACTAACTTGCCTCCCCTCTTTTCGAGTTCCCTTAGGCACTCGTTGTTTATGAGCAGTAGCACCGGGTGGCTACTCTTCTGCTTCTCCTCTATTCTTAGCAGCTCCCAGTCGTCCATCGGGACGCCCGAGTTCTGCATTTTCAGACACTGGATGATGTTCTTCTCATCCAGTTTCATATTCGGCATGTTTGGCAACCAAACGCGCGCACGGGGCCTCCGGGGAATTTCCGAAGCATTGATGATCTTCAGAGTAAGACCATCATAGGCGTTGCTAATCTTAGCAATGCCTCTCTCAAGAAAGTCCCTGGAGAACCCGTCCGCGCACTTTATCACCCTGCAGCCCCGGCATATCTCCTCACAGTTGAAGGCGGGGACCGGGGTTCGGTTCTCCATAAGGTGTTGGACGACCATCTCAGATAGTCGTCCCTCTATGGAGTTCCAAACCCCCAGTACTCGCCTCCCATTAGCCCCGTCAGCGTCAACCAGTGCAACCTGGAGGTGATCCCGGACCACCTCACTATAGGTGTTCCTGGCCAACGCTGCAGCACTAGTGGAAGGACCATCATACTGCTGGTACCTGCCCCTCTTGACATTTCCCTCGTTCACCTCCAGTGAACGATTGCGCTTTGAGCGCGACTTTATTTTTTTTTGCTGCTGTGGCTGTGCAACGGGTTTGTTTGCAAGGGCGGTCTCGTACTCCTTGACCACTGCCTCGCACCAAACCTTGTCCACGGCGTCCCTCTCATGCGCCTTGCCACTCTCTTCGTTCTTTTTTATCTTGGCTAGGATATACTGAGCTCTAAGGTATCCAGCCTTCACTAGGCACTCTGAGGACTTCTTCGATTTCTTTTTGGGGCCCACTTTGGCTGGTGCGCTCCTATTTGACTGATTCGGGACGACAGGGGTACTATGGCTGGTACCCTCGTCCTTTGCTTGAGCGCTCCCCTGGCTGCTGGCCAGAAGCTCGTCCTCAGATCGCTCTCTTCCCCACTCTTCCTTTTTTTATTTATGTCTTTTAATTTCTCCATACGATTCCCACGAGTAAACTGGAAGGGGTTGGTCCACCCCGGCATAGCCAGTGTACCGGGGTAAGCACTTATACAACCGTCCTTGCCCGGGCATCGGAGGGGACCGTAAGCGATCAGCTATTCGATATACACCCGCTGACCATTCAGCCACCGGCACGGTGCCTGCACACCTTGGCTTAGGGTGGCGTTGACACGGATCTCCCCACATATCATGCATCAGCCGGCGTTGTGCACTTATGTGCACTCTGCCCGAGGTTGCATGAAATGTGAGGTCTTCCTCTTTGTTCATTCCGCATTGGGGCCCGTCCCTCCAGGAGTGATCCCAATACAAGAATTTAAGCCCCTTCGCCACGGCAAGGCGGCCAACAATGAAGGAGACAAAATAATGTATGTCACTTAAAATTACCCTACTATTTTTAAATGCATTTTTATAGTTTTGGTGTCAAATTTTAGAAAATTTGTTATCTGGAGAGCAATACAAAATGTTTTATGCAATGAAACCGGTTTTGAAAAAAATTACACTTAGAACGTTATTCGCGATGATGCTTCAGCTGACAAGCACTGTATGATTGTTTAGTTCTTTTCCAGCATTTGGTTTACAACACTAATCACATGTCAAAGGTCATTAAAACTTCTCTGTGTATGTACTAATTAAAATTAGAAAAAATCAAAAGAAATTAGGCAATTCAAAATTTTAAACTGTCATATTTTCTTTGTTGTCATTTCTTATATAAAATTTGAATAGGACAATAAAATTAAGCAACCCAATGTGCAGGTGTGCTATTTTGCTTTTCCTTGTCTTTTTCGTTTTCTCTAGTTTGAAAAGTAAAAGAGCCAGGAACAAAAAAATTCAATATTTTCTGTCAAATTTGTATGAAAATTTAATTTAATGTATTCATACACACCCTGCAAAAATCTTTGGATTATGTGTTCCAATTATTTGATATTGGAGTACTCCAATAGCAATCCTTTGTATACCTCATCGGACTACCTTCAGCTTTTTGAAAGTCGATCATTGCTCGTGCCTTATCGACGAAAATCACGACACTATCGCTCTGGCAGTATATACTCCAAGGAGTAACAACATTGGAGTACATTGTAGGTACTCCATGGAGTAGCAGAAACAAAGCGAAGGTTGGAGTAGGTGGAGTACTCTTTGCAGGCACCATTCAACTCATATAGTGCTTTCAAGTGTTGTGTTGTTGAAATTGTACATAAAACTATAAAAGACCTTGTGAATTTCCTTAATAACAAGCACATAAGCTGTAGATGCAACACCGCAACATAGATATATTGTGATAAGTCCTAATACTTAAGTAAGATGTCAGAAACGTCCCTCATTGTTGCAATTTCCTACTGGTGTGCTTATTGTATCATGAAATGTTGTCATTATATATTTTTTTATTTTCTTTGACATTTGAAGTCAATCCCAGGATTATTTTTTATAAGTCGCGAAATCTCGAAAAGAAGTTAAAAAATCCCGAATATTTAAAATAGCTAGTTTCTTACGAATAATATGACTTTAAGTTGGAATAAGGCAGTTTTTTGAGCTATTGGTTTTATATACAATTATAAAAGCAGGGTATAAAAATTAACACCTAATATTGCAGCCCACTTATGAATGGAGAGAAATTTTATAAAATCCCTAACTTTTTTCGCTTGTTGATTTGCATTAATTTCCAAAGCAGCTAGGAGAAACCGTAAGAGGATGTTTGATTATTCCCGGTACTAATATAAAAATATTGCTATTTTGTAAAGAAAAAGTTATAGGATATATTTAAACTCTAATAATAATATTGATGTACTGTCTTCAGTTTGTTTCTTAAAATGTATAAAATACCTAAATAATACATATTCGGGATCTCGAAACTTTTGGGCTTACAAAACTAAAATAGCTGCCATCCCTACTGTGCCTTTAAAGTGTTGACATTTTTATTAACCCGTTTCTTATCCGTGCTAAAAAATGTCCCGAATTCGACAATATCGCCGACCAGAACTCCGGTCACCCATTGAAGACTTGTACAAAGCCGGGATACTACCAAACAGCCACGTCGATTGTAAAATCGAGGATTTATTGCTTTTATGATTTTTTTCAGGCACTTCAGTAATACTCGTATGTACAGTTAGACACAAAATTAAAGATGTCTTTAAAATTTGCGAAAGTTCAGGGGAGCTTAGCAAAATGGCCATCCAAATTTTCACCGGTTTCGGCAGATTTTTCTTAGTTTTGTAGGACAATCAATTTCAGTGGTATAATTTGAAAGTTAGAACTAACTGAAATATTTTCCTGATTTTTAAGAATTTTTTTCGATGAGGATGTTAAGTAATTTCTTTCATGCAACACATGAACAAAATTTAATTTTGCATAACAAAAATTACTCAACAGCATCGACGAAAATGGTTCTTGAAAATCAGGAAAATATTTCAGCTAGTTCTAACTTGCACATAATTATACTGTTTGGCCTACCAAACTGAGTCCTATAAAATTGTAACAGGTCGATGTCTGTACATGGCAGATATCAATAAAAAATTGATTGGGGGAAGCATTATTAAGCGAGTAGAATCCAAATCAACCATTTTAAAATTTTTTGTGTGTCTGTCTGTCTGTCTGTCCGTATGTTTGTGGCCGTATCACTCTGAAAGTAATGAATGGAATTGAATGAAACTTTTTTCGTTGGATTGCTCGACGCTCAACTTAAAATTTATTACGTTTTTCGATATCTCAACCGGTTTGGAGTTATCGCCAAAAATTATACGCCTACGAAGTCCTGGTGCCCGCGACTAGTGACTAATAAAACCATGAAAGAGCTCCGAATTTTTTTATATTCATAAAAGGCATGCGTTTCAGCTGAACGTAATATAAACGCACTCTGGTAGTTATCTGTCAAAAATGTGTATTGCCCGTAAAACTTGTAGATATGAGAGCAACGCAAATTCATATATGGTAATAGCAGGGCGAATTCGACAATATTCGCTGTGCGTTGAGATCATTAAAAATACTTAAACACTTTCGAAGTTGTTAAATTTAAACGTGGCTCTGCCAAATTTTCCAAAACTAAATATGCCACTATATGGACATGGTGTAAAATTTTCTTAAAGACTGCTGGAAAAATTTGACCGTGAATAAAATAATTACACATACATATATATTTTATTTATGTGACAAAAGCTTATTTAATTTTAATTCAATAATGTGGTCAGAGGGTTAATAAAATATGCCCGAAAAGCTTCATAACTACGACATCAGCAACACTAATAAGGCAGTTTATGTGAAGACCAGGCATGTTATACCTTTCAAAATCATACTTTTTTATATTTTAACTTGAATTTTCCCAAATTTTCATATTTCTTACACGCGGATAAGCTTTTTCCACTCATTTCATGTTATAGATTATTATAATATTTAATGTAAATTTTTTTTCAAATTCTTCTAGCGTGAAAGGAACTTGAAAATTGTTAGTACTGTTTTAGGGAGTAAATTAGCATTTTCTCAGTAACTGATTCGTACTGAATGCGCTGAATTAACTCTCTAAAAGAATCAAATCAACTGAATGGCCATTCTGAATTAAACAGCTTTTCTTCGTAATTCTATTTTGAATTCTTGTTGAATTAACACTTGGTGGATTTATAAATCATTCTTTCTGTAAAGAATTGCTGAATGCGTAAATTGAAGTTAAATTCTTCAACGATGAAAAGAATTTCAAGTACTGAATGAAGAAAAACTATGATTTCAAACAGCAAAAGATTTAATTCTTTAACAGCTCTGTTTCTTGGTAGGTGGGTAGCCCGCTTAATGCTTTAAGCAACATCGTTTGTTTTTCCCCGCCGAGGAACAAACTCAGAGATTTAGATTTTAGATTTAGATTTAGATTTAGATTTATTTATTTACTTCAAACACACAACCAAAAAAGTTATTTTACAGCGTTTGAAGACTTACAAACAAATAAATGAACTTAGTACTAACACTAACAATACAAAACACAATGACGGATATTACAATATGTAGATTAAAGTTATAATTGGATACTAACGAAGGGTTTAAAGAGGGATCGGGGATGAGGTGAAGAGGAGAATTTTTGCATATACGTACATATCAACTTTCAACAGCTATTGGGCAAAGTATCGCAGAAGTTCTTTTTTGAAGTGCAGGGGATTTCTGACTATTCTAATATACTGTGGCAGAGCGTTCCAAAGACGCACGACAAACACAAAAAATTGACGTTCGGTGACTAGGCAGCTGTATCTGACACTAAGCAAGTTCAGCGATCTAGGCGATTTACCAAAGTGAATTCGTTCCGCAAGGTAAACGGGCTCTTGAGTGCATATGACTTTATGAAGGGCTGTTAAGCATTTCAACTTCAAAATTTCATTGAAATTTATTGTGCATATTTGTTTGGTAAATACGGATATGTGATCATGGCGTTGTTTGCGATAAATATATCTGGCAATGTTGTTGTAGAGCACGTTAAGTTTTCTTCGGGACGTACTGTCACAGCTGGCATATAGTTCACATCCATACAATAGCTTTGGCAACAAAAATGTTTTTGCTAAAAGCAGCCGCGTTTTCAATGGGGTAAAGTATTGTATGGTCCATAAAGATCGTAACATTCCATAAATTTTGCCTATAACAGTTAGGATATGTGTTTTCCATGACAGTGTTCTATTAAAAAATACTCCTAAGTTCTTCGCCTTGTCCACATATCTAATCACATTAGTGTTTATTTTGACTTCATTGTAATCGCTCAGTTGAAACGCTTTTTTATAAATCACTAAACACTGAGATTTGCTTGGATTTATTAGTAGCCCGTTGTCACATGCCCACTCGTTGACTCGATCTAAGTCTTCGTTCAGTTTCTCGATACAATTGTTGATGGACATGATAGGACCACCTATATATAATTGCACATCATCGGCATAAACATGAATTTTGCAGTGTTTTAAAATATTTTGTATGTCATTTATATATAATACAAATAGTAGCGGGCCCAGAATCGAGCCTTGGGGAACACCTCTTTTCATTGGTAAGTAACCAGATACGCTGTTGCCTGAAAATACAGCTTGTGTACGATCACTGACATACGATTTGAGTAAGCGCAGGGCTGGATCAGAAAAATTGAATAAGTTTTTGAGTTTCAAGTCAAGAAGTGCGTGGTCAACAGTATCGAATGCTTTGGAGTGATCGAGAAGGGTAAGGAGGGTTACGAGATTATTGTCAAGGTTTAGTCTAATATCGTCGGTTACCTTTATTAACGCCGTAATACAACTCCTGTTTGATCTAAAGCCAGACTGGAGAGTGCTTACTAAATGATTACTGCTGAGGAAAGAGTTTATTTGAGAGTGCATAATGCGTTCAAGCACTTTGGAAAGAAACGGTAAAATAGCTATAGGTCGATAATCGCCATTGGACTTTTTAGTTGGAACGATTTTGGCCCTTTTCCAGCAATCGGGGAACACAGATGTGGTTAGAATGGTATTAAAGGCGTAAGTTACATGCTGTAGAATTTTGGGGAGTATACATTTAAAGAACTTGGGATGTATACCATCCAAACCCATGGCATTTGATTTGACGCTAAGTACACTTTTAACAACTTCAAGTTCGTCAATATTCTTAAACCGAAAACCGGGTACGGTACCTACTAAGCATTCACTATACCTTTCATAACATGTATTACTATGATAGTCCGACAAGTTTACGAATTTCTCATTTAATTCATTCACATCTAGATCATCATATACGTGAGTATTTTTACTGCCGATCCCAATATCGCGAATACATTTCCAAGTTTTATTAGAACCCACCGCCATGCTAAATTGCTGCTCATAGTACTCAAGCTTTCTTTGCTTAATGGCTTTAGTGACGTTTCTTCTGAAAACTTTGAAATCGTGGTATGTAGCTGTGGTTTTACAACGTTTCCATTTCCGGTACGCAATGTTCCGCTTGTGAATAAGACTCTTTATGTAGCTATTGAACCACGGGGGCTTACGCGGGGTGATGGCTTTAGTAACAAGTGGTACATGTTCTGTAAATAGTGTGTTGATATACTCTTGAAGGAGAGTTATCTGTTCATTAGGGTTTTCGAGACAGTAAAGAGAATCCCACGGTGTGGAATCGACAGCTATTCCCAGTCGATCATAGTCTATGTGCATGAAGTCACGGTACGAATATGAAGTAGTTATACACGTGTACTTGAAATCAAAGGTGGTAAAGATCAAGTCATGCTTGGAAAAACATGGTACAGAAAGCTGATCAAAGAAGAGGATTTTCGACATCTCACTTACATAAAAGACATCAAGGAGACTGCAGCTAGATTGAGTGAAATGCGTGGGGGTCGAAGTGTTTACGGGAAATAAGCCAAGATTTTGCATAGCCAGAGAAAAACTACTTTGAGTAAGAAGGTCACTGTTGAAATCTCCAGCTATTATAATGTTAGTAAATTTAAGGCAAAGATTTTCGACGAATTCTGTAAAGTGTTCATAATTAGTTCTTTTATTTGGCCTGTAAACACAACCTACAAGTATTTTATCACAGCTCGATGATATTTCTACAAATATATGCTCAATTGTATCAGACGACTCGGAAGAGCAGATTAGTTTACATGACATACCATGTTTTACAAAAATCGCTACACCACCACCATGCCCAGCTCGATCTAAACGAAAGATATTATAGCCAGCTACACTAACCAAACTATCTTCATGATACTTAGTGAACCAGGTCTCGGAAACACACACGACATCGACACCGGATGATTCAAAAAGGTAGAGAAGCACTACAAAAATTTGAAGAGAAATGTTTTTGAAGGTTGTAATGATAACCTGTACATTTATCGCGCCATAGTTCTTTTGAGGTGTGTTTTTCCATGCTAGAAAAAAAATTTGGCACTCTTGAAACTGTTTTGGTACAAAAAATAAATGTGAGTGGCACCACTGCGCTGGACTGGTAGTGGTGCAAGTCTTTGACTTTGATTAGAAAAAGACAATGGTTAATGGACATTCTTTTCAAATGTTCAAATGTAGATGGCGCGCGGGCGGGTAATGGCCAGTGGTGCTGGCTAAACACCTGTTGCGAATATTTTTCTTATTATTTCTCACAACAAGTGCAGTTTATTTTATTTGTTAATTAAAAATCTTTTATGGATGTTTCTTATTGGATCTTTTATTATACACCGTTTGGTTTGAAATCGTTTACTTACGTCATACAAACTTATGTAAAATTTTCGGAAATTTGATAAAAAGCAATCGATTTTTCTATAAATATGACCCAGTGGTCACATGTATTTTTTTACAAAACTTCCTTAAATACAATATTTGACGTAAAAATAAAATCATTTGTAAGTTTTTGTTTGAATGTCGCTTTGGCTGAAAAAGTTATATCTTGGAAAATGCCACATACAACTGTCCGTGTGAAAACACACATTGAGCATTAATTTAGACTGTCGCTATGTTAGTCCCCCAGAGGCAATGTGGCGACTTCATGAGATCCAACGCTTTCCTCGTTCACATACTATTGAACGGCTGAGCAAGGCGCGCACGGGTCCACCTAGTTTCAAATATTGGGAATGATCTGTTTTGACAATTGGCATAATACTGCGAGTTAAAATTTTGTTTTAAGTTATTAAATTAGTGGATAATTTTTGGGAGAGGGAACAAAATCCGTGCGGAATTTTGTTGAGAATTGCCCTGATAATCTTCTCACTGAAATAAAATGTTTAATTCCCTCTTTCGAATTAGACGCGTCTTTACGCACCTAACTCGAAAATTTTGTATGAAAATTGGGCGTCTTATAAAATGATACCATTGTTCAATAAGTGTGGACTTTTTTCATAAATCTACCTACCACTTTATTTTTTGTAATTACTACCACCAAATAAAATTTTCAATTGCAGCCACTGTTTATTATAAGCCTTAACCTGCGGCCGCCGCACAGTGATTCGACTAGTACAAGCTGGCGGGACAAAAACGACTTTGATTTCAAGATTTTTTTGATGCAACATTCAAGAGAATACCTTAATTAAGAGATATTGCAACATTTTTACTGTTTTCACTTCTTATCTCTAGAGTAATTGAACTTAGAACACAGGAACTCCTGCAATTAGCATTGATTTTTTCGAAAATTACTTTTGAACATTACGCTTCATAGCTCATTTAAGTAAACATTTTTACAACATTTTTTTTGATGGACTGTAAGCTTGGAGATATTCTGAGTTTTTCAGTAATAAGGTTTTAGGGGCTATACTATGTTTAGTATATTTAAAATGCTGCTACTAATTATTTTTTATATTTTTAACTTCAGTAGAGAAAAAAATCGCAGTGCCCCGGGGGTCCCCGGGCAAAATCTTACAAATGTTATAGCCTAAAGTATCTTCTAATAACACAGTACAACAAAATTTGAATTTTTCTTTGCAACAGAGTCACCATGGTACTTTTCTGAAAGGCGGCTTCTCATAGATCATTTTTGCCTAACAAACTTATAGTCCAGCTCGTCTGAGTTTTTTTAATTTGCACTTAAAGGTTAAGGGGGTCATATTGGGTATTTGTACCATAACCACATAAACTTGTAGAGCTACAGCTTCGGTGTCTTCGGGAAGGTTGTTGGCAATAAAAAGACTAATATTTTCCTCCTAGACATTGTCCCGCTACGACTCATGGTTATGTCATTTTTTCTTGGGTTTTTTGTAAAATTTCTCGAAAAAATGTCTCCTCTGAGTCTACTGTTAACAATATCTTTACGACACCTTCGGGAAAAATATTCCTCATAAAAAAAATAGGGGGGTGTCCAAATAACGAAATTTCCGTCGAGGACTCTGTTAACCATAAACTAGCAAAAACTAGAGTTCATCCAAGAAACAACTAAAATACATGAGACATTCCATATGAAAACGTCTAATTCAAAAAGCTGGCTAGTCTCGGATTTCACTCAAACTTTGAGGGACACTTCTTTAGGGTCCTAACGGATCAAATTTACACACATTTAATTTTTATAGCCACTGGTTTCGGACTGGTCGAATTTCAAAGTTTGAAAAACGTCGTTTTTAGGCTTACCCTATTATAGCTGTACACTTGTTTCTATCAGAGATATCCTTGCATTCGATACGGCGCTTTAAAGGTAAAAATTGAAAACGGTGCAACTAAAACGCCTACACTGACCCCATTGCGCATTGGTTTTTTGGATATATTTCGCATCTAGAAGGTTTATGACATCGCTAATTACACTGCTCTACACACATTCTGTCCTATGAACCAAATAGACTTTTTCGGAATGTGGACAAAAAATAAAAATACACGTGTATCAGCGATTTTCATGTACACGTCAGAATTTTTTTTTTATGTACGTACATAAAAAAAAATTTCAACTTTTTTGAAAAAATTTTCAGAAAAATTTTGAGTATGCAGTTTTGTAGCCCATACAATTTAAAAGTGCAAGTTATAACTCCCTAAAAATTTTCCCTGAATTATTAGAATTTTTCTTTCAGGGGTGTTGAGTGTTTTCCTCCATACAAAAGTAAATTTAGTTTGTGACATGTATGGAAGAAAACACTCAACACCCTTGCCAAAAAAAATTCTAAAAAATCAAGTAAAACTTTTAGCGAGTTCTAACTTGCACATTCTTAGAGTAAAATTAAATGGGCTACAAAACTGCATACTCAAAAATTTTCTGAAAATTCTGCCAAAAAAGTTCAAAATTTATGTACACGTCAGAATTTTTTTATGCACATACATACATAAAAAAAAAAAATTCTGACGTGTACATGAAAATCGCCGATACACGTGTATTTTTATTTTTTGTCCACATTCCGAAAAAGTCTATTTGGGTCATAGGACAGAAAAAAAGTTCGTTTTTGTACCGCAGTGTTATGAATCCGATGTCAGTTTTTTTAAATTCAAAATGGCGGGTCCAATATGGCGGTGATTTTTTTGAAAACTAATTGGATTTTATTGAAACTTGGTACTCGGGGGTTTATGCGTTGTCTGATTACGAATCCGATATCGGTATTTTTAAATTCAAAATGGTGGATCCAATATGGCGGTGCATTTTTGAAAACTAATTCGACTGTGTGAAACTAGTCACTGATGGATTTATGACATCGATTTATATGAACTAGTATCGCTTGTGATCGAAAATTCGACCAATAAAAACTTAAGAGGGTCGTGGGGTCGCTACCCGTACCCCCATCCTTAAATTTCGGGGACGCCCCTGAAAATATACCGTCAGTTTTTTCAATTTCCTTTCCGTCGGTGCATATTTAATTTATATATACCTACACAGCTAAAAATTTGAACCTAAATTTTAAACTTTTTTGGACTACATATATGACCAAACCAAATTTGGATTCAGATTCAATATAGACCAGTTTTCATGAAAATTGGCTAAATGAATCGGGTTTCAATTATAAACAAGAAATGTTTTAACAATTTTTTAAAGATAAAATAAATTTTTTGTCCGTTAGCGGGAATTCGAACCAAGACTCCCCGCATCATGCCCGTCTGCTCTACCACTGAGCTACATCGCACACATAAATGTTGTGGGCAAAATTCAATCTTGAATAAGCTTTCAAAAATAAATTTGAATGTTCAAACACAAAAGTTTACATTTTAGACCGAAAAGTTTTAAGAATAAAATAAAACTAAAAAAATGTGGCAGCTGGCAGGATTCAAACGAAAACGCTCAGGAGTCACAGCCGACTGCTCTACCGCTGAGCTATGACGCACATGAAAATCTTGTGGGCAAAATTCAATTATATTCAAACAAAACAAAAATAAAAAATTTTGACTGCTTTTTCATTTAGATTTTAAATCGAAACCAAAAGAAATTGAAAATCTTTGTAGGTATTTGGACGGTTTGAAATATTGTACAAAAAGGTTTGAAAAATTGATTAAACTTTATACGGGTTTAAAATTTAGGTTCATTTTTTTAGCCGTGTATTAATATATAATATATAAGATGCCAGTTTTGCAAAACTTGAACTTGAACTTGCCAAGACTGAAATTTTTTCAGATTAGCCGTTATCTAGTATTCTAGCCTCAAACATTGGCATGTTTTTTGGATTTCCCGATTTTGGTTTGAAAATTTGCGAAACATGAAAAAATCAACATGGAATAAAGCTAAATACATTTTCTTAAAGGAAATTGGCTGCTGAGATCAAATTTGATATCAGCTGAATTCAACAACGGGCCCGAAGTTCGGCCCTAACCGTGCAAAAAAGTGCGACCTTTAGGCTAATTCTGATCACGGATTTGGATTTAGCTCTCCAAAATACTTGAAAATTCATGTATTGAGTTCACAGATCCGTCAAATTTTTATTTTTTTGTTTTTGCGCCATTTGAAGACTGTAAAACTACACCTTCGCAGAGGAAGCATATATTAAGCAAAAATATGTTTGAACGTATATGAGAAATTTATATTTTTGGTTATAATATTCATCATATAATGATAATTAACCATGTAGAATATCAATAAACAAAATTTAGTAAAAAAATTGGATCAAAAACACAAAAAAATACGGAAATATGATTTTTTTTTTAATTTAATACTAAATAAGTTTTGAAAAAGTAACTACAAAAAAAAGTTGTTTAAACTTTTCTGTAGTCCACTCAATTTCCCTTAAGAATCTGTATCTACCTTTGTTGTAGGTACATGGATATATGCATTTTTGACAATTTTTGAAAGAAAAAATGGGAAATCGAAAAAAAAAAATGCTAATTTTTGAGGCTAGAATACTAGAAAACGGCCAGTCTCAGAAAATGTTGGTCAATGCAAATTTTGTAGGGAACTCGATTTCCTTCAATAACACATATGTTGAGGTAAATGGTGTTTTACAGCAATGGTTTGTCGTTTTTATACCAAATATGAGGTAAAGTCTGTAAAATCTAAACTAGCGATGATAGACCTCTAGACTTTGATTTAAAAATCTGAAAAAATTACAGTTATTTTTTTCACCTTTCTTAAAAAGAAAATCGATATAATTTTTGAAAAAAAAGAAATTGTTTATTTTTGGCCCAGTCTAATATATATGAAAGAGGAAGTTTGACTATAGTTGAATAAAGCGATCGAAAAAAATTAACGAGAACCAAAAAGAAATGTTCAGGCTTGTCTCAGAAAGCACTACTAATATTAATGTTTTTGACGATTTATACATTTCATTTAGCTTCCATTCTAATATTTTCTTAATAAAAAAGTAGAGTTAATTTTAGGAATTTGTTTTGCAGAAATTTCATCCATGCATAGTGTTAATAAAATTTATTATTATACTGGAGAAATTCCATCATGGCCGCAGGAAAAAAATAATGAAAATTCAGACCTATTTCGAAGCTACATAGGTACTTGAGTATTTTAGTAGTAAAATTTATTTTTATCGTGTTTTTATTTGGAAACCGAAACCGGAACGAAACCGAAACCGAAATACATTTTGAAGAACGAAACCGGAACCGAAACCGAATCGTGTTACAAAACCGAAACCGAAACCAGAACGTTATTTTAATCGGTTACATACCTTGGGTAATTTATGTTTGTCGAGTCGTTATATAACGTTGTAGATTAGAGAATGGACTGGTTATCTGATCTACCTCTAATCGATATCTTATTTCACGGTTTGTTGGGGTATATGTACCCTTGCAATAGATCGTGTATATATTCGTCGCCTTGTATGAACAGTGCGTATGAGTAACACTTAATTGAGTTTTGGTTAAAGTATTTTGTAGCATACATTCAGGGGCCGTACCGTTGTATTCGATCAGTGATTGAATTCTTTTTTTATTCAAACGACGAAAAAGAAACTGTCAAACTTATTTTTATGGGCATGTACTTGGACCGACCGGACTCTACCCAGCAACATCCCGTTAATGTCCTGGTTATTCATAGCAAAATCTCACTCAACTTGTCATATCGAGAAAACCGAAACCAAATGAGCTTAGTCGACGTCAGATATAGCTCCTGCGTACTAGCGTGAGGACATGCATGGATGTGAGAAACTTGAGATGCTGAATGAATGGAATAATACCCGTAAAATTTTCCGAAAATCCGTCGGCTGGTCGAATGTGTTAATGCTTATTGAGGAGGCACTAATTCTCATTGCCAAATTATGAGGGAAGTGACGTACCCGACACACCAATCCCACCAGCCGAAAGTGATGAACTAAGATAACCAAATCCCGGCTTAGAAATATTAAAAATTAAACACATGTACCGTCATAAGTCCTTTCTGTCTAATCTTCCTTCAGAGGCATAATACTTTGCTCTTCCTATCCTAATATCGAAAAAGAATACGCTAATAGCCACAATTGTGTTGTCTTGTGTAGTGAGCTAAGTGGAATCCTAGCATGTATATTAGACTGGGCCGGTCCCCATGCAAACAAAAGTTTAAAGGCAACATTGTCTTGAATTTTAAAGCAATTTCTTCTCGTGAAACAAAGAGAGCTGAAGAAACTATTTCAGAGGTCAAAAGGGCATGAGAAGGAAATATGTATATTACTTCTTGAGCCTAACAAAACTATAATTTAAAAATCGGATGTAACATAAAAAGTTAGGATTAAACCACTGTTTTTGCTGTCTTCGGAAGTATATAAAATTAATAAAAATTGTGCTGAAACCTTCTCAACATAAGCTTCAAATGTAGGGTCAAAATTTTGCAATTTTTTTTATGGCGACCGACCCAGACTATTGTACTCACATATCCCTGCATGGATGACTTCATATCATTTTACAGCAGGAGAAACATTTGGCACCAGATCAGCACCGCAAAGTCGTCCGTCGGAATACAATGCTTAGCGCACACCAATATAAATAAAGGCACATCCATACAAATGCACGTACACAGTAAAAATAAAAGTCTAACTTTAATACCTTTTTGGTGTTTATATATAACAACGCCGAAAAAGTATTAAATTAATACCATGTTCGGTCTGATTTCTCGTGAGAGAGGAATTCAGTAGAAGATTCTCTCAGGCAAAAAAAAAAAAAATTACAGTTTTATTATATTGCCTTCACCGAGAGTCGAACTCACAATTTATTGAATGCTCAACGGAGATGTCTACTATCAAGCCATCGAGTACTTATGTTTGTCAGCGTCTAATTGCACTGTTGTTCTTAATGTAGTATCGCAATAGCGACGAACCGCGTGCTCTGAGCAAACAAACCACCGGACTTAATTTAATGCTAAAAAGTAATTAACTTAATACTTTTCCGGCTTTGTTTTAAAACAAATAGTACCTAAAACATTATAATGAGAGAAAGCGCTAGGGAGAGAGCGCTTTAGTATTATTTTGGTATTATTTTAAAACTATTTGGAATTAAAAAAAATTCAGAGTCTTAAATTAATACTATTTAGTATTAAAACTCAAATTTAATTCCAAGAAGGCTTAATTTCAATACCGACTGGTATTAAAAGTAAACTTTCATTTTTTACTGTGTATCAACTTTGTAAGCCAGTATATGTGTATGAATATACTTACGTATTTACATAGATGCCAAGTAAAAAGAGTGTAAGCGATAATAGGAATAGAGAAATACAGATACTGTAAAGTAATATATATCCGATATAAAATTTTGTATCTATACATGAATTCACTTAATTACATTACTTTTTTTACAGCGATGTCATAGGAAAGTAATTTATTTACCTTCCCAACAAACATTTGCAGCTAATCTCAATTTGAGATGCATTTGAGAACCAATCATCTTCTCAAATCTCAAACGTTCGTTTTCAATTTGAGACGAAATAACCGTTGATAGCGTTCTCAACCTAAAAGACTCATTTTTAATATGGGATTTTCCCTTATTTTCAAATTGAGAACGGCAGAATTTTCAAACGTTTCTCAAACTACAATTACCCATTTTAATAAAAAGCGAGTTTCCATTTATGCAATTAAGTTTTACTTAATACTTTTTTAATTAATATAGTTCAACAAATAATCCTGTTATATGGACAACATTTGAGAAAAAGTTGAGAATAGTTGTTTTCTCAAATGTTTGAGATTTTGGTGCTCGATGTTTGTTGTGTTACAATTCGATCGATTGATTTTTCAAATATTTTTTCATGCATTACTTGGCGCATGCTTCTTTCTTCCATGGATGAAAAATATAATGCATTACCTACTTTCCCACTGGGTAATATTTACAAAGAGAAATCTTGCCAAAAGCGAACTGTTTTCGGTTTGAATGCGCGTATTAAAGATGCCATTTATACAGAAATCAGTTAGCTGTTTTGCAAGATATCTCTTTGTGAATACTAATAATATAGTATTAATAAGATATTCTTAATATTTACTACAAAAAGAAAAATCTTGCAAAAAGCAAACTAATTTCTGCATGAAGAAATCTTCGAAAAATAAGAAGTTTTCTCTCTTTTACCTATTTTTCCACATTTTTACGGAAATCTTGAGAAGATTTTTTAACACATATAAAAATAAATTGCAAAGAAATATAAGAAAAAATTGCACTAAATAATGTCAATAAGAATTTCCTCATAAAACCAAAGAGATTTGCGTATCGTTTTTTTTTTTTTTTGTTTCAGACGTTTCGACTACACCTGATCCCAAAAACTGCTCATAAATAAATCTTTTAGTTGAACTAGTGTACTGCACCTATGTAGGTTATGTTTAAAACCTATGGCAACTCACTTCCTTGCCATATTTCGAAACAGCAAATTCTTGTTCATGTGATAGAGTAGACCGTGACAGTGACTAGTTAATTTAAAGATGGAATATGTACTTCATTTAAAATTACTTCGGTCATATCTAAACAAGATTACATTTTTGTACATGAGATGTGAAAAGCACCAGGAAAATCAATCAAATGAAATCAGTTTTACCTAAGGTACAACTTTTTTGTTGGGTATTTGAATACCTACAACACGCAATCTGCGTTAACTCTGGTCTGTTATAGCTATAGAAACCGCGCGTGCTTTTATAGCCATACTTTACTCTGATATCAACCAACAAGACGAAAACTCAGAGCTCAGAGCAATTTCATGCGTCCTTCCCCGCCCATCTTAACGACACCACTTGCAAATACCAAAGAAAAAAACACAAAAAACGACAAACGATGGTTGACTGTCTGCCACCTACTACTTTTGCCACTTGTTTTTGCTTTTTGGCGTTATTGTTGTCAACGTTGTTGCTTTGTTGGTGTCCTTACAAAAGTCGTGACGAGACTACATTGCCGCAATCGTCTTGCGTTGAGGCTGCCTCTTGTTTTATGTTATTTGTGTTTGGGTTTCGCCTCGTTGGCCTGTTTCTTCATTCATCCGGGGTTTCGTCTGCAGTTGAAGAGGCACAGTTGTTGAACGGAGAAGCCAACAATCGTCGTTGACAGTTTAAACGTGTGAACGACCCACCTCAGCACAACCTATATAACCTGAGAATGAACAGTTTCTATGCGACCAAAAAATTGACTCGATTTATGTACAATGGGAAAAAATGAAGGAAAAATGTGCTAAAAACTTGCAGGCTGAAGCTTTTTTATACATTCCTAGTGTTGGTGGGCTACTACATCAAGGGTCCTATCCCCGAGTACAGGAACAGATAACATCGTTATTTTCTTCTTAGCAGACGCCCTTCGGAGTAGGCATAAAACAACCAGGTCCCGCCAATTTGTAGGATAAATGTTAAAATATAACATGACATCCCTTTCCCTATCAATACCGCTATACTTATCCCTATCCCTATTTACTCCCAGAAAAAAGGATATCTTCAATGTTCTAAGCTCATATACCTAAACCTCATTAATTCAAGTCGCACTACTGTGCACATTTGTAACTGCCGTAACATGGCATCCTCTAGCCACCTTTTTCCACTGTTCTGATCAGCAAAGCAGTAAACCAACGAACCATTTATTTGACAGACTATCAGTTCGCCTGTTTCTCCCATACCAGCTAACCACACGCCCATCCACCCCCAGTTCACGCTTCATATATACATGGCTATGTATTTACACAAAACCTACAAGCAATTCATTCAATTGCCTCGCCGACATTTTCCGTCACGCGGCAATGTTGCCTTATGGCTTGAGTGTCGGCAGCCAGCAGTCGTCAGTCGACACAACATTAGCATTGAAGTGCGCCAGTAGTTCGCCCACACTTGTTAATATACGCACATGTTCGGTGGCACAAACACACTAACCCATAACGGCATGTTAAAGGCAAACACAGAGACACATAACTACACGCACCTACACATATGCACATCAGCAAACACCCACTTGTCCATCAAATGCACACATTCAAACGAACACTCGCATAAAAACGAAATGCCACGCACAGACGTCAGCTACACAAATTTCACTTTTTTTTCACACCCCATTCTTCACCCTGCGTTGGTGAATACCGGACTCCGACCGCACTTCCTTTGATTTAGTCATTTTTCTCTCTTGCACTCTGGTAGCAGTTGTGCACTCAATGCTCGGTCGTTGCGGCAATATCTACCTCCCCATGTTTCTCCTGTGGGGATCTTTTATTCGATTTTGTAGCTTTATGTTTTTTTTTTTCTTCTTGGCTTGCCACATATTTCTACAGTCGCATAACTTTCTTTTTGCCCTTACAAATGTTTCCAACTTTTTTGCTGTTTGCTTTTATTTTTTGCTGATACTTAATTTTTGTGTGTTTTGTTGGTTGGCACTTTTTTGTTGTTCATACAAAGCGATTTTTTCCATTTTTGTACTCACATCCGTACCTACATACATTTGAGCTACAGCAAAATATTTGGTATTTTCAATTCTTTCACAAAAATTTAAAAGGATCATGTTACTATGAGCCGCCAAGGTCATTAAGAACAAAAGTTAGGGACCATCCTGAAAAGGTCTATTTGAAATTTTTCACAGCTGTATCATAATAAATGTGATTCCTGTGATATCTTAACCAAGTTCGGTAAACAGATTGGTACTTTTTCGATATCTTACATTTCCGAAATACATTAAAAAAAATGTTAAATGTCCGTTTCTATACTAAAGATTTACAGGTCGATTCTCTGTAAAAAAATATTTAGAATTGCCCTATTATTAATGAGTCATGAAAAAATTAAGTCGAATGCTTCGTCCCGGTTCGGGTTTCATAAAAAATTAAGTATGATGTTTCTTTCCGGGTCCGGTTTATTTCCGGTTACGGTTTAGGTTTATTTCCCGTTCCGGTTTCGTATCGGTTCCGGTTTGGGGTTACTTTCCGTTCCGGTTTCGTGCCTGTTCAGGTTTGGGTTTATTTCCCGTTCCGGTTTCATCTCGATTTCGTACCTGTTCAGATTTGGGTTTATTTCCTGTTCCGGTTTCGTACCTGTTCAGGTTTGGGTTTATTTCCTGTTCCGGTTTCGTACCTGTTCAGGTTTGGGTTTATTTCCTGTTCCGGTTTCGTACCTGTTCAGGTTTGGGTTTATTCCCCTTCCCGTTTCGTCTCGGTTTCGTACCTGTTCAGGTTTGGATTTATTTCCCGTTCCGGTTTCGTCTCGGTTCCGGTTTCGTACCTGTTCAGGTTTGGGTTTATTCCCCTTCCCGTTTCGTCCTGGTTTCGTACCTGTTCAGGTTTGGATTTATTTCCCGTTCCGTTTTCGTCTCGGTTCCGGTTTCGTACCTGTTCAGGCTTGGATTTATTTCCCGTTCCGTTTTCGTCTCGGTTCCGGTTTCGTACCTGTTCAGGCTTGGATTTATTTCCCGTTCGGGCTCGTCTCGGTTCCGTTTCGGGGTTTTCCGCTTCCGGTTGTTTTACCTTTTTGTGATAAATAGCTAACTGAAGTTTTTATTTCAAAACCAGTACGAATCTGCGTGCTGAAGCAATTGATTTTTTTTTTTTTTTCTTAATTTGGAAGTAATTTTATACATATGAAACTTTGAAGCCGGCTTGTGGCTGATATTACCATACGCGATAAATGCCAAACTTAAGATAAACGAAAATGAAATTTGTTTATATATGTATATCTACAATTTTAACGTGCAAAGCGCTCTACTTAAACATTATTGGCATGTAGCCAGTACACGTGAAAGAAGTTAACTTTTTAAGTTCAGAAATAACGAAATATGAATAAGATGTATTCGAGAATGGTTTAGATTCACAATATATATAGAGAAAGAGGGGCGTGGTAGAAGGAAAGAGGGCAATGAAGAGCAAAAGGGAGGAAGATAGGAAAGAGAGTTGTACGAAGAAAGATAGGAAGACTAGGTGGCAAGCCTGCTTAAAATTTAAATATTTGGAACACGGTCGCAAATACATTTCACTTGATACACATATAGACTAGATGGGAGGAGCGACAAAGAGTGTTGAGACGCAGGAAGGAGGTCACAGGCCGCCTCTGAGTTGATCTGAAACTAATAGGCGAGTGTCTCATTGTTAACATTGCTGATTTTAATTGATGCAGTATTGGAACCACGGACGTTCCAGCTGCCTTGGCTGCCATGACAGTTGTTGTACGAGTAAGTGTCTGACTGGAAACATTGTCAATTTAATAGACGCGGTATTGAAACCACGGCCGTTCCAACCGCCTGGTCTGCGCGACCCATACCTGAGCCAATTGCGAATTTAAAATATAAGTATTGGGAGCAGATTGGAAACACGGCCTCTCCAACTGCCCTGGCTGTCATGACAGCCGTGTACGAGCAAGCGTGTGACTGAAAACATTATCGATTTAACTAGATGCGGCATTGGACCCACGGCCGTCCCAACCGCCTGACCCAAACCTGAGCCAATTGCGTAGTTAAAACATAAGTCTTGGGAGCAGATTGGAAACACAGCCTCTCCAACTGCCGTGGCTGTCAAGACAGCCGTTGTACGAGTTAGTGTTCAATTGCAAACACTGTTGATTTAAAAGATGCGGTATTGGAACCACGGCCGTTCCAACCGTCGAACATGGGCAATCCAATCTCCTGATGACGACAACATCGATGTACAGGTATTCAACCTGATAGCAGCTCCGACGAATGGTAAGCAAATGCAGTAAGTTGTATGTATGTACATAAGTTTATAATTATAAATTTGTTATAATCTTGAGCAAGTCTGACGTTTTTTAAATAACACTCCCAGATAGTAGAAAGAAAAATTTCTATAAAAAGATCCCCAGTCAAGAACTGAAATGGACGTTTTACGATGACCAACAGACGTTGAGGCTAGTGGTCAAACCACCTCCCGACGGAATACTTCAAGGTAGTACCGGGGGGATCGGTACATGACGGTAGGAGTTTTAGTGTTGGTTTAAGTCCCACACTGACTTTAAGGCTTTCGATGCTTTCTCCTCTGAAAAAAAAAATACCCATATAGGCATATCTTGGTCAATATTAAAAAAAAAGTTAGGTGACAACTCTTTGAAGCGCCCCAAGCGGCAACCGCCATGTATATAGTCTTAGAATGAATCATACTACTAATAATGCCAAATTTAATACAAAACGGCAAAGCGGTTCCCGAGATATAAGGAAAACAGTGGCGTGCCTTCCATATAAGCCGAAAAGCCCGGCTTGCCTAGCTAATCCCCTATGAGCAACAATATGTTCATTTGGGTTCTTAAAAGGATATCCGGTTTTTATTTCCCTGCCTGCCACCTACTACCTAATAGCTGTTAATAACATAGAAACATACCTACAGCTTTTCTTGCCACCTGCCGGCTGATAGCTCATTTACATAAAATTATTTCAGTGCGTGATGGCCATCTCTTACTTACTTACTTAAACCTCCTAGGCAATGACAGCCATCTCGCTTTTACTTATTGGCTTTTACGGGGCTTTCAAAACCAGTACGAATCTGCGTGCTGAAGCAATTGTTATTTTGAATTTGGAAGTAATTTTATATGAAACTTTGAAGCTGGCTTCTGGCTGGTGTTACCGTACGCTATAAATGCCAAACTTACGATAAAACGAAAATGAAATTTGTTTATGTATGTATCTACAATTTTGGCTTCTGGCTGGTGTTACCGCACGCTATAAATGCCAAACTTACGATAAAACGAAAATGAAATTTGTTTATGTATGTATCTACAATTTTAAAGTGCAAAGCGCCCTACTCAAAAATTATTGGCGCATATTTTAAAGTAGAAAAAAAGAATTCAATAGTGGTAGGTGCTGTAATTTTTTTTATTTGCTAGGCACTATAAAATTTAAAAAATATATTTAGTGCGAATAAAACGTTTCCCTTGGATTGGAAAAGCTTACCAAATCTGCAAACAATAACGTGCCTATTAGCGGAACCTAAAAGTTTAAGTTTTTCCCCGTCTGCAAAAGTCGATAAATATCCTGAACTCTTCTTTGTCTGAAATGTTCTCTGGCAGTATGTGTATGTGCTTTCGTTGGGGTTATAAAGACTGGGGCTTGCCTCGGTTGATACACGTAGGCACGCCACTGAAGGAAAAATAAATAAAGTCCGGTTTGGGGGCAACCCTAGCTGGCAACCCTGCTAGAAATTGTTATATTTGAAATGCGACCGAAAATACTTTTCATTTGATACCTATATTGGCATACATTGCTCAATATTTAAAAAAAAACTGAGATAGGTGGCAACCCTGGGAACAGCCTCATAGCATATAATCTTAGAATGAATCATACTATCTATAACACCAAATTTTATCCACATCGGTCAAACGGTTCCCGAGATATAAATAAAAATAAATAAAATGCGGTTAGGTGGCAACCCTTCTTGAGATTTGCATATTTGGAATACGGTCGAAAATACCTTTCATTTGCTACGCATATTGGCATACATATTCCGCTCAATATTTAAAAAAAATTCAGATTGCGAAATTGGAAATTACATATTTTCACCGATATCTCGGAAAATAGATTTGCCACAGGAAAATGGATGTGATATTCGGAATCAGGAGAACATTTTACATTAAGACAATTTTCTTTCATTCTTGGAGATTTTTTTTGTCTAGTAGTGTTATAAAAAATTGAGGATATGGAGGATTGTGATAGTGGTAGGAATGGAATAAAAGAATACATGATATTTTCCCAAGATTTATTTATGTATTTCCCTTTAACTTTATCGAATCTTCATTGTCAATATGACCGAATGTAGCGCACAGCTAACTGTTGGCAGCAACGGTGCTAAACTTTTGCTTTATTTGTTGCGGTACTTTGGTTGTTATCGTAGCGTGTGCCTCGATGCCTGACATTGCGGCACATGGCTCATGGTAAATGGTAGTCAAGTTGAGTTGAGACGAGTCGTTTGCTAAAGCTTAACATAGTCGCGATAGTCGTGCGGTGGTCGGTGTTTGGCGGTTGTTGCTTACCTACTTTTTGGCTGCGTGCACAGTTGGTTGAATGGTTGTATCAGAGGTGGGCGTCGTGCGTGTTTTTGACCGTGACACGAAACACGCACGCGTGTGTCCATGTGCTCGTTGTTGAAAATGCGATTTTGTTGATCGTGTTGAGCCCGAAAAAAAAACACGCACGAAAAAGCACGATCAACTTTTTTCACTTTTTGTATGTACTATACTGGCGCACTTTTATTTTTTGTAAGTTACATTTTTTTATACTTCAGTTTAACACTTGATTAAATACAAAGATACAGATTATTTTTAATAGTTTTGCCTAGTGTTTTTTATTCACATAAATACTTAAAAAAATATGTGTAAAAATACATATATCGACGACGGAGTGGAAGAGCACTCTGTTTCAAAATATATATCTAAAACGTGCTAGATAGGTTGTTTTTGAATCATATTCTTAGATAGAGCGTTGCTGGAAAAAAGTATTAAAAAGAGTGTTATTTAAACAAATTTGGATATAGGGAGTTTTTGAAAATATTTTGGAATAGGGCGATCTGCCACCCAGTCGTCGGTACATACCTTATAAGCTTTAGATGTATAAGTACATAGGCGGCCGCCGTGGTGTAGCGGTTAAGTGTTCGGCCTTCTACACCAAGTCGTGTCGGTTCGATGCCCGGCAAAAGTAACATCCAAAATTATTTAGAAAAAGAATTTTTCTAACGGGGTCGCCCCTCGGCAGTAGTTTGGCAAACTCTCCGGGTGTATTTCTGCCATGAGAAGCTTCTCAGCAAAAAATTCATTTGCTTTGCAAGTGCCGTTCGGAGTCGGCAAAAAACTGTAGGTCCCGCCAACTTGTAGGAAAAACTAAAAAGCAACACACCACAAGTTGGAAAGAGAAGCTCGGCTAAAAATCTCGTTAGAGGTTATGATGACCTGTTGGTATATCGCCGCCATTAGTTTTTTTTTTTCTTTTTTTTGTATAAGTACATACCATGTACAAAGTACATTTACAAATATATACAAAAATGAAATAAAAAACCATAAAGCACCGTTTTATTTTTGTTTTTCGTGCGTGTCGTGTTTTAGTAATTTTTCCCCGTGCGTGTTAATGCATATTTTCGAAAATCTGTTTCGTGAACCTGTCGTGTCGTGTTGCAAAAATCATGCACGCGCCCACCTCTAGGTTGTATGCTTGGATGATTCGCTTGGCAGTCTAGTGAGCTGTTGGCTGCTGTTTTCACTAGCTTTGCTTTTTGTGTTTGTTGTTGTTTTTGCTTTCATTGTTGGCATTATTGCGCCGTTGGCTGTATTGGAGGGGATGGTGTTGAATTTGCTGTTTGCATCCCAGAACGCCACTTTCAGATGTGAAGTCGTTCAAGTCGGTAAATTGAAGGCGGAACAAGGAGCGCGCGCCGCAACGGAAAGAGGTTAACACCGGGGAGGCCAAAGTGCGCGCGGGCTCTAAATTATACGCTATGATTGTGGCAAGGGATGTACAATATGCGTGTGTGCTGTGTGCGATGGCTTTACATGAGTTTGATTGTGTATTGTTTGTCAAGTTTTTTTGTGAATGAGTTTATGTGATGGTTGTGTAAGCTCGACTAAGCAGCACTTGGCAGGCAAGCAGTCAGCTTGCGCATCCGTTTGCCGTTTTTGCTGTTAGAAACTTCATGCAATGTGCTTTTACATATTTTGGCCCGCACTACTGTGTTTGCCACTTGGTTAAGCGTGGGAAGTACTGATGGATCGAGTTCAATTGGGCTGGAGACGGAGAAATGTTGATGGCGCTCGTGCGACACTGTCTGTGCACTCTACTCTACGGTCATACATATGGATGAGCTTCGATGTGCGAGTTTGTGTGCAAGTTTAGTTCGAATGTCTGTGTTTAATGCGGACGGCATGTCGGCTGGCCTCTGTAGTATCTCTGTATCAATAAAATATATATGTGTGGGTTTATGTATTTGCGGTATAGGTCGTAGCCACTGGCAGTGTGCGCCAGTTACTTACCATTTACACCGACCCCGTCTTTTCAAATAACGAGCCCGGCTTTTGGTCGAACGATGCCTCAACAGCAAGGATGATGGCAGCTATCTGGGTCTTTGGGATATATTGGCGTGCAAATCATGCAGCGAGGGGAGCATTTTACTAGCAAGGGTAGTTAAACAAGACTGTATAGTTACAGAGGTATGTATGAGCATTTGTGTGTAGACTAAGTTGGGTTGGCTTGGCTGTCTAGCCTTACAATCAGACTATGCAACAGTGAGACAGTGAGAAGGTCATTTGAATGGGTTTTGTTGATTTCGTTTGGATACACGTCAGTTTGTTTGGTCATGTTGGCACGTTGATTTCTTTCGTTATGGGTGGGCTTCGTTCGTTTTATAAGTGTGTACGCGCGTTATACGGTTGGATGACTGGTAGGCGCGACGATAGTAGCTGAAAGTAAAGAATGTCAGGCGTTGAAGGGAAAGCAATGAAACGCATTTGAGTACACACGCCAAGGGAATTCCACCCTAACACCAAGAGCTCAACAAGCATTGGCGGCAGAAAATAAAGTAAGCGGCAATTTTAGTAATGGGGACATTGGTGGCAGGAGAGACAAGCAAAACGTAAACGGAGACGAAATTCAGGGGCTATTCTAAAAGCTACTACATGTGTGAGCCGGATGTCTGCAAGGTTGACTTTGCTATTTTTTTTAAGTGTAAACTTTTGAGAAAATTTGCGAGAACAACCATATGAATGTTGTGTTTTTATTTTGATTTTAAACGAGCAATGTTTGAAAGGGCTTTTTACAGTAGCATGCTATTAAACTTAGGGACATTTCCACCGTCACTCGCGTTACATCAGAAACAATATTTTACTAGTTAAAGTCACTTTACGCTTTACATTTAACATTTCCAAATAATATTGAGATGTCGTCACATCTGGCTAGAGGAGCTTTATTGAAACTGCCAAAAAAAAAAATTAACTAAAATAGTAATTAAAAGAAAAATATTAAGAAAAACTGTCCGTCACTCGTGTTACAATTTTTAGCTCAGAGTTTTTGGAGATTTTTTGAATCTTAAACTCTGTGAAATGGCTTCCTTTAACTAATTTTTATAATGGGACTTTGTTAAGAATTGCTGTAAGTGTGACATGCAAGAAAATTTGAAAGCCTACCTTAATTATTTTAAAATATATTAGAAAAAAACTCCGTCACTCGCGTTACAAGAAATTCGTCTTTCGAGTTACTTCTAAATTATACCAAAGTAAAAATTTGGAAAGTCGATTCTAAAGTAAGGGATGCTAAAATATCATTTATTTGGCTGGGATAAGTGTTTATTGCAACTTTTTATTACATACATATATACAATCGTTACGTCCAATTACCCTTTGCGAATATCGCGAAAATTGAGATAAGTAGGTGGATTCTGATTATCATACATCGATCGTCATCGATGAAATTGGTGTTAGAACTCAAAATAAATAAAAATAATTTGCAGAATTTTCGTTACCTTAAATATTGACAAAAAGTGGTTTTTGACCTTCTGATGCAAGTTAAGTGTTATGAAGGTCATATAACTATCAAATTTAGTAAATATTAGTGAAAATTTGGCATTTAACTGTTGTCGCGATACACCAAAAAAATCATTAATAAAAACAAACCCTTATGAGCTAAAGCAAAAAGGAAACATCGAGATGAAAGGGCAGACGCGTCAATTAGAACATATGGATTTTTATGTCATTCTCATTAAAATATCTGTTTTTATGAGTAAAAACATGTATTTTCGTCACTCGCGTTACATACAAAAATTCCCTTATATTTTTATGAATAGCTTCTGAAGTAAAAGTAGGCTGTTGATCAACCCTTGTAAAATTAATGGTCAAGATGTCATTAGTGCTAATTACACTATGGAACATTTTTGGGATTATTGTCTCTGGGGTGAGAAATTCCAAGTCAGGGTGATGGTACTAGGTCAGTATAGTAAAACCCTCAAAGGGTTTGGCGTTCGTATGTGTCAGTTTTTTTTATGACCTTTTAAATTTTTCCCTTATCTTTCCTTATCTTAGTTTAACATAACTCGAGAACCCCTTGTCCGATTTTGATGAAACAAATTTAGAAAAATTAAGAATTACAATTTCTCTAATCTGTTTCTATACCGTTTTTCTATATGTGCAACACTTGCAACACTTTCGAATTAATGTATGAAGGGAAAAAAGTATTTTTTGCCTAAAAATTAAAATTTTTTTTTTTAATTCATAAAAAATCCAAAATGTAAAAAAGTGCCAAAACTAATTACTTTCGCGTAAAGTCACATAACTCATGAGCAAAAAAGGCATAGATCATGAAAATCGATGCACGCGTTTCTCATTTATTCATTTATTCGTATGTGTCAGTTTTTTTTTATGACCTTTTAAATTTTTTCCTTATCTTGATGTTTTTTCGCTTAGTTGTAACATTTTGGCAAAAACGTAGTTTAACATAACTCGAGAACCACTTGTCCGATTTTGCTAAAACAAACTCAAAAAAATTTAGAATTACAATTTCTATTTGCTTTTATTCAAAAAAGTGTCATTTATCGCCTTGGAGTGTTGCCTGACGACTTCGATAAGCTGTGACTTTCACACCGAGTACCAACAAATTGTTTTATTTCAACATGGAAGCCAGCTCTTCCGATTTATGCTGTGTTAATTCCAACTTCGCAACAATTGAATCAAGCTTATTTTGAGTTATTAAAATTGGCCCATTGGATACTGATGGCTCATATGGGAGATCATCACGTGCATGATATGTCGGAGCAGTCGTAGAAGAGAAAATATCTGGGCTGGAACACCAACGTAATTATACGATTTTCTTATCCTTCTTGCGGCTCCTTTATTCGCACATGCATAGCAATTCAATGGATTGTGACCTTCGCCAGGTCCAAGTCATTGGGACACCAAATGGCATACTTTCACGTCTTCTATTTTTCCAATCCATTAGACGGTTGTAGCAGCTTTTACACCATGGGTCGGCAGATTTGTAAATGCAGGTGTATAAGTGAGAACGCTTATACACGCGCTGTGATCGTCCGAACTATATTTTTAACATTCGCTGATCAAACAAACGACACCCTCACGCGATGTGGTTTCGCCCCCTTGCCCAGCGACGACTAAATCATTTGGTAAACAAAGAGCGCAACGTGTCTGTGTGATGAATCCAACTTGTTTGACTGATCCTAAGATCTATGGGGCGCCGATGCTTGTTTTACACACTATATTTGGTACCCAATTTTCGTTCACTATAACATTTTGGTTGAAGTACATCTCGTATGTTTGAACAAAATCAGTACTGAAATTTCCCCTTTTTTTATGTGTTGAGACATATTGACCACAGCAGTAGCAAAAGCTATTTATATCTGGCTTGCACAGTTCCATATTATGTTCTCTTTTGTTCACTTTTAAAAAACTGGAGAAAAATCACTTTTATTGTTCGCGGTCGTCGGCACTTGTTGAATGACAAAAATCACAGAACCAGTGTGAGAAAGAGAATATTTCTCTTTTAGTACAGTAGAAAAATGAGTTATGTGACTTTACGCGAAAGTAATTAGTTTTGGCACTTTTTTCCATTTTTGGATTTTTTATGAACTTAAAAAAAAAATTTAAATTTTTAGGCAAAAAATACTTTTTTCCCTTCATACATTCATTTTTAACTTCGAAAGTGTTACACATATAGGAAAACGGTATAGAAACAGATTAGAGAAATTGTAATTCTTAATTATTCTAAATGTGTTTCATCAAAATCGGACAAGTGGTTCTCGAGTTATGTTAAACTAAGATAAGGAAAGATAAGGAAAAAATGTAAAAGGTCATAAAAAAAAAAACTGACACATACGAATGCCAAACCCTTTGAGGGTGTTACTATACTGACCTAGTACCATCACCCTGACTTGGAATTTCTCACCCCCCAGATTGGCTGTTGTGCTGTGTTATTATTACGTACTAATAAGTTGATATAAGTCAAATTTAATGCCATTGACATCTTCCCAAAAGAGGCATAAAATTTCACTTATTTATCTTCAAATACATTCACTAAGTACTTAAAGCTGATTCCTGTAGTAATGCTCTTAACTAAGCCAATATGACACAATTTCATGAAGATTGCATGTTTTTATAAACACCTGGATGCAATAGAAGTTTTATGCAAAAACATAGTGTATAAGTTTAATCCTGATTTTTATATCAAACTTTTAGCAAACCCTTTAATATCTCGCATTAGGAGGCTCATATATCGACGGCTGAGTGGAAGATCACTCCGTTTCCAAATATTTTTCAAAAACGTCCTAGATGGCTGTTTTTTAATCAAATTCTTAAATAGAGCGTTGCTGAAAAATTCCAAAATTAAATTGTTATTTAAACAAATTTTGATATAGGTAGGGAGTTTTTTGAAAATACTTTGAAATAGGGCGACCTGCCGCCCAGTCGGCGATACTTACCTTATAAGTTTTGGATGTATAAGTACATACCATGTACAAAGTACATTTACAAATATATACAAAAATAAAACCCATAAAATACCGTTTTATTTTTTTCGTGCGTGTTAGTGCGTGTCGTGTTTTAGTAATTATTTCCCGTGCGTGTTAGTGCATATTTTCGAAAATCTGTTTCGTGAACGTGTCGTGTTGCAAAAATCATACACGCGCCCACCTCTACTTAGGACCACTATTTCTACTTTTTTCAAAAATATGTATGGAGCCGGACCAATGTGTATGGTGAAGTTGTTTTACATTGCATTGTCATTGCGACCTAAACTATGATGAAAATTTCAGACCCTAACTCAGCGGGAAGCTCGCCTAAAATCGACGTAATAAAACACTTTAATAAGAGGTTACACCTCTTCCGTGTGCGCAAAATTTTGTTTCTTTTAACATCGCTTCGTGATGTGATAAATTTGAACGGATGTGGCTAAGCGCAAAGGTTTGAGAATAGTCACTTGTCAAGGCACACATTAGCCCCTTACAAACGGCGTTACATTGTATTTTGTATTTGTATTTAAAGCCAGTTGATTTTTTGTGAATTGATGCTCTTTGTCAGAGCTGGGTAAAATCAATTCCATTACAATTACAATTACATTCCTCAGTAATTGAAAAATGTAATCAATTCCTTTCATGAAAAGAAAAGGAATTGATTACATTTCAATTCCTAAAAAAATACCAAAAGTACTTCATCGTTTTGAGGCTCAAGTACAAAATGTAATTGCCGCGCCATTACTTTTGAAAGGAATTGGAAATGTAATTTAAATTTTTTCAATTACATTACAAGGAATGGAAAATGTACTTGAGAATTTCCCATTCCATTCCTTAAAGGAATTGGAAAAGTAATTGAAATGCTAAATGTTATTCTATATATATATATATACATATAAATGAATGCCCACTTCCCTATTTGCTTTTGCCAGGAGAAGGTCCTACTGAAAGAAAAAGGAAAATAATTTTGTGGAGTCCTAAGATATTGACCAAAATGTGGACCACGGGTGACCCAGAATGTGGTTATACGATATGCGTATCAAATAAAATGTGTTGATGAGAGTTTTCGCAAGGAGCGGTTTTCAGGTTCATCTATGAACCCATTTCCAAGATATTGAACATGAGGTGGACCAAGGCTGACCCAAGAATGAGTTCAAGTTAAAGGTGTTGATGAGAATTTTCACAAGGAGCGGTTTCAAGTTCATCTGTGAACCCGTTTCCAAGATATTGACCATTAGGTGGACCAACGCTGACCCAAGAATGGGTTCAAATTAAAGGTGTTGATGAGAGTTATCACAAGGAGCGGTTTTCAGGTTCATCTGTGAACCCATTTCTAAGATATTGACCATTAGGTGGACCAAGGATGACCCAAGAATGGGTTCAAATTAAAGATGTTGGTGAGAGTTTTTACAAGAAGCGGCTTTCAGGTTCATCTGTGAACCCATTTCTAAGATATTGACCATTAGGTGGACCAAGGATGACCCAAGAATGGGTTCAAATTAAAGGTATTGGTGAGAGTCTTCACAAGGAGCGGCTTTCAGTTTCATCTGTGAATTCATTTCTAAGATATTGACCATTAGGTGGGCCAAGGCTGACCCAAGAATTGACACCAAAATGATCCCAATATGACTTCAAAACGATGAAATACTTTTAGTATTTTTTTAGGAATTGAAATGTAATCAATTCCTTTTCTTTTCAGGAAAGGAATTGATTACTTTTCTCAATTACATGTAATGGGGAATTGGGAGTAATTTAATTCCTAAAGTAATGATTACTACCCAGCTCTGCTCTTTGTCAAGGCGTTTGGGTTAGTTTAGCAAACAAACTACGAGTTGTGGTAATTCCATAGGGAGTCGAAGTGCCTCAAATGTTTATCGTATATGAGAATACATATTATATCCATATGTAACTACATAAAGAATATATGTATATAAAATCAACACTTTCAAGTCACTATTTTTCACCAATATAGCTCATGTTCTATTCTATTTAACATGACTATCTGTTAAATTAGTACTACCTCCTGTTAAATTAACACGAAATCTTTTAAAAATAACATGACTGCATGTCAAATTAACATGGCTTCTTGTTGAACTAACATCGCTTCCTGTTGAAACCACAAGTCTTCTTTTTAAAAAAATACCAAAATATTAAAATAAAATAACTTCCTGTTAAATTAATATGATTCCTGCTAGCATGAAACAACATATCTTCCGGTTATAAGAACATGTCAAGTTAATTTACTTATCAGTCTGTTTATTGGATATATTTTTGCCCGATATAAGTCAGTATACCTACCTGGAACTTTCGTTGCTACTCGATGCTCATCAATATTACCTGGTCCGTCGGCTATTTGTAAAAAACCGAACCCTAATTATCTTGCACATGAATGAGCTTTGTTGTTGTTATAGTCTTATTATTATCATCATTCTTCTTATCGTCACCGTTAGCCTTATTGTTGGTGTCGTCAGGCAGGTCGTGTGTCGTCTATGTCTCGTGGTAGTTGGGTTGTCATGGTTTTGTATAGGTTTTAAAGTCCCAACTGTTACCGACCTAACGCCCTCAACGGCATTGCCGGGTGCACACACAAGTCGCCACAATCAGTAAACCAAGCAAGCAACCGACAAACTTGGGAATGTTGCCATTTACTTGGCGTTGGCGCATGTTGCTACAGCTACTGGTGTTAGCAATGTGGGGTTTGTTGTTGTTATTTTCATTTCTGTTGTTTTACTGATGGTTAGCTGACTCCCATCTGCTGTCCTCGCCTCAGCTAAACTTAACTCAACTGAACTGAGCTGAACTCGAGTCGACTGTGCATGCGACATGCGGCGACATCGCATGCCAGTGTTGTGATTCCACTTTACACACATGTTCGTACGTTTGTATGTATGTGAATATGTGTGTGAGTACACGAATTGCGTCGTTGCCGTCATCGTCACAGTCGTCAGTGCGGCCAGGATATTTAGAAAAGCACCAAGGATAATGATTCAGTTTTGATTTAAATTCTGTTAGTTCGTCGTGCGACGTCTTGGCGTGTAGACGTTTTTCTACCGTTTTCGTTACGTTAAAAATATTTAACGTGGTTTACGCTGTTTCGCGTTATTGCTCATTTTAAACGCAAATTGGTTCGAAAGCAATTTAATTTAAGACACGATGTCGGCGTCATCAACACCGGCACCTTTGGTGATTAATGTGTGTGCTTAGTAAGGATGTAACTGTCATTTGTGTATATTTTTAATATAGTGGCATTGTGTTAGCCTACCAATTGCCTTTAATTGTAGTCAACAATCTTAAGTAGACCATAGGTTTCAGCGCGCTTTCAATTTCGTTGGTTCTGGCTTGTGACAGTTGGTTTATTTTACGCGGTGTTGGTGCAGTGCGAAAAAGCAAAGTGTTTATAAAATTTGCGATTACCTCCAATACAGAAAATACCCAGTGCAGTGATCATGAATAACATTGATGTGTGTGCAGCATTTCGTCTCTTTGTTTAGATACGGATCCGCGGGAGCTTTCGGTAAAGATGACAACATGACAGCTAAACGCGACAAAGATTATACAAAGAGTAAAACATCAACTGGTAATTAGACTTCTATATTTTATACAACTTTTGCTTCAGCTGGAATTTTATTGCTTTTATTAACGAATAAGTAAATGAATAATTCGAACTCAGCAATTCACCAGTCTCTATAAAAGTGCAAGGTTAATCGTCTTCCGAATTGTATCGTAACTGACTTCTTTACTTAATACAACCACTGATTAAAATTTACATAAAGAATACCAAAAAAGCCGACGGCAAAACAAAGATAAATTAGAAATCATATGTTTGAAATTGGCATGGAAATTCACACACTAGATAAGTGAGGCTAGCAGTGCTGCACGAAGGTTTGTTTCTACGGTAGGGTGTTTGCAAAGGAATGACTCCGGCATCATTCTCCAAACCCAAAACCGACTGTTTTTGGTGTGATGGTGAGCTACGGTAAAACGAAGTACCAGCAATACTGTCAGCCTGAAAATCCTTTAACGAATTAGTCCTGAAAACAAGTGCTACTTTGGACTGAGCAATCAAGAAGTAACCTTATCGTCGTACGAATATACATATATGTAACACTCTATCAATGCCATTTGATGATGAGGCCCTGGGAGCATTCTATAGGAAGGACCTATATGCTGTTGCCTCGGCGAGTAACATAGAAGGTCTCATGGGTAGAAAATAATCTAGACAAATCTATACTTAACCTAGGCCCCGACCAGATTTTCCCTACAATATAAAACTCTGACTGCCACCCCAACAAACACAGTTTCTAAAGTCTGGTCAAATTTTGACAACTTTTATCGACTTTATCGATATAAGCAACCAAATCTCGATAAAGTCGATAAAATTTGATACCATTTCACATAGTGAAACCAGCCTTAACGTTGAAGAAATGTTTTTCTTCAAGTTATGCTATGGATATACACACGGAGATTATCTCCAATAAATCTTCTTTAATCAGATCCAAATTTTACCCTGATACACACAAAAATTAAGATTAACAGCATTGAGAATTACTACTTTGGTTGTTATTGCACTATATTCTTACCTACCTCAGCGACATCTAGTTGTCGAAAGTCGGATCTTAGAAACCAGCGCGACGCCTATCTGTCAGATACCCTTAATTTCCTAGTGTTTCTTGGTGTTGTTATCTATTTATGTACAGAGTGTTGCCAGTGCAAATTTTTTAAAACTGCTCAAATCTTCTTAATTTTTGGGAGTTTATAATGAAGATTATGTTCAAGTTAACTCCCAAAAGCGCAGTTAATTCGGAATTTGCGCTAATGTATCAGCCGTATTAGATAACAAGGGTAATTCTCTAACTATTCTCTATTCGAGGGCAACAGTCAAGAACTGCATTAGAACTCGATTAGAGATTGGTTTAAGAACTGGGCAAAAACAAAAATCACGTTGATTCCCTTTAGACGCTTTCTAACATCCAATTAACTTTTCTAAAATCCAACTGACGCTGTCTGAAATCCAAATAACGCCATCCAAAATCCAATTAACTTTTCTAAAATTCAACTGACACTTTCTAAAATAAAATTGACAATTCTAAAATCCAATCGACGACTTCCAAAATCCAACTGACGCTTTGTAAAATCCAACTTGAAATGGTGTAGTCATGATATACTAGAATTATACTACACCATTTCAAGTTGGATTTTAGAAAAGGTCAAGTGGATTTTAGAAAGCGTCAATTGGATTTCAGAATAGTCAATTGGATTTTAGAAAGCGTCAGTTGGATATTAGTATAGTCAATCGGATATTAGAAAGAGTCAATTGAATTTTAGAAAGAGTTAATTGGATTTTGAAAAGCGTCAATAGGATTCTAGAAAACGTAAATTGGAATTTAGAAAACTGGAAATTGCTCAGTTGGACTTTAGAAAGTGTCAATTGGATTTTAGTATTGTTAATTGGATTTTGGAAAGCGTCAATTTGAATTTAGAATTGTCAATTGGATTTTAGAAAGCGTCATTTGGATTCTAGAACAGTTAATTGGAAATTAGAAAGTGTTAATTGGATTTAAGAAAACGTAAATTGGATTTCAGAAAACTGGAAATTGTTCAGTTGGACTTTAGAAAGTGTCAATTGAATTTTAGAAAGCGTGAATTGGATTTTGGGAAGCGTCAATTGGATTTTAGAAAACGAAAAATGGATTTTAGAAAGCATCGATGGTATTTAAGAATAGTCAATTGGAAATTAGAAAGCGTCAATTGGATTTTAGAAAACGTAATTTGGATTTCGGAAAGCGTAAATTGGATTTAAACATTTACTTATTTTTTTTACATGAGCTGTTTGTATACTTTTTCTTACAACTCTTACTTATTTAAAATGTCCGTATTAACCATCTGTTATAACTCGTTCCTAAACTATGTAATTTAACCTATTCATATTCACATTTCAAATTTATTTACATTTACATAGATAAGTATTCTTTAATAATGCTATTCCTTGTTCATTACCATGTTATTGCTACTATATGTTTGTATACGGGGCATGTAAATTAATAAAAATTTACTATTTTCAAAATACAATTGACGCTTTCCAAAATTCAATTTACGTTTTCTAATTTACAATTTCCCTTTTCTAAAATCCAATTAACGCTTTCTAAATTCCAATTGACTATTCTAAAATACAAGTGACACTTTCTAAAGTCCAGTTTACAATATCTAAAATCCAATTGAAGCTTTCCAAAACCCAATTGACAATTCTAAAATCCTTTGACGCTTTCTTAAGTCCAACTGGCGATTTTCCAGTTTTCTAAAATCCAATTTATGTTTTCTAAAATCCAATTTATGTTTTCTAAAATCCAATTAACACTTTCTAATTTTCAATTGACTATTTTTAAATCCAACTAATATTACTTAAAAAGTCCCAATCGATGCCATATGTTCTAAAAAAAAGTTGTTCGGGGTCAAAAGTCCAAATTTTAATTTTTTGGATTTTTCTGAAAACGGCAAGTTTTTTCTAAAAAAAAAACTTAAGACAAAGTTGTAGACCTTGAATTTCCCTATGAGTCTCCAGTAATGAAACAACGCGATTGTGAAATTAGCTCTACATATGCGCATACCATATATGCCATGTATAGACGTTTCAGGATTTTCCCCGAACACCTAGAGTTTGTTAAAACGATAATTTTTGTAGAGAATTTACAGATCTACAACGGGGCAGTGAAATAACGCCCGCGGGCGTGTTCTGCACATATGTAAATACCATGGATCCCGCCCATAGAGTGACGGACTTCACTGTGGCGGTAGTTTTGGCACACCTAGAAGGTGTTCTGCACATATGTAAATACCATGGATCCCGCCCATAGAGTGACGGACTTCACTGTGGCGGTAGTTATGGCACACACCCGGACTTGATATGGCGTAGCCCAGGGTTATTTTTTATAAGCGCAGCCGAAGGCCGCCAACTCAGAATGGTGTTATGCACATAAATACCATGGATCCCGCCCATAGAGTACGTACCGTGGCACGTTGCCACGGTTCAGGCAACCACCCGGAATTGGCATGGCGTAGCCCAGTGTTATTTTTCATAAGCGCGGCCGAAGGCCGCCTACGCAGAAGGGTGTACTACGCAGAAGGACTTTACCGTGGCGGTAGTTTTGCCACAGGCGCGGACTTGATATGGCATAGCCCAGTGTTATTTTTTATAAGCGCAATCGAAGGCCGCCAACTCAGAAAGGTGTTATGCACATAAATACCATGGATCCCGCCCATAGAGTGCGTACCGTGGCACGTTGCCACGGTTCAGGCAGCCACCCGGACTTGGCATGGCGTAGCCCAGGGTTATTTTTCATAACCGCGGCCGAAGGCCGCCTACGCAGAAGGACTTCACCGTGGCGGTAGTTTTGGCACACACCCGGACTTGATATGGCGTAGCCCAGGGTTATTTTTTATAAGCGCGGCCGAAGGCCGCCTACGCAAAAGGGTGTAAAACGCAGAAAAACTTGGCACGGTGTAGCCCAGGGTTGTTTTTAAAATTGAAGTGAGTAGTTTGGAAAATATATGCGATTCAAAATGTATGATTTGATTGAAATTTCCACATGGTGCTATTTACTTTTGAAAGCGGGCGTTATTTCTCTTTTGAAGAGAAAATAGAACCGGTACCCATTATGGCCGTTCTTCAAATCCTTATACGAGTGGTTTTATAAAATCCTAATATAACTCTGTTGAATTTTAGTGGCCTAGCATGAATACTTCCAACATGAAAAATCCCATTTGGGTGTGAGGTGCCCGCACCTTTTCCTCTATCCCTCTTAATTAATCGATGGTTTTAAGTTTCTGTTCTAAAGTTGGTTATGATCGGTCAATCCGTTTAGAACGCAACTTAAGTTATGCATACATACACAAATACAATGTTTGAATCGTATGTATTATATACATATGTAGTAGAAGCAGACGTCCTATCTAAATGTGAGCTCACTGTCCACCCTTTCACAACTCCCCTTCCTATCTTTCTTCGCCTTCACACTATCTCACTCCATTTCTCTCTTCATTCCCCTCTTTCCTTCTACCACGCCCCTCTTCCTCTATATCTCATTCGTATTGGCCCCTGTTAATTTAGGCATGACTCTACCCACTTACCAAATTTGAAGGAAAACTCACCATGTATAAGATATTTTGAAATGGATCGATTCCCTGGTCAACTTCCCGGAAGTAAGAAATTGTTAATCTATACCATTCTCGAATACACATTATTCATATTTCGTTATTTCTGAATTTAAGAAGTTAACTTCTTTCACGTGTACTGGCTACACGCGGGTTTTTTTTTGGCCCGGTCTACATACATATGTACAAAATAGTTTTGGTTTGCTCAATAAAAATCTCAGCGATTGAAATAATAGAGTTTTTCGATTCAAAGAAAATATTTGTTTATTCCACACACTGCTATTTAACGAAGAATAGGTTGTCCTAAACTGACACCATAAACTGGAAATGCCACTTCGTCTGGGATGGATTCCTGATGATGAATCACTTTTAGTTGAAATCGTAGCTGCTCCTTTTTGGAAAATAAGGACATTTTTTAATTTTTTCAGGTAAACGTCACATTGCACCTAAAGGATTAATTGGAAATAAACAACTGAACACAAAACTAAAAATGACATTTCGTTGACGATGTCATTCAGTTCAAAAAAAGCTTTTAGTTGAGATCCTACTTTAGAAAATATGCAAATTTTTGCATTTTTTATATATTATTTTTGTAGTGCACTAATGGTACAAGTTTCGATGCATTATGTTATATATACCTACATATTGTTTTTCGCATAACCTATACCTATGTATGTGTATCTATAAATCAAAATGAAATTTTTCCTATATATATACATGGGATTAAAAAAAAAAAAAAAAAACTAATGGCGGCGATATACCAACCTCTAACGAGATTTTTAGCCGGGCTTCTCTTTCCAACTTGTGGTGTTTTGCCTTTGAGTTTTTCCTACAAGTTGGCGGGACCTACAGTTTTTTGCCGACTCCGAATGGCACTTGCAAAGCAAATGAATTTTTTGCTGAGAAGCTTCTCATGGCAGAAATACACCCGGAGAGTTTGCCAAACTACTGCCGAGGGTCGACCCCGTTTAGAAATATTCTTTTTCTAAATAATTTTGGATGTTACTTTTGCCGGGCATCGAACCGACACGACTTGGTGTAGAAGGCCGAACACTTAGCCGCTACACCACGGCGGCCGCCAAATATACATGGGATTGCATTTATATAATTTTATATATAAAAATCCCAGTAGGAAAATTACAAGGTGGTCCTATATAAATCGTCCCCGCCAAGCCATTTTTGAAGTGCTACGCTATGGATATAGTGTTGTTTTATATGTGTTGGGAAGAAAACGTTTCTACAGCGTTTTTTAGCCGCTATGAATAGGATTTGTCTTCAATTAAATCTTTGCCAAAACTTTTCAAATTCTCTTTGAACAGATTCTCCGGCCCGTTCTGACCACAACCCTAAACCATCTCCGTCCGTGACCACAACCCTAACCCATCTCCTTCTTTGAGGTGGTATAATATGACATGAATTTTGATTGTTAGCGATACTCCTGTACTCTCCAAAGCTTTTCGAAGGGTTACTAATTTTTTCTCTAAATCAATCGTGTCAGCTGCTTTTGTTGTGAAACCAGAATTTACAATCTAATTCATTTCTTGGAACGCACATTCAAACGGCTTTAAGGGGTAGGGACCAACTTTTTTATAAATTTCAGGATCTTCACAACCTATCGTTCCTTAAATAGCAGTATTTACATATATATAGTGGAATAGGCCTATAGGGGAAACCACTTTAAAAAAAACAAGGCATGATATCTATCTCATTGGATGGTGTGGAAACGATATCACTTAAATAAATAGTCCATTATTGCTTTAGAATGTCTCTAAAACTCATGAGTCTGCTAAAACCCTTCTACTGTATACTTAACCTTGACATGATTTTAAAATTTTTTTTTTCTATACACAAAAACTCTGTAAATATTTTCTGAAGCAAATTAAAAAAATAAACTTTGATTTTCTCCGTTGCTATGGGAACAAAACTTTTCCGATTACCTTCAGGAAATGGTATATTCAAGGTTATTCAAATACTAGTTTTAAATTTAAGATCTGAACAAAAATGGCTTGGCGGTGATGATTTATTTAGGAGCACCTTGTAGTTTTCCTACTGGGATTTTTATATATAAAATGATATAAATGCAATCCCATGTATATAAAAGGGTGATTCCAATAAAAAAAATTTGGTTCTTTTTTCGGTCTTACCCCCTGAAACTATAGGTTTTATGAGAAAATAAGCCTTGCAAAAAATTAGCTCTCTAACTTAACCCTTAGGGGTGGCTATTTTATTCCGCCCTTTTCCATACATTTTGTATGGGGAAAAATGGCATTTTTTTTTTTTAAGTGAATTTTCTTTCAATTTTTGAAACTTTTTTGAAAATATTTTTGCATACTCTTAAAGTTGAAGCTTTGAAGCTTCCAAAATGGTATATCATATGCGATTATCTTAACTAATAATATAATTACAGCCATTTAAAATTTACTAGATTTTATACGTGTTACTGTGTATGTGTGTGCAATAGTACAAAACTCAGTCATTTTCAAATGGCTGTAATTATCTCAATAGTTAAGATAATCGCACATGCCATACCATTTTGGAAGATTCAAAGCTCCAACTTTAAGAGTATGTAAAAATATTTTCAAAAAAGTTTCAAAAATTAAAAGAAAATTCACTTTGAAAAAAATGCCTTTTTTCCCCATACAAAATGTATGGGAAAGGGCGAAAAAAATAGCCACCCCTAAGGGTTAAGTTAGAGCGCTAATTTTTTGCAAGGCTTATTTTCTCATCAATACCTAACTTTTTAGGGGGTAAGACCAAGTCGATATTTTTTTTGAATCACCCTAGTATATATATAGAAAAAATTTGATTTTTATTTATAGATACATATGCATAGGTATAGGTTATGCAAAAAACAATATGTATATATAGATAATGCATCGAAACCTGTACCATTAGTACACTAATACGGCTGATACATTAGCGCAAATTCCGAATTACCTGCGCTTTTGGGAGTTAACTTGAGCATAATCTTCATTATAAGCTCCCAAAAATTAAGAAGATTTGAGCAGTTTTAAAAAATTTGCACTGGCAACACTCTGTACATAAATAGACAACACTGGGAAATTAAGGGTAGCTGACAGATAGGCGTCGCGCTGGTTTCTAAGATCCGACTTTCGACAACTAGATGTCGCTGAGGTAGGTAAGAATATAGTGCAATAACAACCAAAGTAGTAATTCTCAATGCTGTTAATCTTCATTTTTGTGTGTATCAGGGTAAAATTTGGATCTGATTAAAGAAGATTTATTGGAGATAATCTCCGTGTGTGTATCCATAGCATAACAAAATAACATATAAAAAATGCAAAAATGTGTATATTTTCTAAAGTATAGTAGCTGGGATCTCAACTAAAAGCTTTTTTATTGAACTGGATGATACTGTCAACGAAATGTCATTTTCAGTTTTGAGTTGAGTTGTTTATTAGCAAATAAATCCTTTAGGTTCAATGTGTGGTATACGCACTGAGAGAAATGCATTGAATGTTATGACAATATCGCTATTGATAGCGACGAGTTTGATGCAATATTCATTCAGAATGAGCGAGTTATCAAATATTATTTGCTCCCAATAAAAAGTAAAATGACATGTCAACCATTTCGGTATGAAGTACTATTTGCTATATTTATGGATAGAATGCTAATATATTTGAACGGCACGTATGAATTTCTATTGTCGGTATATCCATATCCATATTTACTGCATAGTAATAATGGTAGAGATAGCGCATTAATATATATTGGCGAACTATAAATTTTTCTGGGACGCATAATCATAATAGTTCAACAATTTTTACTATGGATTTCCTAACAATATTACAACTTGTTGGAGCGGGTTTTTTAAATTCAAAATTTTTTGAATTTCTTATGATTGAACATTTTTCTAAAAATTGTATAATATGCCGTAGCCGAATGGTAGAATACTGGGCTAACGTGCCAGAGGAGCATGGTTCGAGTCTCACTGAAACCAGATGTCAAATTATATAAAATTTTGTTTTTTTAAACTATTTAGAATTTATCAATAGTTTATATGGATACCATTTCAATAGTGATTTATCAAAAAAGCATTGATGAAACATCCATATTCATTGATGGGACAGGATTATCCATTTTTATTTAATGTGATATTAATAATTATGGATGTTCCATCCATAGATTTCCCTCCGTGCGTGAAAAAATGAAAAAAATGTCCTTATTTTCCAAAAAGGAGCAGCTAGGATTTCAATTCAAAGTGATTCATCATCAGGAAACCATCTCAGACGATGTGACATTTCCAGTTTTTGGTGTCAGTTTAGGTCAAGCTATTCTTCGTTCAGGAGCGGTGTGTCCACCCACGCCGCCGCCACCGAGAAATTGTACGGGGTATACCTCTATTCGATAGAGATAAGAATTTTTGGATGTATTTATTCGAATGGCAACCGAAATAAATTGTTTTCTGCCAACGTGCTTTAAGTTTTTTTGAGTAGTAAGTATATATACATATATACTGATTATAAATGAGCTCATAATATCGAAACCTAATGCCACGGAAATGTGTTTTCTTAGTTTTTCGTCAATTATGTGTAAAAATCACATAATTACTTTGAAAATTGGATATCTATTTGAAACGGTCTAACTAAACCAAGTCAACTAAAATTCTATACTAACGCAAACAAAGAATCTGTCAAATTTTACACCCTTTTGGTATTCTGCCGTCTGAAGTTGCCGACAAGTGTTGTTAACACCAAAATAGATGGATTGCGCATTTATCGTTTTTGAAAGTGTTACATGAACAACATTATCGATGGTTACGATATTCGGTTAGATAATCTTCTAGTACAAAATTTCCGGTTACGCTCAGAATCGACCCGTATTTCGGGCCAAAAAGCGTGTCAGTACATTTCCCTATTGTTGCGGTATTGTTTTACACTGCTATTTTGGGTTTTGGAGGTACAAGCAGCAAAGTTTTCACGTTAACACATAAAGGCCGATGTTTAGTCATGGTACCGAAATCTCGATGTTTAAAATTCTTCTCACTAGAAACTATTCCGGAGACTGGGCATTAAAATTACTAAAAAAAAACTGGGCTATAGGGGTGCCTTGGCGTATGAGTAACAAGAATTTTATAACCAACACAGTGCACAGTGTGACTTTTATCATTTTTAGGGCGGGTTTCTCAACTAGCCGTCAACTTAACGCTCACTTTAAAATTTATCGGGCAGTTCATCTTCCTGTTAAATAAAGGGCAAATGAACTGGCTGTTACGCTGACAGCTAATTAACAGTGAACTTTGACGTTAACAGGCAGTCGAGAAATCCGCCTTAGTATGCCAAAATTGATAACAACCAAACCAATTGGGTCAAATAATTTGAAATGTTGCAACCACAATGCAGATACCAACATATCCCTTACACAAATCGTTGGATTATGTGTTCCAATTTTTTGATATTGCAGTACTCCAATAGTAATCCCTTTCATACCTCATCGGACCACCTTCAGCTTTTTGAAAGCCAATCACGACACTTTTTATCAACAAAAACCCAGATAAATAAATAAAATAACGTTCATGGAACCTATTTTCTTTGAAATAAACAACGCAATATCGCGTACAGTGTTGCCGCTGAAAAATTTCGAAAAGGGTCCCAAAAAAGGGGTTCCAGCAGGAAAAAATCCCATCTTTTTTAGGTAGGAACGCATTTAAATATGCTTTTTCAACTTTTTTGTACTGGATGACTGAGTTTTGTACTATTGCAAGTAAGATATACAAAATACAGTAATTTTTAAATGGCTGTAATTAGTTTGATAGGGATGATAATCGCATAATGTAAAAAGTTTTTTAAACTTAAAACCCTCCGGGATCATTTTGGTGATAAAGAATGGCAAATATAAGTTTTTGTTCATAACATTAAAAAAAAAGTATTTATTCACCCAAGTTTTAGTGATATTTTACGGATCGAAATTTATATTTAAAGTAATGCATTTATAATCTATAAATTTACAGCCGTGGTAGAAAATTTTTTAGTTTTAAACAGGAAGACACACTTTTGCAAAGTTATTTATCATATTATGATGGTGTTTGACAAATTTTACTATCATAATCAGTCCAAAAACAAAGTTTTTGCCCTGATGTACAGACTTGAGTTTGTTTGTGACTATCATTCTTAAAACTTTAGTTTTGATAAATTTTTAACACATATTCGTAAACTTTGGACATTTCTGCATGACATACTTAAAAAACAAAAATTTGAAAGGTGGAGTGATTTTTATTTTTTGAAATTGCTTTTGGCAGACCCGCAGAGAGTAGGCTTTCTAGCCCAGGAATAAGAGTGTTAAATATTATTTGCCTCACCCCAGATCCAAATTGGCATCAACCTAGGCATTTGGAAAAAATTTCTCAACATATGTGGATGTGATGAGCATATCTCTCACTCATTGCGTACCGCCGCTGAGGCCACTATAGGGTTCCAGCGAGCCCGCAAGAACAACTGGTACGATGAGGAATGCAAAACTGCCTCGAAAAAAAAGGACGCTGCCTACAAGGAGACGTTGCGAACGGGCGCAACCCGCAGTGTATGGCAACAATATCGTGAGGCAAAGAAGGAAGAGAGACGCCTTTTCAGAAAAAAGAAAAGTGAGGCCGAAAGGCGTGAGTGTGAGGAGCTTGAGATGCTGGCTGGCAGGAATGATGCCCGAAAATTCTATGAAAAGATCCGGCGGATGACGGAAGGTTTTAAGACCGGGGCAAGCTCCTGTAAGGACAATAATGGCGACCTGGTAACCGACGTACAAAGTGTACTTAAATTATGGAGGGAGCACTTCTCCTCACTGCTAAATTGCGAGGGAGACGTCGAACCCGATACCCCAATCCCTGACGATGGAAAAGTCGTCCCACCACCTGACTATGATGAAGTGAGGATAGCTATATCCCGGCTCAAAAACAACAAAGCGCCTGGAAAAGACGGACTACCCGCCGAGATGTTCAAACGCGGAGGCGAAGAGCTGGTAAAAAGCATGCATCAGCTCTTATGCCTAATATGGTCAGACGAATGCATGCCTCCGGATTGGAATTTAAGTGTGCTTTGCCCAATCCACAAAAAAGGCGATCCCGCTAACCGCACCAACTACCGCGGAATTAGTCTTCTTAATATCGCATATAAGGTTCTTTCTAGCGTGTTGTGTGAAAGGCTGAAGCCCATCGTAGACAAACTGATTGGACCTTATCAGTGTGGCTTTAGACCTGGTAAGTCTACCATCGACCAGATTTTCACGATACGCCAAATCCTGGAGAAGACCCATGATAAGAGAATCGACACTCACCATCTCTTTGTCGATTTTAAAGCCGCTTTTGACAGCGTAAAAAGGAGTTGCCTGTATGCCGCCATGTCTGAATTTGACTTCCCTGCAAAGCTTATACAGCTTTGTCAAATGACGTTGAGCAATACCAACAGCTCCGTCAGAATCGGGAAGGACCTCTCTGAGCCATTTGAAACCAAACGAGGCTTCAGACAGGGCGACTCCCTTTCGTGCGATTTCTTCAATCTGATGCTGGAGAAGATAATTCGAGCAGCAGAGCTAAACCGCAATGGTACAATCTTTTACAAGAGCGTGCAATTGCTGGCGTATGCCGATGATATTGATATCATTGGCCTTAACAACCGCGCCGTAAGCGCTGCCTTCTCTGGACTGGATAAGGAAGCGAAAAAAGTGGGTCTTGCCGTGAACGAGGACAAGACGAAGTATTTGCTGTCATCAAAGAAAGAATCGGCGCACCTGCGCCTTGGCAGCCATGTCACTGTTGATAGTTACAAATTTGAAACTGTGAGGGACTTCGTCTATTTGGGAACCAGTATCAACACCGAAAATAATATCAGTCTAGAAATCCAGCGGAGAATCACTCTTGCCAACAAGTGCTACTTTGGACTGAGTAGGCAATTGAGAAGTAAAGTCCTCTCTCGAAGAACAAAGATCACGCTCTATAAGTCTCTCATCATACCTGTCCTGATGTATGGCTCAGATTCATGGACAATGTCAAGAGAAGATGAGATGGCCCTTGGAGTATTTGAGAGAAAAGTTCTCCGGAAGATTTATGGTCCTTCCCGTGATGCCAACGACGAGTATAGAAGGAAATTTAACGATGAGCTGTACGAGCTCTACGCAGATCTGACCATAGTCCAGCGAATTAAAGCCCAAAGACTCCGCTGGCTGGGCCATGTTATGCGAATGGACAAAGAAGCTCCAGCACAGAAGGTTTTCCTATCGTCGCCTGAATTCGGCAGCAGAGGCCTCGACTGAGATGGAAACAACAGGTGGAGGATGACTTGAACTCCCTTGGGGTTTCCAATTGGCGTCCGTTATCGCTAAAAAGGAATGACTGGCGTGCTTTGATACGAAACGGCCAAAATCGCTTAGGCGGTTAAGCGCCAATAAATGATGATGATGATATGTGGATGACTAAACCTTCTTAGTTTTACTGGACGAAGTAAATCTTTAGAGTCAACTGTATTTGGCGATGTTTTTGCTAGGCAATTCTCCCGTGTCACTAACAAACCAAATAAATAAGTGGCTCTGTTGTGACAAATGCAAAGCCAAGTAAGTAGTTGGGAAACTAACTGAGACTTTATTGGTTTCGCATTTGTCACGGGAGAGGTACTTAGGTTAGGTTAGGAGAATCCTGGGACTGACACTCATAAAACGGTTACTCCTCCTCGAAACACTTAGATGACTTTATGTCCAGCTCCGGCTATCCCGGAAGGGAACTCCAAAAAAGTACTTACTTGGTTTTGTTGTGTCACGGGAGAATTGCCTTCATAGCCCAGTAATTTTAGGCATTTCTAAAGCCAATCTTCCGTTTTTTGACACCCTACTAAACGTGTTACACAAATCAACTTGTTGGCATACTACTGACGTCATCCTATGATCATAACATTTTGCGATTTTTGGGGCAACTTTTCATTGCTATGCCGCACAGTTCCGCGCCTCCATACAAATTAACAAAAATATACATAAAAACATATACAAAAAACTCAGGGATTCTCCATATGGCCGGGTCGCGGGACTGACTTTCCTAGCGTTGGTGGTATCACAACGCACCCTTCAAAACTGGCCTAAGTGTGCTTTTGCGGCAGCCACTTGAACCTAACCTTGTATTCTACAATATTGATAATAAATACAAATAGAGAAAACCCCATAGAAAATGAGATATTTACAAAAAAGCCCAAACCGCCGAGCTAGCAGTTTTTTCGATGAAATTTTTTCTTTTCTTCAAAAAGTGAATCACTTGCTAAAAAGCAGTGTTGAAAACTAACAAAAATCATTCTCTATGTGCATCTGGAGGTTTTTGGGGTCGAGGAATCCATTTCCGGTATTAATTTTTTCGTTTGACGTCCGCAAGAGGGCGCTTTCGCTCTTTTTTTAGGGTTCTAAATCCATTTTTTTCGAAAATCGACCGTTTGTTCCAGAGAATTATGAAATTTGACTTTCTTTAACAGCAAATACAGTTATTAAACAGCTCAGCGTTGAAAATTAAGGGAATGAGAGGTGCATTCAAGCAAAACTTGTATCGATATTATATCGTTTATGAAAATTTCTCTTATTTTAATTTGTTTTATGAATTTAACAAAACAAATTTTATTCATTCAAATTCAAATATCATTCTTTATGTGCATCTGAGGGTTTTTAGGGTCGAGAAATCCATTTCTGGTATTGCTTTTTTCTTTTGACGTCCGCCAGAGGGCACTTCCATCCATTTTCCGAAAATCTATGAAATTTGGCTTTCCTATAATGCAATTTCTTTTTTCAGGTAGACTAACCCCCCGATTCTGCGGTCTTGATGAAGCAAAAAAAAATTAATACTCTTTTCAAGCGACCTAGTAGAGATTGTTCATCTGCTCTAGTTATACACGAAACACCCTTCAAAAAAATTTTATCACCCCAAAAAACCGTTTTTCAGAGTTTTCGTCGAAAAAAATCATTAAAAATCGACTTTGTACCTTTGACTTTGAGCGCCAAACATTGAAAAATTCTAAGTTGACCCATTTAGAGTGCCCCAATCGTGTTAAAATGGAAGACCGACCCCCACTAACGTTGTAGGGCGACCCCCCATGCCAGTGGCACATCCCCTTAGACCCCACCTGTGGGGGTCCCCATTTCTGCCACTTTACGTGAACAAATCAGCTAAACGACTTTTTTTCTTTTTGGAGTTCTTTTTACCACGCTTTTTTAGCTTCATTCTCTTAAGAACTTTAAAAAATATAGCCATTTCACTGATTTTTTCATGAAAAGTGTCAAAAATGGTTATATTTTTAAATGTTTGTATGGGGAATCCCCCAGGTGGGGTTTTAGGGGGTGTGCTACTGGCATGGGTGGGTCGGTCCTTCAAAGTGTGGGGTTAGTCATACATTTGGACACGGTTGAGGCACTCTAAATGGGTCAACTTAGGATTTTTCAAACTTTGGCGATCGAAGTCAAGAGTAACAAGTAAGGAAAGCTGTCTTCGGCTGTGCAGAAGGCTATATACCTTTCATGAATAAGCGTCACAATTTTCACTGTTCGATCCCCAGTACAGCATGTTTCAATTTAACTATATTTACTATACACATTACACATCTTTGTTATAATTTAAAAAAACTTACAAAATAAAAGGATCCGTGTTATCGGAACAATCGATTGTATGGAGGCTATATATTATACGTGTTCAATTGTACTGACTTACATTATACACATTACATATGTAGAAAGTACTAAAGGTGCAATATTTTACGTTCCTAACTTTTTAAACGCGGAAGTATTGGCCAAAAAACCTTATATCGGAACAACCGGTTGTATAGGTTAGGTTCACTTAGGCCAGTTTTGAAAGGCCCGTTGTGATACCACCAACACAAGGAAAGTCAGTCCCGGGACCCAGCCAAATGGAAAATCCCTGAGTTGTTGGGATTTTCCACATAGCAGAATCCCGGGACTGACTTTCCTATACCGACACCGTTACTCCTCCTCGAACCACTTAGATGTCTTTATGAAGGCCATCAAGTCCTTTATGTCCAGTTCCGCGATCTGGCTTAGGCTATCCAGGAACGGAACTCCCAAAAATGCGCGTTCTCGCGCCGCTTAAAGCCGGACAGTTGCAGATGAGGTGTTCCACTATTTCCTCCTCCTCATCATCTTTGCAACTCCTGCAGCATCGTCGGTAGGGCACACCTAGCCTTTCTGCATGCCTACCAATGAGGCAGTGACCGGTTAATACCCCTATCAATATGCAGATTTCCCTCCTAGTTAGGGCATAAATGCGTCTAGACCTTTTAAGATCCCATTTTGGCCAGGTTTGTTTCGATATCCGACACCCTGGGGATTGCAGCCATCTTTCGTTGGCTTGACGGAGTGTGTGCTCCTTCAGCATTAGTTTGCATGTGGCAAACGGCATACCTAAGCGCTCTTTATCCTGAAGAACCTGCTTGGTCGTGCCCTGCCTGGCAAGCTCGTCTGCCTTACAGTTTCCCTCAATGTCCCTATGTCCCGGGACCCATATGAGGTTTACGCGGTTCTGTTGGGCCATCTCCTGAAGAGATCGATGACAGCCGAGCGTCAGTTCAGAGTTGAACGTGTATGAGCCAAGGGATTTGATGGCCGCTTGGCTATCGCTGAAAATAGCGATATCTTCTCCGATAACACGTTTGCTTAACCAGGCCGCGGCGTATAGGATTGCCGAGACTTCCGCCTGGAAGACGCTACAATGATCAGGTAGTCTGAAGGAGAGCTCAAGGTCCAAATCCCTTGAATAAACCCCTCCTCCAACTCTGCCGTCCAACTTCGAGCCGTCGGTGTATATGGAAGTGCCACTATTTATTTCGGGACACCAATCCGTCCTCTCCCAGTCTTCTCTGCTGGGAATGTTTATTTTGAAACAGCTATCACCGACTGTAGTGGTCGCTCAACGATCTGTGCTTAGAGGGAGAAAGCTGTAAGATTCGCTGAAGAACATTCTCCTTCCAATTCAGTTTCCTATCCAGAACTATGCCTAGAAACTTGGCCTTATCCGACAAGCCCAGGCGCGTGCCATCTAGTTCTGGTAGGCTTAGTGGCGGTATTTTGTATCGGTTGGTGAAGAGGACAAGTTCCACTTTCCCCGGGTTGATACTAAGTCCGCAGCGAGAGGACCACGTCGAAACTTCTCGCAGTGCTACTTGCATCAGGTCACACAAGAGTTTGTGGGAACTTGCCTCTGAATGCAATAGCTAAATCGTCCGCGTATGCCACTATCTTCCCGCCCCCCCCAGCTTGTGTCACGTAGCAACGAGTTGACTGTGAGGTTCCATAAAAGCGGGGAAAGAACACCTCCCTGGGGTGTTCCCCTTGTGACATAGCGTGATAACTCAACCGTACCAAGTGAAGAAGCTATTTTCCTTCCCCTTAAAAGTTGGTCAATTAAACCAGTTAGAGGTCTATCTACGCCCAGATTAGTTAGAGCGGAGTTGATAGCCTCCCGGCTTATATGGTTGAAAGCCCCCTCAATGTCTAGGAAGGCCACGAGACAGTAGTCCTTTTCACACAGCGATTTCTCAATGACAGATACTAGGCTGTGCAGAGCGGTTTCTGTTGATTTACCCTTGGGGTTATGCGTGCTGATAGCTAGAGATTAGGTTGCTATCAATAGTCGTTGATAGGTAGTCGCTTAGTATCCTCTCAAAGGTTTTGAGTACAAAGGACGAGAGACTGATCGGTCTGTAGTCTTTTGGCTCGTAGTGGGATGCCTTCCCAGCCTTAGGGATAAACACTACCGTGGCGCTTCTCCAGGAGACCGGAATGTGGTTGAGAGCCAGGCAGGCTGTAAAGAGAAATACCAGCCATTTAGCTGATGTCTCCAACGTGTTTATAAGTTGCGCGGGGATAATCCCGTCCGGCCCGGCAGCCTTATACGGTTCAAAGCTCTTAACTGCCCACCTTACCCTTTCCTCAGTGATGGGTATTTTTACTGCCAGGTTTGTTGCAGGTACTAGTGGTGCGTCATGCAGATTCCCCGGAAAATGTGTATTCAAGAGCAGCTCAAGGGTTTCCTCTTCCGTGCTGGTCCAGGATCCGTCAGTTTTTCGCAAATAGCTGATGGCTGTTTGACTTTTCGAGAGGACTCGTCTAAGTCTCGCTGTGTCGTCGACCTTTTCGACGCCAGTGCAGAAATTTCTCCATGAAGTTCTCTTCGCCTGTCTCAGAGCTTTTTTGTAGGCCCTAAGTTTAGCTTTATATTCGTGCCAATGAGGCTCAGAGCCGAAGCTCTTGGCCTTGTTAAATTGTTTCCGGCATGATTTGCGGAACGAGTCCAAATCGTAGGACCACCAATGTGGCCTGTGTTGACCGCGTGGTTTTGGCACTGGACAAGCCTGTCCTAGAGCATTTGAGAGCGCCGATGTAAATGTAGTAACAAGATCCTCCAGCTCCTCTACTGATGAAGGGGCTTGTGAGGGCAGTACTGGGAGGTCTCTGTGTAATATTTCATTGTGTAACTGCCAATTTGTGTTACGTGGATTGCGCTTCATGATTGGTTGTTCTACAATAAAGTCTAAAACCATTTCTATGTAACGGTGGTCGGAGAATGAATGTTCTTCCAGAACCCGCCATTTTCTGACCCACCCATAAGCGCCTTCACTACAGATAGTGAGGTCTATGACCTCCCTACGGGTCTTAGTGATAAAAGTAGGCTCATTACCCACGTTGCAAATTACCAGGTTGGTTGTTAAGAGGTAATCAAACAGAGACTCGCCCCTGATATCGGACTCGCATTGATATCGGAACTCCCCCATTGGACATGGTGAGCATTAGCGTCCGCTCCAATAATAAGATTACCCGTGCAGAAATTTGACACCAGGTCTTTCACCTCCATTTGTGGTGGGGGTTCTTCGGCTTCGTAGGGCATATAGACCGACGCCACCGTCAGGCGGGTGCTGTCGACCGTTAGACTGATAGCGGTAATATCACCATTGGTGTAGTTAGGTAGGAGAAAGGAGTTCAACTCAGACTTGACCAAAATACACGTTCGGACTTTGCTTTCCTCGCTGGCTCGAATGAGCTTGAAGCCCTTAGTCCCCAATCCGCAGATTCTCGAGCTATTGACCCAGGGTTCTTGGATGAGGACCACATCCACGTCGCCTTTAGAAAGACGACTACTTAGAGCAGCCGAAGCCACTTTAGATTTGTGCAGATTAATCTGAAGCACCACCAACATGAGAGCGCACAGACTTCCCTGCCGTCCCCATGTCGTCGAGGTTTGCCCCATCCCGGAGGTTGCCTATCAACGACGAGTTGTTCCGATTAACTGCCCGATGTGGCGTGGCAAGAGTCCTGCTGCCTGTAGCGTTAGATGTTAATCGCTCAGCGTTGGCTGCTACCACCGTGACATCGAGGACTTCCTCGTCCTGTAGGCTGTCCTCCATCTCCGAGTTGTTCACAGCACTATCGGCAAGGGACGTGGCAGATAACATGCTTTCCGCATCAGAATCCTCCGCTTCCTCTTCTGGTAATTCGTTTTCCGGTTCCCCCGGAGCAGCCGAGAAGGCAGCGCGCTGAGCATCACCACGATATACGTGGATAACGATCTGGCCTACGCTGTAGTGTACTAGGCCATTGCATCTTTTGAGGGGCTCAATTGACTCTTTATTCATGGTGAACACCACCTGTCTGTCGGGCCCCACCGCATCCCCGACCAGATTGACACTCCAGTCATGCGTTGGGAGGGACGGATTCATTAGCCGTAGCATCCCGAGAATTCTGTCGGGTTCGTCAGGGATGGCCGGAATCCACGCCCTTGCCCTTGGATGAGCTGGAATGTCCTTCCAGTCGACGAACTCTATCTTTGCGCCCTTGTAGACTTCACCCAGTTTAGCAGCTGCTGCCTTATACAGTGCTACGGTTTTTGCATCCTCGCATGCGAGTAATTTGATCTGACCCTGGTGCCAACCCGCATCCGTTACTCACGCCGAACTACCCGGAAACTCCGGAGCAACGTTGAGAAGAATGTTGCCGAGTTCATTTCGCATGTAACGCCACCGGTCCTTGGGGATGGCCAGACGGTCATTGCCTCGGTCAAGGACGCCTATAAGGATCCTGTCCTTGGTTACCTCAGCAAAGCTTAGTTTGCCCGCTCCAGAGGTATTCTGATGCCGCTTGGGAGGGGGATTTAACTCCAGGTCCGATCTCTGGCGCTTGAAAGGGTTAACTTTTAACCTCTTTGGCATGTAAGAATTTTGGAAATCCGGTATCACAGCTTTCGCTAGCTCTACCGATTTACTGGAATTCGGCGACAGCGACTCCTGCGGTACCCCTTCATACCTCTTCAGGATCTTTGCAGCCAATCTTTTCTCGTGGTATGTGAAGCGGCGGGGAGATGTCTCCCGGGAGTGCGGACCCGTAGTTGCCATCGCGGTCGCTCCCCTTGCCGAAATCTCAGTTGCAGCTTCCTTCCCCTTCGGAACTCCGAGGCCAGGTCGTGAGACCGCTGCCACAGACGTAAAGATACTGGTTTTCATATCAGAGGTTGATGGGAGTTTAGCATCCGCCGTTGTCCGCTTAGCTGCGTTGGCAACCGCACTGGTGCTAGCTCCCATCAAATCAATCTTACTCGATAGAGGGTTGGTTGACCGACTCGTAGTTGCCATCGCTGTCGATCCCCCCCTTCATTGTGGAACGAAGGTTGTCCTCCGGCGTTGTTGTTGCTTTCTCGCCTGCTCCTCCATAGCTCTCCTTTGCTGAGGAGTGAAATTTGGCGTTGTTTGTTTTTTGGGTTTTTCGTTTTTATTTGCGTTATTTGAGTTCATCTTGTTCGTACGACCCATCGCCGGACAAGGCCAGCTTAGGGTCAAGGGAAGAGTAGGGGAAAATGTGTCGTCCGCCGCGGCAGAGCCCCGTACCGCGGTAAGGCCATGCTTACTCTCTGAGGCGACCCGGTATCAGAGAGGCTCCGTTCAAATACAGCCACGTTTTGCCTCCCGGCTGCAAACGTCCAATGGGCACGTGGTCGCATAACACCCTGGATTGGGAGGGGGAAGATCTTTGTCGTCGCGCCAGAGAGGCTAGGCTGCTCTCGTGATGAAGTGCCGTACGGAGCTATGATCACAAGGGCAGCGTAGCCCTGTGGCTATCGACTTAAGCCCTCGTACCGCGGCAAGGTATCCACCCTTCACGAGGGAACCGGTTGTATGGGGCTATATGTTATATTTACCCGATCTTCTTGATTTTCCTCTACACACTACATAAATTGAAAGTACTCAAGTTGCAAAATTTTATGTTCCTAACTTTTTAATTGCAGAAGTTTTGGCCAAAAAACCTTATATCTGAACAATCGGTTGTATGGGGGCTATATGTTACATTTGCCCGATCTTGTTGATTTTCACTATATACACTACATAAATAGAAAGTACTCGAGTTGCAAAATTTTACGTTCCTAACTTTTTAATTGCAGAAGTTTTGGCCAAAAAACCTTATATCTGAACAATCGGTTGTATGGGGGCTATATGTTACATTTGCCCGATCTTTTTGATTTTCACTACTCGAGTTGCAAAATTTTACGTTCCTAACTTTTTAATTGCAGAAGTTTTGGTCAAAAAACCTTATATCTGAACAATCGGTTGTATGGGGGCTATATGTTACATTTGCCCGATCTTGTTGATTTTCACTATATACACTACATAAATAGAAAGTACTCGAGTTGCAAAATTTTACGTTCCTAACTTTTTAATTGCAGAAGTTTTGGCCAAAAAACCTTATATCTGAACAATCGGTTGTATGGGGGCTATATGTTATACTGGTCCGATCTTGTCAGTTCCGACAAATGATTCCTATATTACAAAATGGTGGCCACATACAAAATTTCAGCCAGATATCTCAAAAATTGAGGGACTAGTTTGCGTTCAAACAGACAGACGGACAGACGGACATGGCTAAATCAACTCAGCTTGTCATCCTGATCATTTCGGTATACTTATTGATGGGTCCATCTCTTCTTCTTCTCATACTTACAAACATCGGACCAAAGTTATAATACCATTTCATGTTCATGAAAGGTATAAAAAGTCGGAACATCGGAATTGGTTTTAGAGGCATGCTTCCTTCGACAAACTATCTTATTTTGATCCCTAAAATACGATTTTCCTTGTCATTTGGTTGATTTTTAAATCGACCCTCTTAATTGCACACAGAACTTCTGAAGGGCGCTTGAGACCAAAATATTAGATTTTGGTTTATGCTGGATATCTTGAAAACTTGAAGTCCTTTCCAAAAAAATAAAATTGGCATAATTAAGTAGTAGTTGCCTCTTGATGATATATAACCAAAAAAAACATTTGTTGTCAATAAGTGGAAAAAAATGACGTCAAAACCGGAAAACCGGGTGAAATTTCCAAAAATTTCAATTTCTGGCTTAAAAACCATATCATAGTTTTTTTAATAAATAAAATACTCTATATATATCGAAACTCTCAACAATTCTCTACCCAAAACCCATGGTCCATTTATACCAGGTTAGCTTTTCGATGACAGATTACGGTCATCTTGCTCCCTCAAAAATTGTCATTCACATTCTGGGTAGCCTTTTAGCAAAATCATGTAAAAAAGTAGTTAGAAAATTAGTTTAAAATAGTAGTAGTTAGAAAAATAGTAGAGGTTGGCTTTTGGAAAATTGATGAATTTATCATTAGTAACTGACTTTAAAGATTATTCTTCTGTGATTAGAGTATGTTATTTTCATTCTTAATCATCAGCCAAGTGTGCATGAAAGAGTTGGAGTTAAATTTATTGGAACTGGTTAAATTTGGCTAGTAAAATGGTAATACTATGCATTTGGCACACTTTTTCCGATAGTATTTATGACCTGAAAACCTTTCAAGGAACTTTTAGTAAAAATTTAGGTTAAGACTGCTTTACATGAGTCGATGCCCTATTCGATTTGACGTTCGATTGTATTCAACCATCAAATACAAGTTGTCGATCGGTCGAATGTGGTAATAGTAATTCGACCGATCGATCGGTGGAGCGAAAAAAAATCGACCAGGAAATCGACACTTATTTTGAGGCTAGAATACTAGAAAACGGCTAGTCGGAAAAAATTTTAGGCTACGCAGCTTTTTAAGGGATTTCGAGTTCTTACTCTTAATATGAGGTAAAGTCTGTGAAATCTAAACTAGCGATGATAGACCTCTAGAATTTAATGTTAAGATCTGTAATTTTTACAGTAATATTTTTTCACCTTTCTGAAAAATAAAATCAATATAATTTTAAAAAAAAAAACGAACTTTTTTTTGGCCCCGTCGAATGTGTTAGTTTACTTTGCAATTTTTTATTTGCATTACAATTTATATCCTCCTTTTTCGATTTTTCTACTACCATTTCCTTGACGAAAGAAAAAAAACATTCCTACTTTTTTATTCGCAAACGAAACCCGTACAGATTTTCATATTGGGAGTGTCAATAATAAACGTCAAGGGAAGAGCAAACCTTCTTATAATTGAACCATGCCCAAAACCGTTGCGAATTTTGAAATCGGTTGAAAATTGGCTTTTTAATAAATTATTGTTTACGAAGAAACTTGCCTTAAAACCAGATTTTGGGGGTGTTACAAATCTTTTGAAGGGTGTTTCGTGTATAACTAGAGCAGATGAACAATCTCTACTAGGTCGCTTGAAAAGTGTATTAAATTTTCTTTTGTATCAATGTGTAATTCATCAAGAACGCAGAATCAGGGTGTTAGTCTACCTAAAAAAAAGAAGATGCATTATAGGAAAGTCAAATTTGATAGATTTTCGGAACATTGTTTTTGGCGGACGTCAAAAGAAAAAAGCAATACAGAAATGGATTTCTCGACCCTAAAAACCCTCAGATACACATAAAGAATGATATTTGAATTTGAATGAATAAGTAAAATTTGTTTTGTTATATTCATAAATCAAATTAAAATAAAAGAAATTTTCATAAACAATATAATATCAAAACAAGTTTTGCTTGAATGCACCTCCCATTCGCTTAATTTTCAACGCTGAGCTGTTTAGTAACTGTATTTGCTGTTAAAGAAAGTCAAATTTCATAATTTTCTGGAACAAACGGTCGATTTTCGAAAAAAAATGGATTTAGAACCCTAAAAAAGAGCGAAAGCGCCCTCTTGCGGACGACAAACGAAAAAATGAATACAGGAAATGGATTCTTCGACCCCAAAAACCCCCAGATGCACATGGAGAATGACTTTGTTAGTTTTCAACAAGTGTGGCCAAGTGTGCATGAAAGAGTTGGAGTTAAATTTATTGGAACTGGTTAAATTTGGCTAGTAAAATGATAATACTATGCATTTGGCACACTTTTTCCGATAGTATTTATGACCTGAAAACCTTTCAAGGAACTTTTAGTAAAAATTTAGGTTAAGACTGCTTTACATGAGTCGATGTCCTATTCGATTTGACGTTCGATTGTATTCAACCATCAAATACAAGTTGTCGATCGGTCGAATTACTATTACCACGGTGGAGCGAAAAAAAATCGACCAGGAAATCGACACTTATTTTGAGGCTAGAATACTAGAAAACGGCTAGTCGGAAAAAATTTTAGGCTACGCAGCTTTTTAAGGGATTTCGAGTTCTTACTCTTAATATGAGGTAAAGTCTGTGAAATCTAAACTAGCGATGATAGACCTCTAGAATTTAATGTTAAGATCTGTAATTTTTACAGTAATATTTTTTCACCTTTCTGAAAAATAAAATCAATATAATTTTAAAAAAAAACGAACTTTTTTTTGGCCCCGTCGAATGTGTTAGTTTACTTTGCA